>JAPSGF010000002.1:16577815-16896307 GCA_035772895.1 Perdix hodgsoniae | reverse complement strand
CCGCCCGCCCGCCCCCGGCTCGGCGGCCCCGCGGAGCCGGGGCTGGGCGCGCTGCCCGCCGCGCTGCGGGACGCCGTGCGGGACCTGGTGGCCGAACTCGACGCCCTGTTCGGCGCCATGGGCCTGCGCGAGGAGTGCTTCGCGGTGGGGGCTCTCAGCAGGGTGCTGGCCGCCGAGCTGGCCGGCTTCGCGCCAGCCAGGAACAGGAGGAGGGCGGCCGCCAACAGGGCCTCCGTCGTCTTCGTGGACAGGACGCTGGACCTCGCCGGTAAGAAGGCAGCGCCGCTGTCTCACGGACCCGGCTCACCCCGTGGGAAAGCTTTAAGGAGTTGCGGCGGGCCTCGTGGTGCCTGTGGCATCACGGCCTTGGCTGCCATAGCAGGCTGTGGAAAACGAGAGCAAAGCAGAAAGCACTGCTGGCATACACGTGGCTTTATTTCTGGCCCTTCCCCTCTGCCTCACACAAGCAGTATACACCTGTACGTGCACTTAGCTGTACCTCATATGCCTCAAAGCATTTGTATACGTACACAAAGTGCTTTGCGTCAGTCAGTGATGCAATGATACAAAAATGCTTTGTGTCACTCAGCTAGGAAGTATAATGTAATGGCATGTGGCTGGCATCTTTGAGTTGGAAAAATTTCAGTTAATACAGAACTGTTTATACAATACTTTCTGAGGAGCAAGTGAGCATAGGGATGAAACATACAGCAAATTTAATAATTCCACATAATGCAGATCTAATGCAAAAGTTCAGAAGTGTCGAGTGATATAAAAATCTGCTGAGGAACTGCTGGAAGGAGAATGCCTGCCTAGTCCTGAAACCAGGCTAAGCCTGGTGAGTGAATTAGTCCTTCACACAGGTGAGATGTAAAAAGGCAGAAGGGGGAAACGTGAGTTTCCAACAAAGTCAGTGCTGTTCCAACACCCACTCCATGTGTAGGCTCATGACATTTGAGCTGCCAGCTGTCATGAGCATGTTTTACAGCATGGATACCTGGCTCCTGTGAGCTTGCTGAAGACAAACTTCTGCTTTTTCAGGGCAGGTAGCAGTCTGATCTCAGCAATGTTCTTCATGCAAGTGCCTCATTTGGGTTTACAGAGCACATGAAACTATGTTGACCTGTTGAAACAGGTGTACTCTGCCATGACAGAAGTGACAATGTGAGAATGGATAGGCTGCCGCATTGGCAGACTTATAGAGAGGGGCTGTTGCCTAAATGACCTTTTTTCTGCCTCTCAAGGGTGGGTTTGAAACTCCCTCTTCCTACTTCTCTGGGTAAAGCCAGAAGAAAAGTGCTGTCCTCAACACTGATGTCCTGCCCAGTGGAAGTAGGTGGGCCATAGCTAGCTAAACTTGCAGAGTACAAGTCATTGCACTTGCTCCTGACTTAAAGGCAGTGAAGTTCCTGGTTCCCTTCTCCAACCTCTGAATCTGTAGTACACATTATGTTTTTCTGCTTGGACTTGGCAAGTGTTTAGAATTGGTGAACAGAAGGAAGAACGTGTTTATTCAGGAGAATTGAAGAAAAGGTGACAACTGGAACTGAAAGCATGTAACATATCAGATGGACATTTTTTACACTATGTAACTTGGTCTGTTCTAATTGCTTCATATTGTCTTTACCTGTGCTGCCTCCAGTCCATACATGAGAGAGGACCATGTTGTCAATAACTTTTAATATTATGTCAGCCTGTCTGGATAGCTTTGTATATGGCTTGCACACAGCCCTTTTAAGCACAGTCATTTTAGTTAGGGCAGAAAAGTGTAATTTGTATGCATACATGTGTATTTAAATGCTTTTTTAAAAATTACTTGCTATTTTAATAATCTTTGCAAATCTTGCTTAAAAACTTTATTATGCAAAGTAATGTCCTTCTCCCCAAAACATGTGGTTATTATTTTGCTCTCAATTCCTTATATTGTTGTTTTGTTTGTTGTTTGTTTTGTTTCTAGTTGTGTACTTGACAGTTTTGGGGCTTTTTTTCCTCACAGGAGCAGTTGGTCATCATGGTGACAATCTTGCAGAGAAGATACTTTCTATGCTTCCCAAGCTTCCTGGCCACAAGACAGATGTGATGGTTAATATGGTGGAACTTACTGCGCTGCAGACTCCAGATGAAGCTTGCAGTATTATAGCACCTGGCTGCTTAGCACAACCAAAGTAAACATTCTTTTCTTTCTTTCATTTTAAGATGTTGAGTATGTTTGTTTTTTTTATGGAAAGAAAATGGAACAAGTCTTTCATTTGTTTAAAAACAACAACAACACAACTTCATAGCAGAAACCTGCCTGATCTTAATTCTGCAGGAATATTACCTGTTTCTATGTATGCATTAAATGAGTGGGCAAGATAAGATTCTTGATCCTGTAAGATTCTCTGGACATTTTTAGACTTTGGTTGTTTAAATTGCTATGATTGCTATAGTAGATTAATCTAGAAATTCTTCCCTGCGACTTTTATTTTTCTGTTTAAGTAATAGGCCATACAAATGGGTAGGTCTTAAGTGTGGTTGACTTTTCCCATAAGCATCTTTATAATTATATGTGTAATTTGTATATATGTATGTGAGCTGCCTGCTGAACTCCTGTTAGAGCACCTCATAGCTTAAGGTTTTATTCCCATTTTCAAGCACAGTACCTGTGGAAAAAGGTAATTAAAAACAAATTGAGCTATACAGACCATTTTGTAAGGGTTCTCTGCTTAAACAAGGGCAACCTGAAAGTAGTAGCTTTGAACAACTAGACTTTATATCATTTGTAGCTGAGACTTTATAAAGTACACTCGTTATGATGTTTCACTTTTTAACTTTATTTGACCAAATTGAAACTTTCTTGCAGCTTCTGTTACTATGCATAAACCAGAAAATACAGCAGGTGTTGGTTTCATTGAACAAGAAAAATATTGCTCAGCAGTGCTCTAAAAATTCATATAGTGTAAAGGAGATTAAAAGCTCTGCTCCCACCTTACAGTAGAACAGTGATGTGTTTTTTTTTCCCTCCAAAATGGATGATCAAAATGTAGTTTCAGTTCTACTTTGTTTCCTTCTAGTTCTTCACACCTGTGCTGTATTCCCTCCTCTCCTTGCCTCTAAAACATTTTGGAGAAGACTTTTGATTTCTGACATTTAGTATTTAATTTCTAGTGGCCTCTGGATCTTTTGTCACCTTCTGTCTCCCACACATGTTGTAACTGGGTCCAGTTTCTAAGTTTCACTTGCTTAACTGTCTTTTTCCGCAAGAGGTGGAGAGGAATCATTTCTTCATAGAGGTGGATTCGGTTGCAAGTTTCTGCTGGGGTGATTAATTTCAATAAAATTTACTCTGGTTTTCTTTTCATTGGCTGCTTTCCAGCTGATCTCTGGAGTAGAAGTGAGATGTCCTTAAGGTCTGTCTACACAGCAAAATAAAGAGGTCATTGTCCATGGCAGACATGCTGTGATAGCTGTTATTTGTGCTATCTTTATTTCTAGTAGCTAATCAAAGTTGATTTCTGGCAATAACGAGGGGAAAAAAAAACCAGATATTTATTGCCTTAGGGTTGTTGACCTGTGCTATCACTCCATTATTTCTAACTTTATCTACATTCAACTAATGCTAGAATGCCTTCTCCTGTTGAAGTTATGTCTTCAGTCAAGTTGTTGGATCAGTCTGCAGGTTTTTATTGTGGTCTAAGTTAGCTAATAGTCTGCATGCTGAGATTTATTTGCCTATCTGTAAGCTGGTGGATGATGCCTCTGTTAACAGTACAGTTAGACTTACTATTCAAAATCTGCCCTGGATGCAGGTGGTTGAAGAATGAAAGAATTTGCATACAAGTCGCTCAGCTGCTACTCTGCAAGTGAAGTTTGAATGGCACCAACTGATACCTGGTACCAAGGCAGAGGTGTCATTGCTACACTAGTCTGTAACAGTATCATTCTCTGTGCAGTCATACCCAATCTGTTACACTGAAAATATTTAAGAGCAGGCTAGACAAGTAGGAATTCAAATAGCGTTTATATTTCCTTGGAACTAAGTAAAAGGAGTAGATCTCAAAACCTCTACTGTGATTATTGTTTGTAACTGAACTGTTGAATTCCTCAAAGTACTCTCCAGAACAGAACATGGCTCTGTTCTCTTCAGTGCTATCTTTGAGATTTTCAAACAACTTAGTGATTAGGAGTAATTTCCAGTTCAAAACAGGCATTTCCAAGTCAGTTTAAGTTTGTTGCTAAAGAGTTCTAGAAACAGTGTCTAAATGGATGGCTGAAGGATGTACCTTCCATTCTGTATAACAAGGCTGTGCTCTAGTGATGATTTTAGATCAGTTGTCTTTGCTAGTGTTAAACTGATGAAGTTCTTCTGGAGCACAAGACTGAAAATTTCCACCAATAAGTTCCTTTGTCAATTCTGTAAGAAATTCCATAGGATGTTCTCAGTTCTTCATCAATGTGATTATTGCAATTAGTAGCAGGTTAGCAAGCATTTCTTGTAATTGAGAACTTAAGTCTTGATTTGTATACATAGATGGTTGTAAATTTTCTGTTTACTCTGGTGAGTGAAAGTGAGGGCACCTTTCCTAGAAAAGAAAATGATAACGTAAGCTGCACCCAAGTGGAATGCACCCAGGCTCTTTTACGTGAGATGGTGTGATCAGAGTGACCTCATGTTGTGGCATTTCACAGACTTACATATTCAGAATATTTTTCAACTGTTTTCATTATTTTCTTTTGAGTTAATATTTGAGCATGTTGTGGTAGGGAGAGAGTGGTCTGCTCCCTCCCCACAGCTTCCTATATTTAACTTTTCCTATTGGAATGCTGCTCCAGCAGAAACATCTGGGCTCAGTTACAAAGTTACAAACAGAATTAATGAATAATTTATGGATGGTGTGGTGAAAGGATTCTTTTCTCAAATCTGAGGAAATAATGGGCTTTAAAGATTTAGATGAAAATGTAAATTCCATATAGTGCTGAAGTTACTGTAGCTTGGAGGTCTTCTCTTTGTGAGGAAGGGATTTTTTTTCTTTTTTCAAAGACCCATTCTAGATTTCTTAATTTTATTAGTAACTTCAAAAATCTTGTGGAATAATTGTTTGCATTACTGTAATTGCTGATACATTGCAGCTCCACTGTGAAAGTCCACTGGAAGTTACACAGTATGGGAATTCTCAAAATACATATTTAATTCTATATACATACATATTATATTTCTATATGCAGATTTATGTATATGAAGAACTGAACAATTTATAGGCTAAAGACACTCAATCTGGATCAGAACTGTTGGGTTTTGATTAAAAAGTGGTATCTACCTTGTCCTTTCAATCATATGATATGCAATGGAAGTAGGAATAGCAGTGAAATTTTAACAGTAGAGGTAGCTTAAATAAATAAATACATAAATAATAATGGAGAGGGAGAGTGAGCAGTTTGTTTGTTAGCCTTTGTATTTTGAGAGCTGTATAATCAAGAATAATATAATTGAAAGGTACAATCAAAAATATAATAGATGTATAATCAAGGTATGAAAATAAACAAACAAGAGAGTTATGCACAATGGGAATAAAGAGAAAATAGATGAGGTGCTTACCTGTGTAGAGGGCTCACTTCAAAAGGCTCCAGCAGAGTGGATCTCTCAGAAGAGATCCTTCCTCACTGGCAGTCAGTGCTTAAATGGGTCTAGGAGAGGTGGAGCCTGGCTCCACCCCTTCCTGCAGCACAGGTGAATTGCTTTCACCTGTGCTTCCAGGGCTGACATATTGCTCGCCTTAGATAACTAATCAGAGGTTCAGGCTGTGATTCAGCAGTTCCCATACAAGATCCCATAGTGGGTTTGGAGGATTTCTTTTTTTTCCCCAACAACTTCAGCATATATGCATCAGATTTTAGGAACTGTCTGCTTGGATGCATGTAAAACTCTTCATGTTTACACACTGTGTTGCTGTTTTCTAATAGGCCTGGCCTCTTCTTCCTCGTTCCAGATATGTTGCATTTTTAAGATTTATGTTTTTCCATGGGGAAGCACCTTGTTGTCAGTTAATACTGTCAGTACTGCACTGTGGTGCAAGCCTGCATGGTGCCCTTTTCCACATCTTGCAAACCTGGAGCCAGGCACTTGGAGACTCTGTGGCTCCCTGAAGCAGCAAGCAAAGGCTGAGACTTCTGGCCACAGGTCTGTGGCATGAGAGAACAAGAAGTGAGGAACTGCATGGTACGATATGTGCACAGTTGAAGGAATAAGTATGCATGCTGGTTTTTTAATCGTCTCTTTTCTTACCCAGGAACACTTTTTATGTGCTCTCATATTCTGCAGAATAAACTGGGTACTGAATGTGATTATACACAGTACAGAGACTGCTAAGTAGACATTTCTTGTTTGTTTTTCTACTTTTGTTTCTTTTTCTCGACTCTTTGTAGTTTGTAATCTTCTCAGAATTCAGTGCGGTATTAAAATCTCAGAAGACCTTTTTTTTTCTTCTTTTTTTTTCATTTCAAATTCACATGTAATGCAATATCCAAAAAACCACTGAGCTCTTAAAGCAAGCATTTTTCTGTACAATATAAGGCTGTAGCATAATGTGTTTCTATTGGGCACCTGAAGCAATTCAATGGGCAGTATAGTTGAGGTGCGTGGGCAGCAGGATCCTACAGAGCAGTAGTAGCCACTAAATCATCTGAGTTTGCACTGGGGGAAAATAACATGTTCAGAATGAAGTGATCCTTGTGGATGAGTGTGATTCAGGACACACTGGTATGCAGGCCAAATGTTTGATACATGGCACATGCAAAACCTTTCTCTGGGAATGAGACATGCAAGTGGAGGTGTGCTGAGTGGGGAAGAAAGTTAGTTATAAATTAGAACATGTTAAAACTTCAGTGTCTCACATGAATGGAAGGTGAAAAATCATACTTGTGATCCTCCTCAGTTTTGAGGTATTCTGAAGTAAAAATTAAAACTGAAAAGGTGATTTATTCCCTTTTAAGCAGGAAAATAGTGTGTGTTTTTTTTTTTATAATAATTGATTCTATTATCTTATTCTTCTTGTTTTTACTTGCGGCCAAGCATCTAAAGGACATCTAGCAGTGCAGTTTTTCTTAACACTGAATTAATTATACACTAAGCTTTTGGGCAGATGGTTCTTAGATCTTTGTAGTATTTTAATTTTATTTTTTCGAGTCTCTCTTTCACAGCAGCTGCAGATTCTAATTTGAAAAAAAATGTTTTGCATGCATAAGTTTTAAAAAGCTTATAGTAAGATAATTCAGGACTGTGTTATTCTCAAATGAGCCTAGAGGTTATGGCATAAATTAGAGTAGTTTTCCTTTCTAGAATGTTAACATTAAAGAGGCAGAGTTAACTCTACAATAAGAAGATCCAGATGATGTGAGTATTTCTTTGCATTCATTAAGACGCTTGCAGATGAGAAAGAATAAACTAAAACAGTGAATCAGTGGATGGCAAAGTTCTGGTGAGCTGCCTCCTGCCCTGCCTGGCAGGCTTGCAGGGCTCTGTGACCCAGTGCCTGTAGGGTGATGCTGCCCTGTCCTGCTCTGGGGGGGGGGGGTCAGGGGGGGGAGGGGGGCTTTTTGCTTCTCTGCTGCTGGCTGTTTCTCCCTGCTGGGAGGCTGCCCGCCTCTGCTCCTGCTCCTGTTGCTGTGGAGCTGTGTTTGGCTTTGGTGGATGGATTTGATTTGGAATCCAGCTTACCAAATAAAGCCCCAAACCAGGCAACCAAAAAAACCTCACAGCAGTCCACGCATGTACAGACTTTTCCTATCTATTTCTGACTAAGATGAGCAGAGCTGTTATGGAAAAAAGGAGGTCTTGACTGCAGAAGTTATGAAAAGTAGAGAATTGCCTCAAGCATAAAAAACTTTAAAACTTTCCTTTTTGGATCAGACAAGAGAAATTACTGCCCAGCCGTGTGCTTCTGGAGCTCCTGCTGCACCACTGAGTCCCATTTCCAGGGAGAAAATCTGGCTTTACAGTTTTTCTGGTTATACCTCTTGCCTGTTCAGTAATTCAGCTGTGAGTTGCTTCTCAAAATGGTGGATTGCGAATGCCCCAAATATAGCAACCACCCCACAACCGTGTTACTGAACTGCCAGCCTTCCTGTTAATGTTTTACTTTACTCATACAGGCTCAGAACACAACGTGAAACAAGGACTACTCAGAGTTTCTTTTTTGTTTGAAATTTCTCAAGGCATCTTCTCATTGGGAATAAAAGCCCTGCTGCATCAGCTTCTGGGCTTCGTCAGTCAAGACAAGCATTCCATGAAGTGCTTTCTGCTCAGTTTCAAACCAGTCTGAGTCAAATGAACATAATTGACTGTTACCACAGGATAAGATGAACAGGCTGATAAGATTTATTATATCTTCCAATAAATGTGTATATTTGCCCAGATCCTTTCAACACAGGACCTCCTTGAAATGGAAAAAAGAAAAAAGAAAAAGAAAAAAAAAAAAACAACAGGGATAGGGGGGGAGTGTGGAGGGTGGAAAATTCTAGGAAGAGGTCAAGATCTCTGTTTTGTCTGTGCTATGTAACATGCAGCATTGCTTGAAGGCCAGATTACCATTCTGTAAAATCCCAGTTGCTACAGTAGCTAGATGGTTGAAGTAGTCAGCGGAAGAATGATGTGAGGATATTTTGGATCCAAGCAAGATACTGCCTAATAGGTGCCACATTTTTTTAATTGCCTTCTATGACAGGCGTCTGGAGCCTTAGAAGTTATCTTCTAGATAAGAGGAAGCTTGAAGCTTATTTGCTTTGAGATAAAGAATGATTTGGGCTGACAAGGTCTCAGCATTAGCTAGGCAGTTCTTCCTTAGCTGTGCCTCTGAGCCCACAAGAAGGAGTTCCAGGGGTGTCTGGCAAGCTGGTCTGCTCGAGATTTCATTCCATTTGCTCTAAGAACCTTTAACTTCATTGCTTGTCTGAGCTATCTAGGCTTAGTAAATTTTCAGCCGGAATTTGCTTTACTGTTTTTTTTTCTTCTTGTTTTTGTTTTTCCCCTGGGCCCTCTGACACTCATAGCCACACTCAGAGAAAGGGCAATGATCAGTGTTTTGTGATATGGGTAATTGTACAATCCACTCTTTGAAAATGGCAAAATAAATAATTTTTTGCCTAATTTTTCAAGATATGTTCTTAGTTCTTCTGGAGACAGATTCTCCGTAAGTCATCTCAATGTAATCTTGTTTATTTTAGTATTGTTATTAAGTCCTAACTTTGATTTTTCCTTTGTCCATGGTAGAGTACGACAAATTTGAATTACTCAGATGTTGCCCAAGTCTCTGAGTACTTGTATCTTCAGCTGGTTAGCACAGCAGATAATAAATGTCAGTAAGGAAATTCTGTGAATACAGCCACTGAACTAGGCTATTTTCTGTCTCTTTCCTCATTAGCATTGCTCCCTGTTGTGCAGTTACCTTGCAAGATGCAAAGGAGGACAAAGCTCTTCCTGGATAAAGAAGTAAAGAATAACCACTGATATTTGCAGTCAGAACAGAGGCAGTAGATTTTTCTTACACAGGGGTAGTGTTTTTTTGGCAGTCTGTGACAATGCTTTTAAAATTGTCATCCCTCCCTTGTTACCTCAATGTTGATGATTTTTGTTTATATATTTTGCTAGTTTCTTGTTCCTCTGCGTAAGTCTGCAGACTGCTTTTCTCCTGGTGTAGCTGCAATGCATTTTCCTGTAGACGTATTCACAATTCAAAGCAGCAGGAAGACCGTCTCTGTTTAAGTAGACTTCATGAATCTCCAAAGTGGGCTCCAATCTTTCTTGTTTTATAGTACGATCCTCCTGGCAACTGTTTCTTTGGCTGACATTGTGAGGTTTTTCTAAGACTAGCTCTCATTTGCCTTGGCCACCTGCCTTTGCCTCTTAAATGACCTCAGCAACTAGGTTTCAAAGTGCTGTGATATGCATTGACCTTTTTGTGTTCTGTGGAATTGCTGGTCAAATCGTAGCACCAGTACAGAGAATAACTGAGTGACCTGAAGGGGTGTTTTAGCTTATCATTGTAATACTATAAAGTAAACTTGCTGTATCTTACGAAGGGGAAAAATGTGACAAAATAGACTGATGAGAAGAACAAATAAAAGCTGCTCATTCTGATGGGGATGCAATGCTGGGACAGTATTTTCTGTTGGTAGCAGGTTTGGTTGCAAGTTTTAAACATGTAGTTGAGATTCTTTCAGAATTCCAAACTTAACATGAAAAAGGAATCAAATCTTTTGCAATCTAAAATACATTTGAAGTGAACTATCTACTTGGCTGAGCTTGGAGGTGAATTTACTTTGAAAAGAAGACAGAATTGAGTACAGAGAAACAATTATTTGTTTTTATACGAGCAAATACTTACATAACTATTGATATTTTTTTTCTAATAATTGATTCAAAAATCCAGTCTCCTGTACTATTGCATAGTGCAGTTATTGGAGATTCTTCACATTTGTAGCCTCCTCAGTTCCTGGATTCTAGCAGAACATTTAGCTTATTTCTTTGTCCCCATTCTCTTTACCCCTTTTCCTCTTCCTTTGTTTCTTCTCTGAGATCATTCTGTCCCAAAGGTACATGCACTTTAAAAGGAACTTCTGCAAACTGAAATGCTTAGCACTTATAGCAGTAATACAGTCAAATTAGTTTCTGAGTTTTCCTGCCAGCCTTTATCTTTGCATTCATTTTGATAGATACCTGTCTTAATTCCACCTTTAAAAAGATCATTATTTTGGACCACATTTTCCAGGTGTTCTCTGAAGAAATATGAGGTCGTCTTTTTTGGGAAATTGCTTTTTTCTGCTTGCCAAATTGGTGCTCTCCTTCTAACTTCTGGAAATGAGCTGTCTTCTCACCTCATTGCAAAGGAGAGAATTTTTTGTTTAAGATTTACCACTATCTTTGACTAGTAGTTTTCTATATCATTTGTCACTCTGGTGACTATGAAGTAGAAGGAGTCATTGTAGCTACTCACTGTTTCACAGGTGTCCCAGACGCTAGTGCTTGAATAGATTATTTTTCCACTGATCTCAGATCTTTGCAATTCATAATCTGGAGATCACGTACACACTTTTCTCTATGCATATTGTGAAAGTGTAGCACTTGATGTGGGTTTAACTGCTCATAGTTTCAAAAGCAATAGTGACAATTGACCAAACATAGCCAGTTTTAATGCCCTCGTTAACAGTGGCCCAGAAGTGAGTTTTTGCAGTCACTGGAGGACCATGCTAAATGGAACACCATCTTATTTCCATAGACTGTGATTGTATATTTTCTAAAATGATCTTCAACTAGGAAAGGCCTCTATTCACTGTGGGAGACAAAAATTTTACAATCTTACCTAAATCTCTCCATGACTATACTTATTTAAGTAAGTAACCAGAGAAAGAAATCCATTTTGAGCCATTTTCAGTAACTGGAAACAGCCAAAGAATGCACACTGAATATGTATACTTCATATGGATGCTTGAGCTCCAGTTACCCCTTAGGAAAAGGAAACAGTCTGACAGAAAAAGCTTAGGGTTTTATTAATTACACAGCAGTATGCCACAGCTTCAAACATTCTTTGCATGGGTTGGGAAACACTGTGAATGATATGGTTGGGTTTGATGGAGATGGGCAACACAGGGGGAGGAGGGGAATTAGTCAGCACCCAACATACTTATAGAAGCCCTTTTTAGGAGGAGGATGCAGCATGGATAATAAATGACTACAAAAAAAACACTTAAAATCCAGAGATTTTGGATTAGGACAAAATTCTACTCTCCTTACTCATTTGGTGGTAGGCAGAAGTGTGTCAGGGAGGGGGTGTGAGAAGATATCCAGAGCATGGGGTGGACGTATGCAATGTAGATAGAAGTCCTTATCTTGTTCTGTGACAGATCAGCCAGAGTGTGGAAATGGTTATAAAAATGAAAGACGAAGTCTGGAGCTTTATTCTTTCTGAATAGCTGTCAGTTTGGTTTTTGAGAGCTAGAATTGGCCATATTAGGTTTGCATGAGATCTGAAGAAGTTAGGGCTGTAGGTTTTCATTGAAACTATGACAAATATGCTACTTTTAAGAAAGAGAGGGGGGTAAGAAAGGCATGGAGGACCAGGCCCTCAGCTGATTTAAATTTGCTTCTCCAACATAGTTAGCAGTGAATCAGATGCTGCATGTTCAAACACCACATATTTAAGATTTAAGGTCTGTTTCGTATTATTTTTTACTATTGATTCTGAATCTCAAAGTCTCTGCTTGAATACTTGTTCTCAACTCACACAGAGTATGTCTTTGAATGTTTTAACAACTCTGTCATGTGATTTTACAGTAAACTGTGGTAACCAAGTCACTTCAGAAAGGATTGTCTTCTCTGATGAAGGCATATTCCTATACACTGAGCCTTCAAAATGGTGTATTCCTGTACATTGAGCCTTCAAAATGGTGTTGAAGCTCACAGCCCAGTGAATTTCTATTCAAGAAATTGTTTGTGTAAATGTGGGCTTTCAGCCAGCAAATGAGGGAGGGAGGTCAAAGGAGACTACCAAAAAGTGGCCTTGTAAATTAGAAACACTGAGGAGGGGGAATTCCTAGCATTCCATGGTATTTGGGTTTATTTTCTTACATTTCCCTAATAAGAAAAACACACTTCATATATGTTCTTTGTAACTGTTTTCACTTGTATCATCCATCTCTGCTGCAAAAAGTGACCCAAAATATATTGGCTTTACATGCCTCGAGGACATGTATTGAATACCTAACCAGTGCATCTGTAAAAGTAGGCTTGGAACTCTCATGCAATCCCTGGATGTAGATTCAATTGTCAGCACCTCGTTACTAACTGTTCTTTCATTGGAATCATTTTTATTAAAATAACCTTATGCAATAGCTTTAAAACATGGAACAGAATGCTCTAAAGTAACCTATTATGTTACATGTACTATTCCCAAGTAAAACATATGTTGTAAGGATCAGACTTTATTTTTAGCATAATTCATTTGCTTTGTCCAAAAACTAAATTAAAATCCATGACAAGTAACTCTTTAATATACACATTTTAAAGAGTTGCTTGGCAAGAGTTTTGAAATACCTTGTATTGTACAAAATCCCTCTCAGAAGCTTTCAATTAACTTGATTCATGCACTAACCTAGTTTGGCATTCTGCATAAGCTGTCCTGCAGCTTGTAGGAATGAAACATTTTACAGAACCAGTTCTCTGGAATAAAAGGCAGCCAGCTGAAGCTCAGACAGGACTGATGGTTATGAACATTAGGAAGTTTTAAGAAATTGCCTGCACGTTTTTCCTTAGCCCCTGTGAAGTGACTGGTGAGCAAGTTAGAGGAAAAAGAATGAATTTTGGAGTGATACTGGAATGACTAAAGTCTGCTTTATTACAGTGACCACTAAGGACTAAAATGCATCTGGGAAGCCTTTCAGTGCCCAACTTATTTTGTCTTATACTGTCTTCAACAGTGATGTTGTGGAGGTGTCCCCGCAACCATTCTTCATTAGCTAGCAAATTATTGTCCCTGAAGGTTCCTTAGGGTTATTTTCACTCCTAGTAGACAGTGGCGACACTATTTTGTCTATTGCTATTGGCCTTTAAAAATCACTATATGATTCCTTTAGTTCCTATAACTTTTTCTGTAGATCTTGTTCTTTCACTGGCTGCTCCAGACTTTCCTGTTGCTGCAGCAGATGAACAGTCACACCCTGGTATCTTTCTCTTCACTGCAGAAGGTCTGCTGCCCATGATTCTGCATGGTGAGACTGGAAGCCAGTTCTCGCTGCTTTGCTTTGGTAGCTTCATGGCTTAAATTTCAAGGCTCCTCTCTGTCTTTTTCAGCATCTGTGACTGATTCTTTGGCTGTTTCTGAACACGTTGCATGAAATGGTAGCTTCCTTCCTTCTTGGTCTAAACACATTAGAGCAACTCTAGCTTCGCTTTACCTTGTGAAGTGTTCTATCTGATTAACTGGAAAGCAGAGTTGGTTAGATCACAATAAGCAATTCCCCTTCCAACAGAAAGAATTTCACTTTTCAGTAATTGTCAGTGATTTTTCTTTTTATCTTGAGGGAAGCAAACAGGCTTCAATGTTCATCTTAATGTTTAGTTCTTTGTGTTGGGCACTGCTCCTGTTGTTCCGGTGTGCTTGTATGTTTGGATCAGCCTGTCTGTAATTGTTGCTCTGGGGTCTAAGGATCAGGTGCTGCTTCTGCTCATCAGTGATGGTGGACAAGCAGAGTAACCCATTTCTTAATGATGATATCACCGACTATCACAGCTTACCCTTCTACGTGAGGCTCTTTGAGAGATCTTCAAAGCCTTCCAAAGAATATGCCACTGAGTGGGGAAGAAAATGGAATGATCATTCCTAGACCTAATCCAATGCTGAGTCAAAGCAGAGGAGCTTAGTCCAGAATACTTGGCAAGAAATGAGAATACTGCCAACCCTCTGGAGCTGAAACCTTGTTTTGCAAATCCAAGTGGAATGCACAGCTATCCACTGAGTTCCCCACTAATTGCTTAAGATCTCTTTTAGAACATCTGTTTGAAAGGAAAGCTTTATGATGGCAAAGTGCTTTATGTTCTGTCATTACCACCCTTCTGTAGAAGTGGCTGGTCAGAAGCTGCTGTGGAAGGGAGAGAAACCTGGCTGGTTAATGCGTTAAAATGATATGTGTGTGTTTTGTGTTGCTAAATAACACAATTAAAACAGAGAACAGATGGGGTTAGAGAAAGGATAGAGGTAAAAAATGTTTTGAACTATACTGACCACATCTTAGAGCTAGGACTCTTTGCTTAGTTGGTAGTTAATCTGTTTTTGTCTTTGCACAGAGCATGTTCAAAATCATGTCTGTGCGCAAGATGGAGCTTAGTGGAATTTAATACTACTAGGATTAGTGAGGCCTAAACATCAGTCAGCCTCTGCCAAAACCAGTCCTACTGTCTGAAGAAGCATCATGCTTGTTGAGTAAATCTACCAGCTTTCTTTGCTTAGAGTGGCAGCAGAAAGAGTTAAAATGATCAAACAAAATGATTGGTAAGTACACTTGGAGTAGATAAAAAAAGAAAAATCCTTAAAAAGATTATTACAATCCCAGTTTTATCAGTACACCTGGCTTTCAATATAGTTTTTGAGATAATCCAAGTTTTGAAAAACATCCATTTAAATTCATGTTTTAAGAAAACCTGAAGCATTTAGTTTCAAGATAATAATCATACAAAATTAGTGACTTCAAATGTTCTTGAAACAGATCAATGTCATAACAAGACTTCAGGCAAAGATGGTGTTCTGTTTCTCATTGGTGCAATAGCTACGTATACAACTTCAGGACTGCTCATGCAACTGATTCTTCTCTCTGTCTCATACTTCAGCCTGGTTAGCATCAGCAAAGCTGTGTGGGCTTACCCTTTACCTTTCTGGACCTGCCTTTGTTTCCTAGGAACCTGCTTCAGCCTAGTGTCTTTCAGCAGTGGCATGCTACAGTTTGCACAGTAGTTACATTCTGGTGTTAATCAGCAGGCCTTGTACAAGGCATCATTAGCAGTCAATTTGGTAGAGTGTGAATAGAGCTGACTTTCAAAATGGATTTAGGGGCTGGTTTTGTTCCAGCCATTTCACATCAATGCTGCTCCTTCTTCCAGTAGCTCAGCAGGAGCAGCTTTACTTGTTTGGAGGAGCTCTACCCCAGAAAACATTTAAGAGCTGAGGAAGAAATTTTCTTGTAGCAGTATAAGCAACCATCTGAAACAGCAAAGCTAAGTGATAAGTCTGCTTACCTTATTGTTTCACAGCATATAGTCCAGTTGAATGCTCTGTATTATATTGCTTCCTTATGTTTCACCTTTGGTTGACCTTGAAGTTTACAGGTTCAAGTGGATATTAATGATCTTGAGAATAGCTAAAATAAACAGATCACAAAGGTAATGAGAACCCGTAGCTTCCCAAACTATTTGCTGGATCCTGTCACTTTATTTTTAACACAGGAAAGTGCTGTACTGTCTGTCTCTGATGAGGTGAAACACTGTAGAAATGCCATCTGTCTAAAAGTTTATCGAATGCAACTATATCAGTTCAGATACATACAGTAAATCCTATTGCAAAATGGAGTTGTAAATGTTTTCTAGGAAATTTTTCAAGAATCTGTTATGACTTATACTGCTACTCTTTGATATTGGAAGAGCCAAAGAGCAGCATTGCTTTACCTCTCTACACCATAATTCCATGGGCAGCTGCATTGTCTCATGTACGTGGTTATTAGCAAGTAAACTTGTTCTATATCATGGCTGCTCAAGTATGTTGAACTCTTTGGCTTTCTGAAGCAAAAACCCTTCTTCTGTGCGTATTGAGATCAACATGAAACAGGACTGTGGTTAAGATGCTTGTCCCTACAAGTTTACGTGATGCTTGGGTTGAGGAAATGTTTGATAAAACTTAAGACACTGTCTTTATTGCTGGGTTTGGCACGTTCTGAACTTGCTTCAGATAGTGGTTGACCACAGCTGTCAGACTTGTGTATATTCTATTTTGTAAGTATATCCATCTGTAAAGTAGGTATGTGAATGAGCCAGCAACCTTAGGCTTCTGTCTCTCTTCCCCTCGCTTTTTTCCTTTAAAAAGGCAAAACATAGAGTACCGCATTACCATTCACTTTGAGAGGATGATTCTCCCCCCTCTTTTTTAGGCAATTCCCAATGTGAATTGAATCCTTGCCAACGTTTTAAATAATTAATTCTCAAATTTTATTGTAATACAACTCACCTGTGGGACCAAAACATGTCAAATTTTAAGAGTCTGATTTAGTGTCTGTTATCTAAGAAGCGAGGAGGGAAAGAATTCAGCCTTTAACAAAAAGCTCTAGGTAAACAGAGCAGCTTCTGGGGCAGTTTGGGATTGCTGGGCTCACTGTGTTTCTAAGAACCTTCTGAATTGTTTGTTTTTTAAGTTGTCCCATGCTCTGCTGATAACAGAGAGCATATTTCTCTCTGGTTAGGGTGTAGTTGTCAAGGTTTTATTGGAACACAATGGCTTACAGGAAACATAGTGGTTTTGCAACTTAAATTACAATGTTGTTTTAAAAGCTGTTTTGGGATGATTCTTTCACAATCCTTGTCTGTCTCAAACAAGCTTGTGATTTTTTTTTTTATTTAAGAAAAAACAACACAAAAACAAAAATAACTTTTGCTTCTACATCTGTAGAAAGTCCTGTCCCTTACTTTATAAGCTTCATTGTAAGATGAATCAGTGTTATGCTCTCATGATGACCAGCGGTAATTACTAATTTATTCTCTCCCTCCCCTTCTTGTGTCTTTTGTTCATTTGCTTGTTTGTTTAAAACTGTATCAGTTATTCCCTTCACATCCTAAATATTTATGCTTAGGCATAGAGGTCATTCCTCACTCTCTTTGCCACAACTGCTGTACTGAGGAAAAGCTGAAAGAAGTGCTAAAATCTGCATGAGTTCTATGTCATTGCCCGTGATTGCCTGATCAAACAGCAGGTCAGTTTATCCTGACTCGTAGTTATTCCTGCAAGTGAAATCTATGGCATTTCTCTTGCATGGTATAAATAATCTAGGCACATTTAATTAAAAAAATCGTAGGTCAAATGAATAGAAATTTAATTAAAGCCGCAATTTTTAATACATAAAATATATTTTTCAACACATTTCCTGTTAGCATCTTCCTAATGAGTTGCTTTTAGAAGCTCTTCTGGTTTGTTACTTTACTACTTCCCACTATATGTAATCAGCATGTAATATAATTTAGATAATAGTTTTGATCTAATTTTTGTGATTGGCATTGCCTTCAAGTAGATTGGTCTCCAACAGATTGGAATAGGCTAATGCATAGAGTTGGCAGTACAAAAATTAAAATCTATCATTACATACATGATATCCTGTCTTTTAAAAGTACTAAAGAGAAATTTTTTCTCTTCTTTCAAAGTCAAAAATGTAGTTTTGCCTACTGAGTATATCTGAGATTTTTAATTATTTGAATTAGCTTTTAATTATTTGAAATCTGTGGCTAGAATTAGTTTGGACAAACAAATTATTGGCTTGCTTTGGGCAATGCTGAAATGCTGCATAGCTCCTCTCGGTTCAGTCAGCAAATAATGAGCTGATGCAGATAGTCTTGGTTGTCTGTCTCATGGATACTAATGCTAGAAAAGAGGTATAAGGAAATGCTGATGGAATGAGCTGTGTGGACATTTACTCAAGTCCCCATTTTTACACCTACACATAAAACATTTTTAGGTAAAATTTCCTGTCACCTCCTCGATTAAGCAAAGTGACCTGCTCTAGTAAGATAATTCTGAAGATATGGTTGGCTTAAAACACCTACGGTTATTTTTGTGTGTGTGATTCTATTTTAAAATATTTGTCAGTGAAGACTTATTACTTTTATTCCTGTGACTCTCTGACAGACTCTTGTCTGGTTTTTTGTTGCTGTTTGTTTTGGTAGTGTGATTTAAAATTGCTGTTTGCAATGTGGAAAAAAATGCTTATTTCAAATAAAACCTTATTCATTCTTGAGGCAGAAAAGTTGGTGCATTAGCAGCACTCTCCTGGCCTTTAGTGAATCAATTGTTTTATCAATCAAATTATGCTCATATAAATTAACTAATTAACTTAATCTTGATGTGACACAGCCTTCCTTGAGTATATGCAGAAAAGAGAGTGAGGAATGAAGGATCTGTATAAACACCACATGCAAAAGCTGAAGATATCGGCCTACCATTAGCCCTTTATCTAAGAGGCTCTTGGCATATAAATCAAACAATAACTTCTTAGTTTTGAGTTGGTGCCAAAGTACACATCCACAGTTGAGTCTACAGCAGATTACACCCACCAAGTGGTTTGAGGGCTCAGAGTGAAACTGGGAAATAATCTTTAAATTATTCAGGTACACATTTAAGCTTTTAGATGTTGGCCAGCAGACATTTTCTTAGTGTCGTTTTCAAGTTCTAAGCATAAACATCAGTGTACAGAAGGTATTTTAACAAACTTCTAAGTGAATATTTGAGCATAATATTCTAAGCTGAATGGCTCTGAAAAGCTTGATTTTAGAAGCAGTTTCCTGTATTCTGCCATGTAGTAATATAATTATTCATTTGTCGTGAGGGTGGTAATTTCCAGTGATCCTTCTGCAGTTTTCTGCAAGCACAATACTAAGATTACATTATTTTTCCCTTTTTCTTCTTCTTTTTTTTTTTTTTTTTTTTGGTGCATTGAAAAATAGCTCAAGTTTACACTGTCTTGAGATGCTGAGCAGTTTTTCCAAATATATTAATGTTCAATACCAGAACTACAATCTGATGCTAAGAGCCATTTTGAAACTTCAAAAACTTTTCATCTAAGAGTACCCTTAGAAATATGAAGTATTGATCCATTCTGGTGGGACAAACTCATCATGTATAATTTACCTTGATCTGGAAAAAAAACATGTTGTGTTTTTATGTTTTTCTTAAAGAAGGCATTACTGCATGTTACACTGAACACGTATTGTTTAGAAAATCAAATGTATCTGCTCTGTGTGTGCATAAATACGGAGTAATGCTATGGACTTGAGTCCTGAACATACCTACAGCTGTTTCTACATAGAACACTGTAGGTAAGTTATATTAGATCTGGTTAGTCGCTTCCAAAACAGAGAGGAAGAGCTCCTTCTTGCCCTTAACATGCCTGTGTCAGCTCAGCACCCGCAGCCCCATGGCTCTACCCACAGCTCAGGGACTGTTCAGGGCTGGAGCTGAGTGGGGCCTAGGGCATGACACAGCTGAGACTTGCCTCCTTGTGCTGTCCTGCTGGCTTGCACACTTAGGAATGTGCAGCATGTTCAGCTGGGTCTTGGCATGGCTATTGGAAGCAGCAGAGGAATTGAGGAGAGATGATGTCTCCTGATGCATGGTCTCTTGCTCCAGACTCGTGGCCAAACTGTGTCTTATCATACTCCCATTCTTCACTTTATCAAAATTTGAAGGACATATTGCCAACAGCTGGATTGCTCTTTGTGGTAGCTGCCTTCCATACAACCGTGGTAGTGGCTTTTGATGCACTGCACACTACACACTGAGTGTAGGCATTACATCCCCTTAAATCTAATGTGAGTTATTGTAAGGGATATGTTGGCAGAACACTTCTTTTAGCAGCAGTTTGGTTTGGGGCAGCTTTGTGGTATTAATGAAGCTCTAATTTAATCCTTACTGACCTTTTCCCTCCTTGTTTCTTCGTGTGAAAATACACAAAGATAGCTGAGTTGTAAAGCTGTGTAGGTATAGAATGAAAATTTTGCTGATACAGTAACCACAGAGTCTATCCCTTGGTGATACTATCACAATTATCCTTGATTTATTATTTTTTTTTAACTATAAAAATGAAAACATAAGTACTCCGCTATGCTTAAATGCTTACTGGTTAATTTTTGAAGCTCACTCAGTGTTATTTTTTGTCATATACTCTTGCATCAGCAAGTTGCTCTTTGAAAATGCCATCTCCAGGTGCAGAAACAAACACATTTGGTTGGACAAGAATGTTTGACTTCTTTTCATTTTGTTAAATATATGTGCTGATTGAAGAAACATGTTACAAAATGAATTTTATAAATACTGATTGTCCTAGTGGTAGATCTGAAAACAAAACTGTAAATGTAGAATGCTCTGTTAATGAATGGGTCTATTTTCTCCTAAGGTCTTAATGTTTCTTGACCTGCTCTTGCTTTAGTGACTGTGAGAACCATGTTTGATTAACTTATTGATCTTTCTTTACTAGAGTTGTGAAGCAAGCAAAATACCATTGCAGCCAAATTTACAATTGTAGTGTGCATGGGGCACCCCAGGGTCCTAAGTGTCCTGTACATTCCGTCCTTGCTTTTAGATTTGCATCTTCTATGTGAGAGTTTGTTCTCCCCTGACCAGTGCTTGGTTTTGCTGATTTCCAGACTACTGCTTCCATCTTACTGATAGTACATCCCAGTGTCACTAGCCTCCCTCTGCTCTCTCCAAATGTGCTCAAGATGAGTAGCTGAGTAGCTTTGAGAATAGGCTTGCGTATGATAACAGATATTCTGTCTTTTAAATAACCTTGACAGTACTACCCATTCACTAGTTCAAAAGAGTAAATCAAAGTTATCTTAACAGATACAGGAATAGGCATTTGATTGCCAACCTGTAAATGTCTAGACCAAGCAAGTTTAGGGATTCAACTTTAAAAACTGGCACACCAGAAGTAGGAAAGTTGCATCTTCTAGGCTTCTAGTTTTTTCTCTCTTCTCTTGTAACCCTTTTTTTGTGGTGGCTGAAAGAGGGAGATATTATTTGCAGTTGAATTTTAATTAACTTTAATACAATAAATGGGTCATTAAAACAATGTAATGTTTAATATGAGGGGAAGGTAGAAATTTACAGTTATCAGATATCTGTCAAAACTTCACTATCAAATACTTCAGTTAGGTCTTATAGGGATTTTAAGAGAATACAGCCTTATCTCTGGATAAAAACATCATGTTTTTGTTTAATAAATTTTCATTTTCACCACAAGGTATCTACCATACTTGTTCTTACTGTATTCTGTTTGCTGAGGTGGCTGATTGGTGAAGTTATTATGACCATAATGGTAGAAAAAATGGAGAGGGTATCAAACCCTTTGAGTGAAGCTGAGAATTTATTGATGAAACTGATTAACAGCCAAGGCCCCAAAGTTTTAGTATTCTCTTTTCATTGTCAGGCTTGCAAAACTTTTTATAGTGGATATCCACATAAATGTTGTTGTCATACTTACCTTTTCTTGTGAAGATATTTTGAAGTGTGATTTAGAGTCCTGATTGTATTGTAGTGTAATTTACTTTACTTTCTCAAGCAAGGCAGTATGATTCAGATAAAAGTTTTCTAATGTGTAATGCGTACATACATACATACATACATACATGCATACATACATATATAAAAATCAACGTAGTTTCAAAAAACTACTTCCTGAGTGCAATGGTTCACTAGATAACACATAAAAACAATAAACAGCAATGCCTGGGAAGTAAAGGAATGCAATGGGAAAGAGGAATTTGAACTGGGGTACTGGATCCCATAGAAATCACTGATTACAGCATCAATGTTTTCGGATTTGGACTAAAACACAGGAACTGCAGATGGGAAAAAGAGGAAAGGAAGGACAGTATGACAAGAGCTGGAAGGCAGTAACAGACAAATGTCTCACCGAAAGGGGAAGATAAGATAATGTTGTTTCCGAAGAAAGTTCTGTGGTTACTCCTCAGACTAAGCAAGCAGCAATCCCTGAACTCTTTACTGTGTACTGTAAGCCATTCCCAGCAGTCATTCATTTCTTGTCGCTAATGAAATTAAAGAATGGGCAAAGCAAAGGTCTTTCTGTGCAAGCATAAGAGAGGGGAACTGGGAAAATTGTTCTTGGTAGCAGCCATAAAACTGAATTTTTCAGAGCATCAGTACTGATTTGAATTTGCTCCCTACAAAAATGCAGCTGCTTTTAAGTTGATATGTATGAATAAACAATCCATGTTTAGCAGTTTCATTTTGAAGTCAGGCATTTTTGACTCCAGGAATATACCTTTTTCTCCAGTCATTCCTTTGTCTATTTTGTACTTCACTGGGCCATTCCCGCGAGTCACTATTTAACAAGTTTTATATAAAAATTGCATTCAGACCAGCAAGCTCCAGTTGTCATTTACTGTATGCCATAGTGTTTTCTAATATTTATTCCACCACTGAAGTAACACTGGGGAAAGTCAACATTCCGTCTTTATGCCAACCTACTAATAGAGTCGCTATCAGCCTTCAAGCATATCTCAAAATCCTCAGGAGCTTTGTGATAGAGGCTCCTTAAGCTATGTACCATGGATGGAGTTGTCTAATGAGAAGTGCTTCTGTATTTTTCTGGTTTTCACTACTCTAAGGCAACTGTGTAAACAAGTAGCTTCTTTGCTTATGCAAAAACTGCTGCTTATTGGCTGATGACAAAAATAGCACTTCAACAATTCTAGGTGCAGGCACAGGGTGAATTCTTCAGTTGGTGATGGAATTATTTTTCAAAGTGTGAAATTTTTATCAAAATTATGGAATTTGCTATTCTGAAAGACTTGTAGTTTACTTTTTAGACATAAAAAGTGAATATATATATTCACTTTTTTTTTTTTCTATTAATTTGTGCAAAATCTGGGAGGCTTTTGTTTCAGTTTCTGTTGTTTGTTTTAAAGTCAGCCCATGGTGTCTGTGCTTATATGAGACTCTACTTGTATTTATGGTGATGAAGAGAACTAGGAAAAGGAGAATGGGCTAAACGGTTGGAGAACAGAAAATGATGTTTCTTTCAAATGATTTTAAAAATGAGATTCCTGCTGTTTTAGACCTGATTCTTGATCTGTGTAATCTCTGGGTTTGGAACTGCTTGATCAGGAAGGGATTAGTTAATGGGCAAAGAGGTGGCCTCTTGCAATCTAAACTTCAGGCATGCTTGTAAATGACAGTGAGGCATGCCCTGTAGGTGCAATGTGAACAGGGTCAGCAGGCTGAGATAGCAGTGATGCTGGGTGAGTAGGACCGAGTCAGGATAACTGCATATATAGAGTCTGTAAAAACAACATACCCAAGGATCCATTACTTTAAAGAGACTGTTTTGAAGAAATGTAACACTAGGTTAGGTCATCTGATCCCCCGGTCTGGTTTTTCAGGATTCTGCTGCACAGGGTGCTTTCCTGCTTTACTAAATTCACTTTTTAAAGGTTCTGTGTGATTGGTACTGCACACGTTGCTAAACATAGATATGCATTACAGCCATGCCATTGCAATGCAGCATGCGTACAACTTCTCTGTAACAGGTAGCAAATGAGTTGGGGGGGGAGTTCTGTGAAACAGATCCTATTTTGGCATGTTTATAAGCATGTTATGAATTACATAAAAAAATGTATTCAGGAGTTAACTGTCTCCTGGGGTGAAAACAAGGGAGGTTTTCCTAAGGGGAAAAAAATTCAACACAGTTAATCCCAATTAACTTTAGCTTCAGGCCAGGGTTTTTCCTCCCTTTTCCTCCCCCTTCCAGAGGAAACACTGAATTCATTCACAAAAACAAGAAATGCAGTGTCCTGGATGAAACAGAACACTGACAGAGTAATGAGTGCAGATGAGCCATGCAAATTGATGTGCGTCTGTCTTAAGATTAGCGACAGCAGCAATAAAAATGAAATCTGTAAATACAGAAACTGTAACCACAGTTATATTCTCCTGTGGATTATTCACTTTATGTAAGGAGAATCCATGAAACCCAGAATGGTGGTAGTTCATCAAATCATACCAATAGCCTTCAGCACTGGAAGTATTGCTCTGGGGCTTTAAACTCTCGCAGGGAAGTCACAGCCCATCTGTAGACCTGTACTTTGCATAGCTTTTTGATAACTGAAGAACTTTGGACTGTTTTTTTATATCCCTATGGTTGAACAGTAGTGCTTACACAGGGGCTAACATGCTTATTTTGGTTTATTATATGTGGACTCTTAGCCTTAAAATTGGTAGCAAGAAATTGTAGATGTTTTATTGTAAAATTGTAGTGATTGTTTTGCTAAGAAAAAACAAGCTTTTATATTGCATTACTTTTGCTTGTGCCCTGCCCACCTCAGAAGAGTTGCTAAGTAGAAGCACTCATCTTAAAATATAAATGTTGTCTTAAGCTTATTCCATTATTCCAGCAGTGTTTAGTGTAACTCTGTCATTTTCTAATAGCAGTCCAGCTGCCAAGGCTCTCTGGGAGTCCTTCATGAACCTCAAACAGAAGGAAGCTGTGATGGAGGCCAGGAGACACCTGGTGGAGGCTGCAAGCAGAGAAAATTTACCCATTAAAATGAGCATGGGTGAGTAGCAAGGCATACCCTTCCCTGCACAGTAGTAACAGAAGGTGACAGCTGCTCTTCTTCCATTTAACCCCTTTGGGGAAAGCCTATGCCCTCCCTCATGTTTGAGGTGTGTATTGTGATACTACAGAATCTTCCTGATATAGAAATGGGAAGAAAATGTTTGCCAGAGCTCAGGTGTTATGTTTTAAATACGGTGACAATAATTTGATTGAAAACAGTTATGAAGATTAGCGTTGTTGCTTGTCTTTGTTCTGTAAAGAATGAGAATTTGGGTATTCTTAAGAAGTCAGCAGGATATGCACCCTTGGCAAGCAGAAGTTTTATGTAGCTACTGGCCTAATGAAATTTGTACAGATCTTGTGTTTAGTTGTGTTATCTAGGTAGTGAGGCTTAGGTGAAATAAGGCTACCTGGATTAAGAGGGTTTAAGCTGAAAACCATGTCTGGGCACTTTTTAAACCTGATAAACCTAAATTCTTCAAAATATTAGAAATATAGAATATCAATAATTACTTTCAATATTTTTTAGTGTATTGTTCTAACTATATGCTATACTTAGTGAAATGCAAGAACTACTGTAAAGTTAGGCTTATTAAAACAGTGATATGTCTCTATACTTTTTTTTTTTTTTTCTTCTTATGGAATAAGAGTAATTGGCATTTGTCTCAGACTTCAATGTCTACTGCCAAGATACTGTGGAGAAATTAGATGTACAGCCAACTTGTGAACTCTTAACAGATACATTTCATATCTTGCAAATACCTAGAGCATACATTTATTAGATTATTAATCAGAAATACTAGATGTGTAATCAGTAATTCTGTAAACTGTTCTAAAGAAATGGAAAAAATGGAAAAGGAGCAGCTATTAGAGGGTTATTGCAAATTAACCTGAAGGAGAGGAGCACAGTAAATGATAAAATTGTCTTTAAACTTTCTCTGAAATTGTGTCTGATTATTCACTGTAGTAACATTAAATGTCTTTACATTTCATCTGCCTCTGAAAAAAAAACCAATTACTGTTGTTGGAATTCAACTTTTTCTTAGAAGTAATTGTTTCCGATCTCTGTGACATAATGATCTGTCAACCACCTTCAATTCTCTGTGTGAATAACTAGATCAGCTGCCCTTTCCATGTGGCCTCTTCGTATGGTATCCAATCATGGCTGTAATAACCTTGGTTCTTAATCATGTTAACTGGTACTCATTTAATGGCAGCCTAAATGTCTGATGTAAGCTGACTCTATGTAGTGCTATGTAGAAACATCTAATGCGTGGCGATGAAACAAACTTCTGATGCTATCATTTTTGAAACTTACTTTTGTTTGGAGGATGCAATGTAGGTTAAAGTATTAGCAGATATCAGTAATTATTATTAATATTCATAATTAGTAACTATAGAAATTTTGCTTTGTGAATTGCTTATTTTAGAATCATAATTCATTCTAACATAGTTAATTTTTTTAACTGAAATTCACATCAAGATGTCACTTTGTCCAGTGACACACGTTTAAGAATTATGTATTAGAACAGATCTACATCATTAATGTTCATTACTCATCTGTCATGCTACAGAACATCTTAAATCTGTCAGAAAAGCTGGAAATGAAGTTGATTATCAGTGATTTCTTTTGCTGAGAAGAAAGACTGTTCTGTGGACTGTTCTGGTTCTGGTTGTTGTGTTTAATTGAAAGGCTGCTTGCTTCTGCCGTGACTGTGTCATGAGGCAGTGCTGGCTGAAAAGAGGGGAAGTGCTTTCACTGTTCCTACTCTGTGCTTTTACTTGAGTTACTTCAAGTTTAACCTTGTTTTTGGGAAACCAGACTGGTTTTCCCAATACTTGGAGTATTCTCTGAGTTTTGTACGGCCCTAATATTGTCATAAATACGTTTTCTAGCATAAAAGTTCCTTCTTACTCTCTTTACTAAGACCAGTTGTGTCAGTCTTTTCCTTGCTGCTGTTTTTGTTTTGTTTTGTTTTGTTTTTTTCTGGCTTTCCCCTGGAAATCAGGAGCGGATTACATTTGAAAACAAAGCTTTTAAGTTCCATTTGGTGTGGCTGAGCACTCCTGCAATGGCCACTTGGCTGAAAGCTGCATCATGTGTGATGCTGGCAGAGCAGGAGTCCTGCGCAGCAATGAGAAACCCAATCCTATACTGTTTCAGTATTTTTGGAGCAAATTAAATTTTGTTGCTTTCTGGGCTTTGATGGCCTGTGCTTGGCATGCTTTCCCTGCAAATAATGGATGTAAGGTTCTGATTTGCTCTTTCTATACTTTGCTGCACATGGCAGGAGTTTCACCAATTGTAGGAGGATCCACAGCTTAAGCATTTGCTTTCTTGAATAGACCCACTGTTGAAGAGGGCACATCATCATCTCCCATTTCCCACACATATCTCTTCTAGGCTATGGAGAACTCCCCTGTCTTCCTTTAAAGGCAGCAGAGATAGACATATAAGTTCTGAGGAAGGAAATCAATAATTCTGACTGTATTTTTTTAATCCAAGCATATTGAACTGCTGGTTTCAGGTGCTCTTGATTTACATATTCCTTATATTTGTTGTATCTACCAAAGCAGTGCTGGACAAAGTCTAGAAGTCCTGTCAACTGTTTCAAAATAGTTTAGTGTAGAAAGAAGTTGGCTGAAGATAGGAA
The DNA here is from genome assembly GCA_035772895.1 of Perdix hodgsoniae. NCBI lineage: Eukaryota > Metazoa > Chordata > Aves > Galliformes > Phasianidae > Perdix > Perdix hodgsoniae. Next base: position 16,868,801 of record JAPSGF010000002.1, on the reverse strand, counting down.
ATGCAGAGTTGGCAACATTTTGTGGAAAAGACTGTGGATGGATTCTTGGAGCAGATTCAAATGTAAGATTATCTCTGTGGCATTTATAAACAAACTGCAATTTTTCTTATGCTGAAACAGTCTTACATTCAGGTTTTCAGGTGGGCAATTAAGCGTTCTTATATGATATTCAAGATGGAATTGCATGTGTTTTATTTTCCCTTCTTTTATTTATACATAAGAAAAGCAAGAGTTTGGTATCATTGCAGTTTGTTAGTGAAAGAACTGCATTGCCTCTACAAAATTTAATGAATGACATCGATGAGCAAGCTATTCAGAACTGTTTATTGGCAGTGAAAACTTTCTTTTTTCCTTCAAAGAAGTCTTGGAAAACGGAATCACAGAGAAAGACAAAGAACAAAGTGATCACCCACATGACAAACTAGAACACAACCATGAAGCTGCTCTGCCATTTTCATAGGGAACAAAAGCTGAGCTCTCTAGTACATGGTGTGTTTTGTTTTCTGAGGTGAGAGCTGGATAAGACAGGCAAAGCACTGTTCAGACTTTCAGCCAGCATAAAAACTATTGTGCTACATGCAGATCACTTCTTAAGAAGTACATACCATACTTATGTCATACATAAATGATATTTAAAGATGCAGTTTCCTTTGGAGTTTACTAATGCTGTCAGTATTGACTTTTGTGCAGTGTTTGCTTGGTGTTGCTTACTGTGGGCATGTTTTTGATAAATCTAAGTCTTGGAAACAGCCTTAACCCTTTAGCTATCCATAGTTCCCAAAGCAGTGTGTTTACATGTAAACAGTAGGTGGAGCTGTCATTTGCTTGAAGTGTGCTTAAATACAGACATATTAAAATACTTTGGCATAATGAAAGCACTGACATTTTATTTTATTGAAAGAATTAAATTTGTTTTTGTAAAGCTCTTTGGAAGACATTTCAGAAGGTCATTGTAGTGGCATTCTGGTGAGATTTATAGTGATTCAAATGAGACTGTAAAGGGATTACTTATACTTGGCTCTTAAATTCAAGGTCTGCAAGGAGTTCCGCTCTGAGCAGCAGCCTGATTAGCAGTACAGCAGAAAGATTGCTGTTTTTTTCACTCCTCTACTTCCAGTTCCCATCTTCATAAGTTTAATGCATATCTTAATTGTCTTTTGAACGTGATCATCAGTGAATCTCCTCTTGAAAGCTTTGCTGTTAGAGTAGTCTTTGGCAATAATAAAAAGTTTGCTGCAGATGTTCTGTGGTTTTAGAAACACCCTTGCTCTTCTTTTTGCAAAGAACACGGTAAACTTTGGTCAAGCCTGAATTCTTTTATTGTGTCTCTTTACTGGCATGGAGACTGAAAGTTGAAACACTGGTGTAGCAACAGAAACAAGGTGCTGTGTGCTGTTACATGAGAGCTTTTTATTAGAATAAAGGCCTTTTTGTTTCTTTCCATTTAAACTGTACAAATGCAGTTTTAAAAATCAGGCTCACTATACAATTAGCAAAACCTCAGAATTTGTGAGATAAAGAAGGGTACTGTAGCTTTCAAACGGCCAGATGAGTGTGGGGTGAACTGGATGGTAAAACATTTCTGGGTAGAAATAAGGAGATCCTTAAATTTCAATGGAGATAAGAAATAGCATTTTGAAGTAAAAAGATATTTTAAAATGGGCGGGAAAATGCAAGAGAATACCTCATCTAGAAATGTAGAGCATGTGAAGAATAAAAATGTACAATTCTTAAAAAAAATTAAAATTAAAAAATTGCACTGGACTGTAGCAGCACCTCACATACTGTTTATTGATGACAAGATCAGTGTAAAAATATTCAAGATTCACTACCATTCAGTTCCTGGAATAAACTCTAGGAATAAAAGCTACCAGCAAAGAAAATGAGGCATAGTGAAGTAGATAGGTACAGTGATATCTTCCCACTTAATTAGGCCAGTTCCATGCAAGAGATGGGTAGTGAGACAATGACAAGCTGTATCTAAGGCCTTTCTTTATACAGGAGGAGAAGATAGGTGAGTATTATAGGCCTTCAAAGCAGTGTCTGGGGCATTCACATCCCTTCTGCAGCATACCTTAGGATAAGTGATAGGTACCTGAGTAACAGCTGGTCTTTTCAATATGTGGGATGCAGAGGGATCAAATTGTAGACTGGTTCTTGGGATGCTTGTGCACATTCCTCTGTTACCTGTTTAACTGATACTCAATCCTGTTGGGACAACAAGCTGCAGAAGCCAAAGAAGCCCCTCTGAAGGCAGTCTCATGGGACACGAGGGTTCCTGTACCAACTTGACTGAGACAGGCCTGGTTTGGTCTGCAGAGTCCCAAATTCTTGATGGTGAGTCTGTCCATGCTCCTCCAGTACCTCACTGGTGCTCTTCGGGGCATTAACCCAAGAAAAGGTGGGACTGCTCTTCTCCGAGTTGGAGTCCTTTTGTTGCACAGTGTGAACCATGAGTAAATTTTTTTTTTTTTTTTTTTTTTTTTTTTTTATCCAAAGCAGCAGAAGTTCCACAATGTGGGAACTATCTAGCCAAGTGGATTTGATTTTGCTGCCTGTTACAGTACTGAGTTCTTCACTTCTCCTTATAGTGCAGCTGTAAGTGTGATCTCGACCTGTAGCAAATGTTCCTAGTTTCAGTGGTGGTCAATACAGCAGATGTTCTATTGCATCATTCACCCCTGGAGGAGGAAGAGTTTTTTTCTTCTTAAAATGCAAAATGTTTTTTTGAAAAGTTTCAAGTGTTTCTAAAAGCTTTGGACTATCTGTGGGGCTTCCTTATAGACCACTGCATTCACAGTGGATGACCACCCTTTGATTTGGTCATTTTTAAAAAGTTTTTCTTTTAAAACTTTTTTTTTTTTTGTTTGTTTGTTTACAACTACCTGTTTGTGCATTTTTTTGGTATATCTTTATGGGTCAAGCTGTTACTCTGCCATTAAAGTGTAGGATGTGCAGTTTTGTTTGTTTGTTGGTTTTTTGTGTGTGTGTGTTTTATTTTATATCATCATGTTGAAGAAAGAAAAGAAAAAAATGATAGAACACTTGTGTCATTTATACTCCCTCTTTGAAAAAGTACCTTGAAATACCTTATTTTCCTTTTAATTCTTGATGTGAAAGGAATGGTAGGGAATATGGAACCCTTCTGGGTTCTCCAAATGCAACAACAATCACTCCTTGTGGAAATGGTTTTAGAAGTGGATCTTGGAGTCCTGGTAAATCTTGCCTCCTGGTTAGGGGAAACGTCTCTAATTTAGTGAAGGAGACTGAAAGAGAGTATGAAATGTACTTACAACAGAATGAAATCAATCTTAACCAAAGTAAGCTATCAGAGATGCTTTAGTCCAAAGCTGAAAATATTCTGAATAAATAAATAAATAAATAAGAGCACTGACAACCATCATGTACTTCCTCTCTTGCAACAAGTTTATGGGAAGGCAAAATTTCCCCTTCGGTATTTTAAGAAGGTATTGCTTGCAGGTGGCTGTAGGTAGCTTTTTGTTGTTCCTCTTTAGCAAATTGAGAATTCTTCACATTTGTTCTGTCTGTTGTGGGCTTTAGTTAGTGGGAGTCATTTGTTGTTTTTTTTTTTTAATGACCATTGCATTGTATAAATTTACCTTAAAAATAAATAAAATTTACAACATTGTAATATTGGTACTTCTCATGCTTAGTTGATATGAAATGAAAATTTTGAGTTCACTGAACTGTCAAGCACTCTGTTTCACCCTAAGCTCTCATTGTAGACTTCAGATTTTTATTCTGTGACACAATATTCTAACACAAATAACAGCTCCTAGGTTTACAGTGTTTCAGGAGGAGTATTTTTGTCTCTTGCTGTAGTCTTGTTTTTATTCAGTAAGTAACCTACTGTATGCTACATAAGTTCCTGTGGTGTAAGATAGGTAAATGATTCAAGCCCCAGTAGAATTGTGAAGTGTGCCATCTGCAGTTAGTAGATGGAAGTGAAGCACAAAACCCTGTGCAGTGGTGTGGAACAGAAATATTCTGGTAGTATGTTGTCTTTTATTAAATTACACTTGGGACATGGATGCAGAACTATTTGGCTGACCTTGGCATTATTTTTTTTATATATATAATATATGTGTAGGGACTGTGGTCACAATGTTCTTTCTATGTGTCTGGAATTTTTGAATAGAGTCTCTTTTTGGTTTGTTTTCTTTCATTTTGTTTTTTGTTATAGATAGTAAACTCAAACATTTAAGTTTAACTTGTGGCCAGGTCTCCTTCAATGTCTGATTGTGATTAAAGTTGGAGATAATTCTCAGAAATTTAGAAGAAAACAGAAATGTGTTGCTCTTGCAAATATATCATTTCATTGTTTATGTTCTTTGCTAATGTAATACTGCAAAGCATGTATCGACTTTGTGAAACCTTTTTGTCTTAATACAAGTGTGAAAAGCTACTTCAGTCTGGTCTTCTATAGAGAATTGATATGATATGCAGCAGAAAGAAACATTAATGTACAGGTAAGCTCTTTTGAAGTTTTGAAACAAGGCTTTAACATAAAAAATCAATAACAATGCTCATTTACAATATATATATCCTTAAGTGAAAAGGAAATTACTTTGTTGTATTAAAGAGCTTATAAATTTAAATATCATTTACTTGCAAATGTGTCCAGTTCATTAGAGAGCATGCTTATTGGATTGTCACAGAAATGAAACGTTGCTCATGATTTAGCCATGCCCTAAAAGCCTTGTCAAAGATTTTTAAATGACTGTTTTTATGAGCATTCAGGCCATGACTCATCATGTAATCTCTTATTATTATTTTTAATATACATTTTGAAATATTAGAGTCAGATCAAATAATTGCCATTGAGAGTAATGTAGATTGTCCATTGATCTAATTAATATTTAATTGTTTTAAAATAATAATGGGAAAAATATTGGGAAAATAATAGTTTCATTTTATTTGCATAAACTGTGAATTATAGGTCTGAATTAGAAATAGGTGTTGAGGCAAGTCACAAGAATTAGTCAGCTTTTGAATAGATAGAATGGTTTACTGATGTTTTGGTTTGCAGTGCTTTTTTTGTTTGTTTTGTTGGTTGGTTTTTATTTACAGAAATTGGTAACTGGTATTGTTTTGGGAGATATTGCAAGTTACAGTAGTGAATTGTCTGGAATCTGTATTGAGTCAATGTTAGAAATATTTCTAACATTTGTCTAAACAAATAACTTCTGCATTGAATAAACCAAATTGCTCAGGAGAAGCTGAAATGCTTCTTTAAGTTTTTGGCTGCCTGTTAGTAGTAGGCATACAGTTAGATCCTGCTATGTAGAAACAAGCTGACTATATATATGTATATGCATATATACACACATACATAAAGATAAAACATTTGTAAGTTACTGAATAGTGATGCAGCTCTCTGAAAGGAGCAGTTAAATTGCTGTCTTCTGTTCTCTGCTCAGATTTATTCAGTTGTTTTTTTTTTTCAGATCAACCATAATGACTGTTTTAGCTAAGCAAGAGAGTTCCTGGATATGGGGTGGGGATACACCAGTTCCAATGTGTGCTTGGCATGCAACAAAGCCATGTGGCACCAAGGTTTTGCTGAATCTCTGTGGCAGTTTTGGATTCTGTACTAAGTACTACGTTTTGTGCATCCTAGAAGATGACAGAAAGAACTTCAGAATTAATGTTGAGAAAAGAGCTGACTAGTCAAGAAGAAAGAAAAAGATAACAAATTTGAAGTAGCTGGAAGTGGTGTAGGACTAAAGGAGCAAACTATCACAGAGAACAAAGGATTTAAATAGATTATATGTTATATGCTAGTGTGCTTGCCAATACCATTGAGTGTTGCACTTTAAGTAGAACGTGGCAATATGGTAAAACTGGGTGGTTTGCCTGGTGCTGTTTTTCCATCATAATTGTGTAAGCTTGATGATTCAGTCTTGCAAAGGAGAATTAGTTACACAAAGACATGTTGACTTACATATGTATGTACTCATACACCATCATGTTTTCCATCTATTTTTATTTGCCTCCCGCCCAAAGTGATTGCTAGGGTATTCTCAGCTATGGAAGTCTTCCAGAGATCATCAGAGAAATAATCAGTCCTTTGGAATAACCTACAAATTAACAACAACCTCCTTTTGTCCAGGATGATGAGCCAAGAACACAGTGAAGTATTCAGTGTCTGAAAACATATGTCTTAGTGTTAAATGAGGACGTGTACAAGACACCTGGAATCCTTTGGGCATATTATTTTAAGATAAATAAATCAGTTCTTTTTTTTGTGAGAGGTTTAGAGCATCTGGGACATAATGCAACCAAACTTGCAGATTTAAAGTTTCTTTATGATAGCAGTGAACTACTGTTTTCAAGGATTATTGTTCCTCAGAGCAGGTGGTTGGGATGTGGCCTAGTGTTCTGTGTTTATTGGTAAAAGAGGTGAAGAATATGGCAACATTTGTGATCACGATACATATGGATTTGAGTGACTCTGGAACTCTGGATTTGAGTGGATTTGAGTAACTCTGGATTGGCAGTACTTCCAACTATTGATGTAGCACTCAGTTAATTTAGATAGCTACTATAAGATGCTTAGTTCTGACAGACATCGCCTACTTAAACAGTTCTGAAATTTGTTTTGACTTTTGAGAGAGCAAGTGGGAAATATCTTTCTGTCCACTGTCAACAACGGTTGTTACTTTTTGTTGATGCTGATCTAACAGTCAAAAGAGGAAAATAAGTAGAGTGCATTTAAAAAAAAAAGGGAGGGGAGAGGGGAGGAGAGGAGAGGGGAATAATGAATTTAAGCTGCTATGAATTTAAAAACAAAGCTCTGAACAACTGAAAAGCAAAATTTCTAATCCATGCTAAAACACCCAAGTTATTGGTCATGTTTGTCAAAGCCTTCTGAATATACTGGGGTACATAAAATTACAGATAATCTATAAATATTAGATTCTGACTGTGGGCGATACTTAGGTATCTGCATTTAAATACTTAGAACTGAAAAATATTATTTTTATATTAGAGTGCTGTTGTTACATTTCTCCCACCTAACAGATTTCTTTGTTTTATGGCACATAAAATAATTTTGAGAATAGTAATAGATCTAAAATTTGGGCATGGTTTTTGTTTTATTGTTGTGGGGTTTTTTTGTTTGTTTTGGTTTTGTTTTTTGTCAGTGGTAACGGTGTCGGCAGCAGGTTCCACTGCCACAGTACTGTGTATGTATGTATGTGTGGAACAAAAGGGGTTTCTAGTTCCATCTGTCCTTCAGCTTAGTTACGAAAAACGTTAGATCCACCATTATTAAACCAGACACTCTCACCTCATGTTTCCACACACTCTGGCCTCATCTATCCACACTGTAGCTTAGAATCATAGAATCATAGTATATACTGAGTTGGAAGATGACTTCAAGGATCATGGAGTCCAATTCCCAGTTCCACAGAAGACCACCCAAAATCCAAAACGTATATCTGAAAGTGTCATCCAAATGCACCCAGAGCACTTGGGACCACGAGCCTGGAGAGCCTGTTCCACGCCCATCAAGCTCTGGTGAAGAACTTTTTCCTAACATCCAGCCTGATCCTCCCATGAATATCGCTCAATGCCATTTCCTTGGGCCCTGTTGCTGTCACCAGAGAGCAGAGCTCAGAGCTGCCCTTCTGCTCCTCTCTATGAGGAGCTGTATATGGCTATGATGCCTCCTCTCAGTCTGATCTTTTCTGGGCTTAGGAAACCAAAGGACTTCTGCTGCTCTGCATATGCCTTGCCCTCTAGACCCTTCACTGTCTTTGTAGCTCTGCTTTGGATAGCTAATAGCTTTCCATCTTTTCTGTATTGTGGTGCCCAAAAAAGTACACATGGTACTCGAGGTGAGGCTGTAGTAGAGCAGGACAATCACTTTTCTTGCATGGCTGGCAGTGCTGAACATTTCTCCCGCATCTAAGAATTCACCTTTCTATGCTTTTAACAGCCACTGCTGTACATACCTTCAGAGGTGAGACAGATGAGAGGCTCTGCTTCTCTGAAAATCTGTCCATCTGTAGTAACTTGAGAGGCACTGGAAAGTCTGCAATGGAGAGGGAAGAATGGTTGAGCTCAAGTGCTTGTGCACTGCAGCTACTGCTAAAATGGGAGGAAGAAGGGGAATCAGTAGTGACCAGGGAGGAAGAAAGGCAAGCCATAGCTGCTATTAAGTGCCACAGTCCTGCTGTAAGCAGGAAGCAGGGCATTGCTGCAGTCTGATCTGGGCTGACAGACTTATCTTGAGATCACTGTAGTGTTTATGCTCATACCTGTAACTGTTGTGTTGGATGCTACTGCTCCTGCAACTGAGGAGGGAAGAAGGCTTACAGGTGACCATCAAACCCAGAGCAAATTGGTTTGTGTTCTTGGGAGATGAGCATATGCTGCTAGAAATAAGCCTGTCATATCTGCTTTCAGTCTACTGCAAGGTTTAGTGCCCTTTGGGTACAGAGCTTTACTCTGGAGAAGTCAGCCAAGCAGTATCTGCCTTTTCATCTCTCCAAAAAGCTAGGGAGTAGTTGGCGTTCATCTCTTCTTTATTAACAATTTAAGGACTGGGTGACTTTTGAAAATAACTAACCAAAAACTAAGATTGAGTTGTTTTTATTGTACTTACTCTTAAAGTGTGTTACTGAAACTTCCTAAGAAGTACAAAAACATGTTGAGTTAATAAGAATAACATCTGGAAATTACACCAACACGGCGACTTAAGGGGCGTCATCTGTCCTACTAAATTGCTCTCACTTAGTTTGCAAAATATCCAACTCCCTTGGCAGTACTGTTGCTTCATGGATTTTGCGATCTTATTACATTCCTCAGAAGTATCTGGCATTGGATATGATTAGAGGCAAGCTACTGGGAGAGATAGATCTGTATTCCTAAGATTATGGATGAGGAAAACAGTTTATCTGGAATTTTTCAGCTAGTCTGTGAATATAAGGATTCCAAGGTATTTTCTTATTCATCATGGTTCTGTCAAGTGAGAAATGGACCTTAGCAAAGTGCTCCAGCCAGTGAAAGTCAGACTGTGCTCTCACATTAGATTGAACTAAGTTTAAAGCTATGTGTATTTGGCGATTCGTGTAGTCTTGGAAAAGCATCCACTTATTTATTCAATTGGTCACAAAATGTACTTTCCTCTTTACTTGTTTTCTTGTCGCTGTGGAGATAATTAAGTGTTAGATGAAAAAATAAGGACTGTATGTTTGGAAGAATGCATTGATATTTTTGACCTTTGCTCTTTAGACACCTTATTCATCCATAAGTCTTTATGTTTTAAAAAAGCCCAACACTTTGAGACTCTGAATTTTAAAAATGTATTTCTACTGGTAAATCTATCTTGAAAAATAATTATTTTCTTGAAGTGATGCCTGTATTACAGTACACAGACTGCAGTGTTACTTTAAGATGGAAAAAAGTCATACTGTGGAATTGTCTTCATGTCTATGTATGTGGCTTGTCTAGTTATCTAGTTTTTGTTTAACTTTTGAGGTCAAAGTCTTTCCATTCCACTCAAGCTACTCTTACTACTCAAAAACTCTTACTACTTTAGTCAGATCCTAGTCTTTCTCCCATTAAATATGTTCATGCCTTCAAGTCTGTAAGGAAGCTGTTTTTCACCATTCCTTAAATATAAACATGACTTTTTTTTGTCTTCAGGTCAACTGATATGGAAGACTAAATACCAGTCTTATCAATGGCCATTTGTTCTATGCGCAACTTGTTTCAAAACTTGCTTCAGTTCACCTGCTCATTTTTTCAGTTCTCATACGGCAACTTTGTTGAAATACCTCATAATCACGGTCATTTTCCAACTGCGTATTGCACTGTGGCATGAAAACCAGGGCAGAATTATTAATTTACTTATTGGTTCATTTCTTGATCATTGTGTATTGCCACAGGAATCCAAATCTTTATTTTTCTTATTGTCCAAATAAGAAAGTCTGTGTATGTAAAATTTTTGGTTTATCTGATTTCCTTTACACATTCTAAACAAGCTCAGTTTTTTTTCCCTGTGTTTCCCAGTGCCTAATCCTATTTTTTGGGGATTTTCCTTTTATTCAATTTAAACCAAATGAGCTCAAATTAAAACTCGGTTAAAATCATATAATAATTGTCTATATTTTGGCTTATCTGAGTGGTATCTTCATATTTCCAGCCTCTGGTCTTCATAAGTAAATCTAAAACAATCTCAGTGACTATATAAAAAAAAAAAAAATATATATATATATATATATATATATTACATCTAGCAAGGGTTTGGGTGACCACTTTTATTTGTGTTTTTTCTTTGTATTTTGGAATTTCATTTTCTTTACTGGGACAATAAAGAAACAGTTTCTTCAGGAATGTAACAATATTCTAGAATGTTCCATGCGTATTGCTGTGCTGATCTGATTCTGTAATACACTCTTGCTCTACCATGTTAGAGTTGCTTTTATCTTTCCTTCCCTGCTGTCATAACTAGATTCTATTCTATCCTTGCTGCTCCTTCCATTTTATCCACTGTTTATCAAATAGCTTAAGTACAAAGCTGCTTCAACATGTTCATTTTCAGTGTTTCTTGGACAGAACTGGCTCTTCTGTAGTGAGCCTGGTACCTCACCCATTGTATTTTTGTGACTTCCAGACATCCAGACAATTTCTGGTAGCATCCATTTTCATTTCCTATGCTATTCTAATGGTAGAGATTACTTCTTAGACAGTATGGAATTCTTGGTGTTTGTGCAAGGAAGACTATCAGTTCTTCTATATCCCTGAGGGACGTTGAGGTCATTCTTCTCTTTCTTCCCACAAGGAGTGGGTAAAAAATGAATAACTGCTTTGCCGGTGCAAAGTAGTCTTCAGAAGTGAGACCTCTGTGCCCAGAGAGACTTGAACTCTGCATAGGTTTAGTACTGTGGAGCAGAGCATGACCATGACAGAGCATGAAGGAGAGTGTGGTGCAAGGCAAGATAATGCTGTTGGCTTTTTTTCTGACAGTAGTTGCCATCTTCTGGCTGTGAATCTCTGGATTCTATTTAGAAAAACAAAAGAACAGTTGATATACAAATATGTAGTTATCATCTATCTCCTTTTGAATTTATAGCAGTTTTCTGCTATGCTGCAAGACAAAAGGACTTGAAATAGTAGAGGGGCTTTAAAAAATAAATAAATAAAAGACTGATTGGGTTGGGATTAGATTAAACTGGCCTTGTGCTGAAATCTCCCCCTGTGAGCAAGCAGCAGGGAAGGTGATGAGGATTTAGGCCCCATTATTTGTTGAGTACCACCAATAACTTTTCTAAATTCCTTTTCTCCTATTCCTTACTGGAATAGTTATATGTAGCAAGCATATAACTGTCCAGGGAAATTTTTGTGCAGGAATTGGCTGGAGCTCTTCAACCATGGATCTGAGTACTTCCATGAATATTTTAAATGTTACAGATAAGATGTTGGACTATTCAGTGCCGTTAAGTTTTGTTAATGACTAAGGTCAGGGTTTCACTTATGTTTACATTTGTATTGGACTTTCTTTTGGTGATACTTTGAGGGTGGGAAAGTTTTTCATTATTTTATTCACTTTCAGGAGGGGACAATACAGAACAAAATCATTAAAAAAAAAAAAAAAGATGAAATCAAACTCAAAAAGCCTCATTTTACTGTTTTACATGAGGAAACTTCATGTTTTCCCAATTGAAGCAAACTATCATTTTTTGAATCTGCTACTACATATCATGATGGCTAAAAGTAATAATGCAGTCATTATCAAAGGTATGCTGCAAGGTACCCTGGGCTGACATTTTCAAATCACCATGTAAATCTGCCTGACACAGCCTTATAAGAAATAAAACACGTCTGAAAGCTCCGATGTTTAGTCTAAAAACACACATGGCTGTGGTTGCTGTTTTAGCCTATGCAGACTAACTGTAGAAGCCTTTTGTCAGCTTTCAGGCCTACTGAGTGGTGTCAGCTTGATTTGTGCCTTAATTTGCTGACTTTTTGGTTTGATGCTCTCTGTTAAAATTCACATAAATACTCGGTGTGTTTTTGTTTTATTTAGCAGCTTTACCTAGTCTAAATGTTCCTCGAAAGGCTGCCAGTGACATCTCTGGTGCTAAGACAAAGCATTTTCAACATTGATGCACTGATGGACTCATTTTCTTTCACTGTGTGTATGATACAGAAAAGATGGAGGCAGATGAAAAGTTTTATAAACTGATGATATAACCAAATGCAGAGAAGAAACACAGTGTTGGTGGAAAATGTATGGAAAAATAACAAATAAAATGATGAGACTAGTGTAAGACATGAAACACTTCAGCCTAGGGCTTTCGTGGCACTAAAGCTTGTTCTGTGAAGTTAACAGATTCTCCTTGCTCCATCTCACTTGCCTCTGGTCTATAGGTCTGCTTTGTTTGACAGTGATGACTCTTTACTGGCAGTGGCTACAAGAAACCAGGAAGCAGTCCAGGACTGGTCTGCAGTCCAGACTTGCAATTAGGATGGTGCTTTAACACCATTTTTCCTTGCGTATTGAAGGCACATGTGATTGCCTGTGATAACTTTCCTGATGAGACACCACAGACTTTCCTTACATAGCCTAAGTTAGCAGACTAGCATTAGTCCCTTTTTCCTTGGAGCAGGCATGATGTCACTTCTAATACAAAATACAAATTGGGCAATTTGTATATTATTTTAATATTAGATGTTTGTGTGTTTGTGTGGCCAGAATGACTCCTCTTAGGTCCTTCAGTTAAGGAGAGGTCCACAAGCCAGTGCAAGGATGCAGGTGGTGTTTCTTTTTGAGAGTGAAATTAAGCTTTAATTTTTTATTTTATTTTATTTTTTAAGACTGATAAATTGACAAATTCTCTTTGGACTTTTTGGAGTTCTGATAAAAATAGATATATTGTAGAAATATTACCCATCATTTAGAAGTAGTGGTCAGGTCATTGCCCTTGCTTAAATGAGTCTACATATTTGAAAACGGAGAATGATATTACATGTTGTGTATTGCTAAATAGCTGCCATACCACATATCTTAAGCCATAATTCATGTATAAAGCCTCCTAACATATTTTTGCTCCCTAAAGCTCCCAATGACTGCAACAAAGCTAGAATCTTGTCTATAATGTAGAAAGATTTTAGTTCTCTGTAACTGATAAACTTTAATTTAAAAAAATCTAGATTCACATGTGGTGCTATCAGTATTTGTCACTACTAAATACTATATCTTGTTTTGCTTTCCACAGGTAGAGTCACCCCAGAACAGCTCAGCTCCTATGTACAACTTTTCAAAAATAATTTCAAAGCTTTGGAGAATCACTGTGGTCTTCTACAGCTTGTGCTGGCTGTAGTCCAGACTTTGAAACACCCTCAGATTTCCAAATGGGACAACTTCCTAGCCTTTGAGAGATTACTTCTGCAGGTACATACTATGTTAATTTCTTTTTTTTTCTGCTTAAGTCAAAATGATTTATATCAATATATTTTAAATTCCTTTTGAATTTTGTAGCTTTTTTTTTTTTTTTAAATGGAATTTGTAGAATGCATAATTAAGAAGCTGTCCTTTATTGTTAAAATAGGGAAGGAATGGGAACGTACATAGTTAATCTTTTATAGTTTTGTATAGGAGTAAATTTTAGAAATGAAAAGGTAAACCCTAAAGGTGAAATATATGAATGATCCAAATTGGATGATTGTTTCATATGTATATGAAATATCATGATAATAAGGCTTCTAGCACTAGATATGATTACTATTATAATCACACTGAAGTCACACTTGAGGTAATGGGTTGCATCAAATGCAGAGAAGACTTATTACTCTGTGTTGCTGTGTAAGACTTGTATAATTTACCAAGGATATGAAAATGTAGTAGAAAATTCCATGCACAAGAAAGTGAAGATTTTTTCATTGAAAAACATCTGCCGTCTGCTTTTCCCACAGTCACCTTTTTAAGGCATCCTGTTGGTTGCTACAGTATTGTTGACATACCCTCTTGTATCACGCGTGAATTTCTCTCAGGAAGTTAAGAGCTAGTGGCATTTCAAACTCTATGCTACTAACCTTTGGACATGTTTGGGGAAAAAGGAGGATTTTTTCCAAGAACTTAAGAGTTAATTTTTGCTGAAATCAGAAGCTCAGCACTTTCCTCACTGTGCTGTTTCTTCTGCACTTATGTTGGTTTTAGAGGAACCATTTCCTGAAATCTTAGCGGAAGATAATTCCTCATGAGGTGGATTCTAATGAAGTTGGAATCAGCCTTAAGTGAAATGTATAGTTTGGACTTCAACAAAAATATTTGTTTGGTATAAATTTACTATCCCTTTTTCTTGATATTTAAAACGAACCAACAACTCGACCTTGTCCATGATCCCTGTCAGAAGGATGTAATCCCTGGTTCATTTGGAAGTCCCAGCCTGCGCTTTATAGCATTCTGGTTGATGAATGTTTGTGGCATTTAGTGGGAAGGGATGCAAAAGATGCAAAACTTTTAATAGCTCCTGTCTACCTTAATAGCAAAAATATTTTGTAAAACAAGCAAACAAGAAACAACAAACCACAGCTGTTCTCCTTTGCTAAGACTGAAATATTTTGAATAACGTACACAACACTGTATAGTTAAGAAATCACTGCAGCCATTCTTTGTTTTTTTTCTGGATGGTAAAGCATGGCATTTCACAGCCCATAGTCCCTTTCCCTCTCTTGCCATGAATCATGTCATGTAGCTTTTCTCATAAGCTGGATAAGTTCCATCTTAAAACCAGTCCAGTGTTAGAATCAAAATAAAGCTGCAAGCTCAGCGTTGTTTTCACAACAGACAACTGCCTGTAAAATAAAATAGAAAATAAAAAAACCTTAAAAACATGCCTTAAATCATCAGGGAGTGGAAGAACAGAGGTAAAAAACAACCAAGCTATATATTTCAGAAAAGAAGAAATGTGTAACAAGCACTCTCAAAATCATACACAGCTTTGGATTATAGCCCCTGCCTTCCACACATCATATTAAGGTAAAATATGTTAGCCAAAGCAAACTGTCTGAGCAACTATAATTGTTGCTTAGGACATACTCATTTTCAGTAGTTCAAACAGCAATTACTTTGAATCACACAATCTGTGCAGCTTTTACTGGGTTTGTTTTGAAGATGAAGTCTGAGATGCATGATCTGTTTTTGAACATGTGGCCTATCTCTGATCTGTTCACTGGCTTTTGTAGGAAGAACAGAATGCTAAGAGACCTGGAAGATCACAGATAAGTTTTTATTTAAAAAAACAAACTCTAACATTAGATTGTGAATGGTTGGCACGTAGAGCTCTGCACTAAATTTGGTGCCATGGTAGTGTATTCCAACAGGACTGCTGAGAAATTCTTTAGTGGAATTATTATATCTCAGACATAAAAAAAATAAACCTTAAAAGAATCCTCAGTATGAAGGAACTGTTTCAACATGAAAGAAGTACTGTTGCTATCCTCTATTGGAACTGTGTAGAAGACATGAAAGATTTACTGGAAAAAATAATATTAGACTCTGGGCGATGTAGAGATTCTAGATTTTTCCTTTATGGATGCATGCCAGACTTCAGCTGATGCCAGAGAAGATAACCCATAATGAACAGCCAGTGTTAGTATTCTCATATTCCCTAGAAAAATAGATCTGCGTGTTTTTGGAATTTCTCTCATTACTGAACTGCTCTGATTGGCCTCCTGATCCTCTGCTTAATCTACATTGTGCTTTTCAGGAAAAGCACATTGCTGACATTAATGCTTTAACCATTAATGCGTTGAATAACCTCTTCCATTTTCCTTCTCATCTGAACATATTGCTTTCTGTGAATATTGCAGGTACTCAGTTCTAAAAATGGCCTGGTAGAGGCAGAAAGCAGCCTGCTTCCAGTATTTTATCATAATTTAAGATCTATAACTACAGTTTTAGACCTCTGATGTAAGAATGTTTGGTTTTGACTAGAAACCCACTGAAAGTCAATGCATCTGCTTACTTGATACAGATTTGTTTTCTCCTTAAGTTAAATGAATGAGTGGTCTGAAAGTGAAATCGGATTTAAATGGGATTATGGCCTCGATCTCAAGGGAAAGTGATTTCTGTGCTGGGTTAGCAGAAATGCATCAGGATGTTCCATCATGGTTGTTTTCACTGTTCTGCTGCTCTCCCACTGCACATGATGGAGCTTTTGCTACCAGAAGTTTTAAATGTTCTGTGAATTAAAACAGTATGCTCTTTTTATCAAGAAGGTATCCTACCTCACAGTATTTTCCATCTCTTGAAGTTTTCTTTTCTTTCCTTTTTTTTTTTTTCTTTTTTTTTTTTTTCCTAATTCCAGTTATCTGTGAGGCTGATTGGTGGGAAATAGAATACAAAAGCTGTGTTGTGCTTCTTCCCAATGTCACTGCCTTGTTTTCCTTCAAGTGAGGATTTAAAGTTTAGGGAGGTAACACAGAGAAAGTAAGAAAGAGTCATTTCACACTTTTCAACTATCTTCAGCAATATTTCCTCCTATTTTCCTCAAAACTGGGACATTCCTGGAGGTTTATTAAGCAGTAGAAAACCATGAAATACAAAAGCACAAGAAGATTTCTTTTTGGAATTTAAACAAGATGTGGGATTGTAGGAGTAAAAATGTTGTTTGTTATTTTTAGTATGTACAGCTCATAGATGCAATAAGCAGGAATTTCCAACTCCACACTGAGAATAAAGTACCCAGCAGCATCAAACAGTGTAAATGATGTGCCCTGTGGGAAGTGCAGTTGTTCTATAAAGGGTCTTGTTCTGAAGTTCCCCAGGTGGAACACTGCCTCTTACAACTGGCTGCATCCTTCTGGAATAAACTTGTTGTCAAGTTTTAAGAGCATAGCACTTCTTGTACTAACATTCTACTTCATGAATAGTGCCATCCATTCAGTTCCCAAGGTTGGGAATTATTCAGTGCTGGCAGGTTTATCAGATTGTTTCTAAAAGGACACGTGGAGTACTTTTGGGGGGAAAATACAATTCTCTAAGCAGTTTGAAATTCTACTACTGTACTCTGCAGTGAGAAGGGGAGAATTTAATTTGATTACAAATTTTTGTATGTTGCCATGAGCCAATATGTTCTGTCACAATGAAAAATTTCCTCTTAGTACCATCATTTCTCCGTGGCAACAAATTCTGATTATAGTTTTGTCACCTGATACTGCATGGCAGCTAAGGATCTTTTATGTCTTCTCAAGTAACTGCCTTCTGTGCATTGTAAATATAAATATTTCTATTAAATTGAGTAGATCTAAACTGCCAGTTCTTGTGAGTGTTGTTTGGATTCCATAGTAGAAAGTTCTAGTGTAAATGCCTATTTAATGATTTCTTTCTGTAATGTATAATGCAAATGTACCAGAACTACTGTATTAAAACAAATTCACTGTTCAAAGTAAGGAATCTTTTTTATCTTTCATGATACTGATAGGGTGGGCATCGTTGCTTCTTGAGGCTTTGTGTGGCAGATTTTATACCTGCTGACTGGCATTTCAGAGTTTACTGCGGAATTAGACAGCTTCAGCACTAAAAAAGCAAAATACTCCAAAACTGTTCAATTTCATTCCATAGATGAAAAACTAGAGTGTAGACTGAGGACTACGTTGCCCTGCTTGGCTTTAGCTAACTTCATGATTTGCATCCAGCTAAAATCCTCTTGTCTTTCACCTTTTGTGATTGTTTAACTTCTCGGACTTAAAGCCTTTTGAATTAGGGCCAAGTCCTCTGTAGATTTTTCAGTCCTTTCAGGTCATGCACCTCCAGCTGTGGCACCAGAAATGTCAGCAGGGAGTTTGGGAATGATGTGTTTTTGACAACAGTTACTCATTTGGCATGAAGATGTCTGCAACCATCCCTCTGGTAATGTCCTATTTCTCTTCGATTTGAGTTTGTGTTCAGCCTACTTGGCTCAACACAGACTGGAAGTGTAGAACACTGACTGTTTAGAAAAACAGATGCAGTGCTGTGATGTCAATTTGCAAACAATGATTACAAGATGAGCTGCCACGTATCTCTATATCAGATCCATTCTTATTTATGAATTCAATACAGAATATGTAGAATATCTATTCTACAGTTAACTTGTTTGTTTTTAGTAGAAGAATTACTAATTACAGCTTCTTTTCTGGTTGTTTTTTTTTTCTATATTTTTAAAAACCATGATATTACAAGGAAGAGGACACTAAAATTTTAGCAAAAGGTATCTGGAGTTTTTATTGGCATCTAGTAATAATGTAAGTAGGTCAAATACTATGATAGTGGAAGCTGTGTATGCATGCTTACGTGGATATCTCCTGGAGATACATGGACATACTATTTTCATGTTTTAATTTTCAAATACAATTAGATTTACTATTGTTTTATTTGCTCTTTTTGATATTGTAAAATTTGTCAGAAGACTTTTATGTGTCTGTAATGTGATGAGAAACAGAAAATACAGATTTGTTTTTAAGAGAAACAGAAACTTCATGCCAGATGGTCATTCCAATGTTTTTATTTTTCTGTTGGCTGAAAGTGGCTATGAGGTTAATAAAATGACATCATTTCTTTTCCTATTAATATTAGAGTGCAAACTCAGAGAAGTGGAAAAAAATGCAATACAGCTGAGTATGTCAAATTGCTATTAGCTTTTCAGTAGCAAGATGTAATAGCGTGGGTGTTGATAACCATTCTATCTTGTGCCATGATTTTTTTACTATCTTTTACAAATGCAGGGTAGGCATGATGCGTTATTTAATCAAAGATGACTTTACTATTTACTTGCACTTTTGGATATGTCACAGTATGATAAGTATTATTCATATATGCATGCCTACACAGGACACTGCCAAGACGTTTGGAAGCTATAAGGCACCACCTTGCAGATTTTCTCTATCCAGAACTCACTGTAATTTTAAGACCTCTGACTTTTCTAGAGGGTGGTTTATTAACTCTAAACCGGTTTACACTAAAAAACGAAGTATAGGCTTCAGGGCTGTTGAAGCAAGCAGCTTGATACAGAGCAGAGAGGAAATAGAAAAGCTTTTGGATATATTGCTCTTGTTCTGCAACAATAATTCATAGCTCAGCTGTAGTGGGAGCTTCATTTTTGCACTGAATAGATTAAGATCAGTGGCATTTTTTGTTATTATTTATATTGCTTTAGTTGACAAGTAATTTATAATTATGTAGCTCAACTCAAGTTCGATAAATTGTCTTTCTGGTGGCCTATAATGTTGGTCAGTAAATCCTTTTAGAAGAGATATTTAACAGCATTTGACAAGAAGATCTATGACATTAATGGTCTGTAATTAGAGATATTATTTAAAGGGGGGGAAAAAAAACACCTTTAAGTTATATCAGTCACTTCTTAACATAAAGTTACATATGGAATGAATTGCCTTGGTGGGAGTCTTGCATAACACCATGTTGATAGCAAAGGTCATCCTCTGGAATTTGGTACTTTTTATGTTGAGTTTGCAGTTTGGACACTGATACCAGTCCTGTCTTACACAACTAGAGGATCAAGTATAATTTGTTGATGACTTCTGAAGAGAAAATATTCTGAAGCAAATACCTGCTTAAGTGTTCAAATTATTTACAGTAAGTTCTTATGGTTTGTTAAGCTTACTGCATTTAAACTGGGAGTCATATTCAGAATATGTGAACTTGTACATAGGCAGAATCTAAACATACCTCTAACTTTCAAAGCAATTGTTCTACCTGGAATTTACTTCAAGTTTTTGATCTTGCTTAATGATTATTATATACAGGCCCTGAAATAGTGCTCCTGCCTCATGTCTTGGTTCATTTCTTTTGCTTGTTCAATGCTTTTAGTGTTCATGATACCATAAGAAGTTTTTTAAAATAATTCACTTGCTTGGGCTTTCTATACATTTCTGTAAGGCTGAGTCCTAAGCTGCTGGGCACCTCAGTGCTATAGCAACACGGGTAAATCAGTGGTCTGAATGTGTGGAAATGATGAGCAGTTTAGAGTGTATCTGGGTTTGTGCATCGTACTTGGCATTCCATAGTGGAGAATCTTACTGATTCCAAGTTCACAGGAAGGTAAATTATGGACTATTTCCCAGGCTTGGCTTGCCAGAATTAAGACATTCCTTCTAGTTTTGCTCAGAAAGATATATTTATGTATTCTAATAGTTATATTTATACATACATAATTATATATAATTACATATAGCACAACATGATTTATATAATACACTCCTAATATTCTGTAAGTAGAACTTTCTTATCAGACTACACGGAAACAAAGTAAACTACAGGTGGGAGTTGTGTTAACATTATTTTAGCATTAAATAAATTCTTCTAGAGTGAACAAAAGTTATTTCTACTGACATCATTTATTAATCTACTGAATGAAAACTGTTCTAAGTTTTTCAAACCTTGGCTGACAGGGGGTTAAAATATCTTAAGTGGGGTTACCATATCACATGAGAGCTAAGAATATCCTTTTTTATTCTTGTCAAATAAATGTGTTTGTGTTTGGTCTGAAAAATTGCAAAGTCTTGCAATTGTGACTCTTATTTAAAAAAACAAAACCTCCTTACCTCATCTTCTGAAAGAGCAATTATTTTGTATCCAGATAAGCTGCACGCAAAGTCTCTGCAATGAGCTTTTAATTAAAAAATGGCTTTCTTAAGTGAACAAATGTGCACACAGTAAAATTTAAAAAGTGTATTTGTGAGGTGGGGCTAAGCATAAAAGGGAACTGTTAAATTAATACTCTGTGTACAGAATACAAAATACTTGCTATAAAATAATAGAATGGGAGCTGCCTCATGGGGAAACAACAACAGAAAGAAACAGAATCTACTTCCCCTTCCATGCACATGCACACATACACACAATTTTATTAGGAATTTAAACAGTTCAGGGTTTTTTTCTTGCTAGTTTTCTTCTGAGATGAATGTTGGAAATATACAACTGTTGGTTCCTGTGAGCTATGCTGTAGAAAAGCAGATGATACTCAGCTTGGTGCAAACATTTGACACTGGAGACAGCCACATCTCTTCCTGTTACTTGCTATTCTTTCTCTCCTGTGATTTTTCTTCTGAAAATGTGCTATTAACTGTTTGTTTGCAGTAAATGATGATATTAATCAGGCCAAAAAGTGGATACCCCCAGTCCCTGTCAGTATACCTGGAGGAGTTGTAGAGAGGCAGATTAACAACATGTTGAAAGAATCACTACTGTTACTCGGTTGTGCTCCAGAAAGCAAAGTTTTTGTAGTGTACTTGCTGTAAGTCCTTGCTCTGCCATTTTGTTCACGATGGCACCATGTTTTTGGATAAAAACACCTGTTTTATGCATTTTTTTTTCTCTCAGCTTGTTATAGATCAGAAAAGTGGGGTTTTTGAAGGTCATATGTTGTCTTCTTAGCTTAGAATCTTAACTGGATTTGGCCGGTACTATCGGTTCAGAGCAGAACTGCGTTTACCTTTTGAACTTTGTCTGCTCTCCCTGATTATATTTTTGTCCTCAAGGAAATCAGCATTGCCTTACTTTTACAGTCCAGCTAAAATCCTCAGTGCATAGCATCTTGTGGTTACCTTTACTCATAGGGTCTGCTTATCAGTGTGGTCATTATCTCAAAGGCAGTAACACAATCTGTCAAATCACTTACCTGCAAACTAGTTTGATAATGCCAGCACTGCATCTCTTTGGGTTTGAGTGCGATTATGTTAGTGCGTTAGCTTAGTTTTCTGTATTTTTTTGAGCATATCCTTGATCATTTTCTATGGACTGTCAGGGAGAAAGTGGAGAAAGAACACAACTGAAAATTAGTGAAAACTTTACAGTGGGTGATATCCAAGATTAACAGTGTGGCTGCCATGTCACATTCCCCCTGTGTTTCCACATTAATGAGTTGCATATTTCCCTTTCCACTGGCATACACACTTCCTTGGATCTCAGACATCTCTGGACACATTGTACACGTGCACTAGGCTGCTTTTCCCACAGTCTAGGCTGTCTGAGTGCAAGTCAGCTCCAGTTTGAAAAGCAAGTAGTGCTTTTAGCACAGTGCTGATCCCCAGGTGTAAGCTTTACCTCTTTGTCTTGTGTCCCATAGGATACGCTAAGAGATTTCTCATGCAGGAAAAAAAATAAAATTGGTGCGGCTTGGCATGCCTGAGCAAGCATGTTGTTATGACTGTTGCCTTCAAATCACAGCTCTTACCCACCTGTATCATTTGTACTTGCTTACAAAGATGAAGGCACAACTGTGCTCAGACATCCTATGGCTCTGTCTTCAGGTACAAAAGCATTAAAGTCAGCATTTGAAAGGCCTGGCAAAAGTGGATTTATGTTGAAAGCTGTCACCTAGTCATGGCATTTCTAGTTTGATACAGAGCAGTATTATACAATACATGCTGATGTAACAAGACTCCTTCCTTCTCCTTTGCCACCATTGCCCCCAGAAAGCAGAAGGAAATATTTGCTCTCTCTCTAGAATTGATCTGCACTTACTTGATCTCAAGCTTCTTTGGCATTCCTTTCTCTGTGGTTACTCTTTCACATGATAGTTCATTAAAAAAATGCAGTGGGCACAGGAGAAAATAAGGGTATCCCATTGGGTGTGTTTCCTCTATCCCATAGCGTTTGCTTTTGTGCACTTTTAAAATGAATCATTTTGCAAATATTCTGGTAATGTGAAGTAGTCATGTTGCCTGCAGAAACAAAGCACATTCTAATGAAGTCCAACAGCCCATTTGTGCAGCTGTGTTTAGTAAGGCGCAAATGCCGTTAACTGTATTTACATCCTCATGCTCTGTGTGGAATACAGAAATACTGTACATTCACAAAGATGATTCGGTATAGAAATTTAACTTGGACTGTTAATGGGAAGTATTTCGTAATTTCTGAACAGTTTAAAGCATGGTTGGAATTGCAATAAATAAATAGCTTAGTCCAGTGAGTGTAGGTTTTATACTTCTGAAGAACAAAATGTGGGTAAGGAATAGGTAGTAAATAGCAGTCTGGGTCTCTGCCTGTGGAAGGAAGGAATTCAAAATCTTGAATTTTGAAATTCAGGGATATGAGAGGAGAAGGTAATGTGATGGAGATGAGATACCAAATATGACTTAATTCTGTCCATCGGTTTTTCTTCTGGTATTTCTTACCTGTCTATGCCCAAGTCTACAGCAAGTGCAATAGCTGCTAAGCTGTAGGCAGAACCACATTCAGACGTACTCCAAGGTTCTATCTGACTTACCCTCACTCAGTAGCACTCCCTTTTTTAATGCAGCAGAAGCACTGTTTTCTGATAAAAGAAGGAATTTTTTTTTAATGTCTCTGGTATTCTCTGAATTTCTTAAAGCAACAGTCTTCTACCAAAGAGGAACAAAGATAATGCAGTTAAAGTTGGGACAGTGTATTAGGTGAGGTTATCAAATCATGTAGCTATGAAATGTCTCTGCTCAGAGTATTTTTTTTTTATTTTTTTTTTACTTTTCAGTAGGAACAAAGCATGATTAAAATAAATGTTCCCCACAGGAGGCTGGTGTGAGTTTTCAACCTGCAGGTTTACTCACAGACAATTTAGAAATTAATGTGGTATTATGGTGGTCATACCCACACTGTCTTGATTTATATTGTTTCTCTTTGCTTTGGATCTATGTTTTAAAAATTATTAATAATTTTAATATTAATTAAATATTATTATATCTGTCTACTTTCATAGTAATAATATTTTTTTAAAATACTTTTAAAATTACATTTTTGATACCTTGAAACAGTAATTAAAGTTTGCTATTTTTAAGAACAATAGTCTTGGCTGGTTGCAAATCTCATGATTCTGAATGTAATTCAAAATAATAAAAGCTCTTAAAACCTTCTCACGTTTATTAATTAATCCTGTCTCTCATCTCTGTAGGTTTTTCCTCAGCCTGTAGATTTTCTACTCAGATTATTATTATTATTATTATTTTAATTACTCACACTACACTCAGGCACTCCTTATTCCACAGTAGTTCTAAAGAGCTCTGGAACAACTCAGGTAGCACCTTCTCTGTATCTTCCTACCTACTGTTGCTCCAAGCCTGTCTTGGTGAGAGGTTGGATTTTGCCAGAGTTATTGCAAAATTGATGATGCTTCTCCACTGTCCACTAGAAAAAAGATTACATCTTTTTACTGTTTCTAACAGGAATGGCAGATGCAAGAAATAAACTGCGGCTGCTTCAAGCAAGCATCAGTCGCTAATGCAGGCATTGTGTGCGTTGTACTATGTGCACATGGTTGTAGTTCTATCTGCTTATATGCTGCAGGGAAGAGGTTGGAGATACTGCAGGCACATGTGCCAACATTTAATTGGTAGGGCTCTGAATGTATCTGTGGCAAGAAATGTGCACATTAGGAAGCCACTGTGTGGTTTGGGGGACATAGCAGCTGTGAGGTGTACAAGCAAAACTGTACTCATGTACCTCAATATTTTGCTTCAGATTCTGATTTCATCCTATTTTTGCAGTTACACTGATGAAACTTCCCTTTAGGAGTTCAGCTTGTGTTAGGTTATCAGTTCTATTTTCAAATGTATTTCTATTTCCAAATGTATTTGGAACTGCAAATGGATAGTTACCTCTGTGAAATTGTTTTCTAGCGTATCACTGTGTATGTGTTTTATACATATCTTGAGCAAGGTCTGTTAGAAGTGATCACTACTGGAAATTGAATGCTTTATCTAGTATCCAATAGGTGTACTTGGAGAAGTAAAGATGAACATGGAGCAGTGTGCCCTTTTTCATGCTGTTTTCATTCTGTCGGTCAAAGAGAGGACATGCTTCAAGATACAGTAACGCACTCTTGCTGGGCACTACTTGCCTTGTCCTTTTCCTGCATGTGCAGTTCATGGGAATTTTATATTTATACGCTGTGTACCGGCAGAGGATACCTTTAAAATCTTTTAGCTCTTTAATACTTTTAGTAAGTAGTGGCATAGGAACTGAATTTCATATATAAAAATACAAAAGCTGGATTGCTGTCCCACAGAGGGTGTAACATTTCTTGCAGAAGGGCTCTTGAACAACAGTGAAAACAGCAACCCATGGATTCCCAGGTGACCTGTTTTTCTGTCATGAAAAACTAAAAATAATTTGCATATCTTTGTTTTTCAAGCATTTGCATGTCATCTTGGTGTGATTAGTGGCACATGTTGTATTGATTAAACTTTATTGTCACATTATTCTCTCCCGTTCAAGGGCCACATGTGCTTCACATCTGGTGAACATTCAAAGGCCTTTTGAAAAACATCCTCACATTTTTGTTCTTGAAAATGCTTATGACAAACATCACGCTCTTACTTCTGCTCTTGGTTGCAAACAGGATGCACTAGTCTGTGCCTACTGTCCAGTTACAAAACCGACAAAGATAACATAATACATTTCCTGTTGACCAGAGTGACCGATATCTTGATTATTGGTCCTGGCTCCTTGCACCACAATGACTGTGTGTCTTTGCTCTATTGAAATCACAGCACATTGTGCTGCACGTACATGTTTTTATGGCTACTCTCATTAAACTAGGTGATGTGGGGAGAAAAGACCTTTATGCTTATGAATGAATAGAACCCTCTTTCTTCTATTTATTTATGCTAAAATATAATCTTGCTTCTGAGTATGCTTTAAAAACTGCTCGCATAGCATTCATTATCAAAAATCTCATTCTACTTAAAAGTCCTTGGAAAAAATTGAATGTTTCCCTACAACTCTGTCAGTCCTATTCTGGTGTGGTACATTGCTCAATGCATTTTATAATGTGACTGCATGACTGCTTACCACATTTCTTCACAATGATGTTGCATTTAGCATGAATGCAAATAGGGGAATGCACCAATCCTGAGCACCATCTGTTTAGAATATTTGGTTCTCCATATCAAATCAGTTGCATGCAAAAGAGATTGCAGTCTGTTTTTCACACGTTAGCTCTACCCTACATAATAAATAAAAACTGTGATTAGCATCTCCTTACATTTCACCCTTAGCTGCATATAAAATAAAATCTCTCATTTGGAGGCACCTAAAGTGAAACTCAAACCTGAAACATGTTTAGTTGGGCTTAGAATGAAGGAGAAAATATTCTCCTGACTCAATAATGAACTTCATTTCTCTTTGGGGACTTGGCTTTTGACACAGAGAAAAGGCCAAAATAAAAACCAGAATGAGTGAGGGCCCTGTCTTAAACCTGCTTTTAATTAAGCCTTGTAAAGAAGCTTTTCTGCTAAAACTCTCAGGTTGAAGAGTTCATACAAAAAAACCTCCCCATGGCATATGTACAGCCAAACTGGGGACATTCTAACACACACTTTTGAATAGTTTAAACCAGAAAAAAAAGCAAACGAGAAAGTCTATATTATTTGCTTAATGCAATTTTTAGCAGGCTACTCCTGTTCTGGTTACCTTCTTTCTCTTATTACACTGTGTGTTTCAGTTTAAAGCTTAATGCCAATGTAAGATGTTTTGATATTAGCAAACATGAAAACTAAATTGCTTTTGTTTCCTTTTTTCCTAATTGCACATAAATCTGACCGAGTTCAGCTGGAGTGGGGGGGGGGGGTTGCATTAGCAATGCAATATACATTTCAAATCAGAACCCTTGTGCCAAGGCAAAGGTCAAAGTCATTTTCTTGTTTGTTTGTTTTTAAAAGGATTAAATAAATGTAGCTCTACCACAAGGACAGCAATAGTGCACATGGCTCAAATATGGCACATTTGAATAGAAGGACAACCCTGTGTGGAGCAGTGGCAGGGATAATTACAGAAGTAATGTTTGCATGGTTTCTTTTCAGAGTGATGTTCATTGTGTGAGACTTCTGCTAGACCACTTACACTTATAGCACAGCATTATAAAGCTGTGGCTTCAATGGCAGGCTGTAAACAAAAAAGGGCAGGGTACAGTTAATAGCTGCACTACGGCACTAAGGAAAAATAAATAACTCCCTTTTACTTGCAATTGGCAAAGGCCCAAATCCTGAAACACCATCAATCATCCTTGATGACTGAATGAGATCAGAAACTGAATGAAGAAAAATAAATTTAAATTTAACTTAAATTGTGATTGGCACAGTAGAAGCTAACTTTCATCCAAAAAGACCTTTTCCTCTTCCAAAACATTTGTAATTGCTGCCCTTCCCAACTTTTCTCCACCCGTTGCAGAACTTCCAAGTGCTCTTCACTGTTGGTAGATGTCATCTTCTATCCTTCCACGTCTGATCCGGCATGTGCTTTTAGGTTTTTTTGAGAAGCAAACTGCTTTTGCATCTCTTCCAAAAAAAATTTTAAGTGCAGTCTTTATGTTATAAATACCAAACATCACATTATTCATAATCTCATAATTCACTGGTCTACCAGCTGAATAATGTAGCAGGCATGAAAGGCTGAGAAGCAAAGGATATTACACAGACCAGGAGAGCCAGTTTAAAAAAAAAATCTGTGGGGGAAAGACTTCCTGAGAAATATAAGTGAAGTTTATTTTTCAGTTCTTTGTACATCTACAACTTATGAACAAAATGTATGCTTTACTGAACAGTTACGTGCTGTTCAGTAAATCGATATTTTAATTTTTACAGCTGTTTATATTTTGCGTTATGATTTTTCACAAAGTTTCCATGTAATGTCCCTTGAGTAAAAGGTGTTGTTACATCCTAGCTGTTTAGTGACACATATGAAATAAGCTGAGAATATCAGTCTGGTTCTTAAGGGTCTAATTGATGCCAAATTGGCGGAGATAGGAGGAGTAGGAAGGGAGCTTGGGCTATCCTTTAACCTCCCGAGCTTTTGCATACTTACTTTATCAGTTGTGTAGATAACACATTTTGCCTCCCCATACTGTCAGTCTGGTCCTTTCTCTAAGATAAAAACACTGAATTTCATTCTCTACCTGTGGGCCTGGGTTCAACCATTCTCTGTGATATCAGGTGTATAAAGTGAGGCTTTAATGAAAATTAGCATGTATTACTGCTGAACGTTGAGAGCAAAGTGTGTGCACAATGTCTTAGGTACTGTCACAGGATGCTTTTCCTTATTAAAAAAAGGCAGAAATGTTTGCTTAAAAACAGTGTAGTTGTTTAGCATTGAAATGGCTGGTCATGCTGTTCTATTTATTTATTTACATTATAATGTTTTAGGGGAAAGCCATCATAGAAAGCTATGACAATGCCATGTTATTTTATGTAAAAAATAGTTTGTAAGCTGAGAGCTTACTTTGGAAGGAATGTCTTTAGAAGGCTCGCTGCTGATTCCTCCAGTATAGAGGGGATGCAGCCAAATGGTATTTAAATTTTTTCGATTGTACATATTGGTTTTTCTTTCCCATATTGGCAGGAGGCTCAGCACGTGGATAGGTGTTTGATCCTTTTATACATGATCACATCCATGTAATCGTTCTTGCTGAGAAGTGATGGTAGTTTGTGAGACCCATGGCAGTGGTGTTTGGATGTGACAACTACAGGTTTTGTGGCAGTGCCTTTCTATTTTCAGAATAGAGAAATATTGCTGCCATGCATTAGGACTGTACAGCTCTTCTGAGGCCACATGTTTCCTCTAAAGGACAGACTAAAAAGATGAGATGTAGTATGTCATTCTACGCTATGTTGTTTCAGTCCATTTTGCCTATAGTTACCATGTGAATTTCTCAAGTGTCTTTCTCAAGACTCTGAGAGTTAAAAACCTTGTATTCTTGGTATTTTTGAATGAGATTGGTAGCCAAACATGTTAAGTAGGAGAGCTAGCCCAATGTTTCTTTAGAATCTGTTCTTGGTTTTTCTTTGGACTCAACATTTGGTAGTTTGCACTGAAAAGAAGGGCTAATAAAATTAAAAGGCTGTACTGTTTCAGAATAGAACTGTTCACTACTTGCAGATTCTATCCATACCAGGGCCTTTGGATACAGGTGACTATACACCTACTACAACAGGTGACTTTGGGCGTTTTTGTAGTCCCAAAAGTTTCAAATGAAGACGTGACTTTTCTTTTTGTTCTGGCATTGCCATCATCAAAGCTGCTTTTGTTTCCTGGTTTCCATATTTACAGTTGCTGCTTCAAAGCCAGTTGAGTCCAAGTTCTACAGCTCACTCTCACTTTTTTCTCAAAGTTTTCAATATTATTGGTTGTTTAGTTATTACTCAGTTATCTGCTAATTATTTTCAGGCTGAATGTTTTGCTTTTACTGTATGTTTCTCATTGCTCTGTGCAATTTAAAGTGAGGATTTGCCTTTCTTACCAGGATTTTTACAGCTCCCTGCCAAAAGTTAATTGATCCATCTATTTGGAAAGATGTGGCAGACCATGGTTTATTCTGGAAAATGAGGGGAATAATGAGTACAATTTTCAGGCATCTTCCATGAGTTATTTTTTTAGATTGAAAGTAATATACTGTCATTTCATGAGAAATCTAGAGATTTTACAAACCGTTTTTTTTTTTTTTTTTTTTTTTGGGGGGGGGGGGGAGGTGTCGTAAAAGCAGTAAGGATTAGGAGTAACGGAGATTTTAGAAAACCCTTCTGGTTTTTGTTTCTTCTTTTGCTAGTAGCACGTTCTTCAGTTTGTGTACGAAAAGGCTGTGGGTCTTAATGGTCACTAAAGTAGTTAAATTATGAACCGCTCTTCCCCTTGTTCCTCTCGTGATCCTCAGGAAATCAAGTACTGGGGAAAAGGTGTCAGGATCAAATTCTGCTGTTGGAAGGAGGGATACAAATCACTCTTCTTGAGAGTATTTGTCTTCTCAGCCTGAGTGTCAAGATCTGGCAAAGAAATTGAGTTGGCTTGCCCAAAAGGAGTGAAGCCACTGAAGGCAGTGAATAGAATCTAAGGAGCTTCATTTTCTTTTTCTAGTGCTTCTGCCAAGGATCACCTAAGCTTCAACAAGGTTCTGCTAAATAGAAGAAAGCTGTTGCACTTAGTGTGTTTGCCTTCAGTGGCTAATGGAGCATTCATGCAGCATCTTTGTATCATCTTTCATTTCAGACATGAAATACATAGCAACTTCGTTTTTCTTCCTCAAGGAATTTGGTTTGTCAGAGAAACATCTGGTCTATGTAAATGGATGAGGAATTCTGTGCACTGGAAGACTATTGCAAAATAGTATCTTTGGCCTCTGCATCGGTAACTCAGCTACATTTTGTAAAAAAGGACCATTTATACATCGACAAACGCTGCCGCTTTTGCAGTTTTCGGTTTTAATGAGCGTGTTTTCCTCCTGCGAGTTAAAAAAGAAGAAGGGCAGAAAGAAGCATGCTCTCTGCTCATCCAGCTGGCTGCCTGTTCCGGTTGGCTGATTCCCTTGGGATGCTGACGGTCAGGCAGGCCCCGCTGCGGCGGTTCTCCCCGGCGGGACAACGCTGCCACCTGCAGGACCCCGGCCGGCGGGCTCGTTTCAGTGCGTGCAGCCTTGCTGAGGAGAGCGGTGTGCGCTGCCTTTGCAGGCGGAGCCGCACGATCCGCTGCTGCTTGTGCATTTTTAATAATAAATACAAACCCCAATCTATCGGTGCTAGGGAATGCCTGCTGACCTCCTTCCAAACCAAGTGTGGAGGTATGCAGACACGTGTTATTGTCTTTTGAATAAAGAAATCTGGTAATTCACGTGAATAAATTCAGAATTACCACAGCTTTTGTGTTCAAGTTTAACTTTTTTTTTTTTTTTTGTCTACTCACCCTCGTTCTGTTGAAGTGATTTTGTGGCGATTCCATTGCTTGTCTTCTGATGTGGAAAAAAACAAATCAAAACCCACTTATCGCATGAATCATTGTTAAAGTCAGCAGCGGTCCTTTGTGTAAAATCTCCCAGTAAAAGCTGGTTGGATGGGGATTAGACCTGGAGCACATTAAATTAGTTCCAGTCAATCCCTAGCAGGCCCAGCACTGCTTGCTTAGGCAGGCAAAGCGGAAACAGGCAGTTTATAACAAGGCTGGTTTAAAATGGTGGGGTTCATTTGAAGAAGATTTATATCCCGCACTTATATAAACATTACAAATGTGGGCTGCAAGCAGGAGGCAAATCTTTATCAAAATCTGTTTAAGAGAGCTTTTTCATGGTGAATAGGATGGACAGCGTGTACTCTTGTTTGAAGATTCGCCAGTATTTGTACAATCATCTTTCCTCAGCACTCCGACTAATTAAAATACACCTTGGGGTGGAACAGCAAGACCACCACCCAGTGATTTGTTTGGAGCTAGCAAAAGTGATGACGGCTGAGGTAGCAGAGGGACATTATTTGGAAACAGGAGAAAAGATTGTCCCAAGACTGGTTTAGTTTTTCTGTTGTGATCACTCCCCCTGAAATAGAGAAACTGCTGTGTCCTGATTTATTTTCTTTTTCCCCTCCCCTATCCCAGTGGATGCTGCAGTTCTCAAACAGTAGCACAGAAATTTCGTGGGTTTTGTAGCCATTGTGAGGACCTGCCGAAGCATGGGGCTGAACTTTTGCTCCAGGAACACTGGGCAAACAGCTTTGGATGTGAAGGTCCGAGCGGATGGTTGGAGCAGCTACTCATGTTATAATATCTGGGAACAGCTTCGTGTGATGGTATCATTTTTGAAAATTTATTTTTAGAAGGATTAAATATACATACATTACTGCAATAAATATCTATTTTTATTTTTAATAATAGCATACAGTTTTATTACTAGCTCTTGTAATACCATTTTACTTTGTTTATTTAGGGTATATGTCATAAGAGTTGTCCAAATCTGGATTTAACAAAGTGCCTTTCATATTTCATTTTATTGTTAATAAACAGTGTCTAAAAGAGCTTTTTGATACCATTCTGCCTTCCAAAATAGGATCCAAGTCCCAGACAAATGACTTAAAGTATTTTGTGAGTTTCAATCTATAACCAAGACCCTCTGGATTCTCTCATTCAGACAATAGTTTCTCATGTCTCTTCATTTTTGCTGCCGTGTGTCTCCATATGGGATATCACTTATGTCCTGAATGTCTGATTCTCTTGTCTCACAAGTAGACGGAACGAGGGCCTGTTAGAGAACCAGGAGCAATCTGTACTGTGAGGGGGAAGAATTTTCTAGCAGTTGACAAAAAAGAAATTTTTATTTTTCTGCTGTGCATGAGAAGGAGCTGTGTGCAATGAAGCTTGGAAGTGCTCCAAACTGAGGGGTGGGCCTCCAGGTAGGATCAATAGAAATTACATCAAAGTGCTTTGTTTTCCCTGTTGCAAGACATTTGTGCAGTAGTGACAGTGAGATAGATAGATTTACCTGCACTGGTTGTTGAAAAACATCCTGAGTGCTGAGGATACTCAGGCTAAATGGTGTACAGTAACTACAGTATTCATGGGAATCATGCAATGCACTTAATGTTATTGATTGTCCCTGGGCATCAGCCTGTCCAAGCATATGAGGTGTGAGGAAGCAGCCACTACTGCTTATGGGTGGAGAACAAGCAAGAGGCTAGCAGTTGTACGTAGAGGTGAGTGTTGCTCTCCTGAAGTTGTTTTGGTTTTTAACATTGCACATGTATACCACTTACTGAAATTTGAGATGTGTTTCAGTTCAGCAGATCTTGATATTCATCTAAAATAATTTAAAAAAATAGTTGATGTAACGATAGTTTAGGGTGCATGCAGACTTTATCCTTATGGCTGTTTTCTTCCTTGTTGAAATAACATGGAATATGCATTTCCCCAGATCTTCTGATTGAAACTTAAGGAATAATTCCTCTATGAAACAACTAGAAAATACATACAAAAGTAACTGAAAACTTCTAAAGTCCTTAAATGTTTGGAATGACATGCATGATTTAAGTGTTTTTGAATATTGGGACCAGATGTCTTGCGCTCCAGTCGGCTCCCTTTGCACAAATGTGCTATCAGGAGGGAGTTGCACTGACTCAGGCACTCGGCTGAGTGGGAGGGAGATCCCACAGAGGACAGAGCGGGGTTCACTTTTCTGCTCACAGCTGGTGCTGGAAGGATGGACTGGGAGGAGTTGTGGCAGGAGCCAGCCCTGCAGCCAGAACACTGTTTATGCAGCTCTTGTAGCTGGCAGTGGAGAGCATCTCAATGCCTTTTCACAGAGCAATGAGCTGGGGAGAGAACACATGGGACAAATGGATGGAGCACCCTGACTGAACAGCAAATGCTGGGCATGCTTTCTAATAACCAGCATGCTAGAAGGTCATGTACCCATGCACAGGCATACCTAACTGCAGGCTTGCTGTCTGTGTGA
The DNA here is from genome assembly GCA_035772895.1 of Perdix hodgsoniae. NCBI lineage: Eukaryota > Metazoa > Chordata > Aves > Galliformes > Phasianidae > Perdix > Perdix hodgsoniae. Next base: position 16,835,595 of record JAPSGF010000002.1, on the reverse strand, counting down.
CTATCAGCCTTGAGGACTCCTGCTTGGTTAAGGAACTGGTAGTGCAGATTATATGTAGTTCAGTTAAACTTTGCTCGGAAAGATAGAACTGTTAGCTTCTAGGGGAGGAGAAAGTTTCTGGGAAGAGATTAGAAGATTAAGAAAATAATGGAATTTTAGATTTTTTTTTCATTGCAACTCTATGATACTAGAAAACTAATTGCCATTTTGTCTATGCCTGTATTTTACTTGATGCTTCATACTGAACATATAGTCATTAGTTTTTATGACTGCTGTTCTTGCACATGTGCAAGGGAAAAAAATGTGTGCCCTTACTCAGATGTGTCACTGTTTCACTGTTGTTTCTGCCATCCACTGCTCTCCAAATGATTATAACCTGCAGTAGTGGAAAACTGGACAGAATTAGGTCTTTCACTTGATACATTTTGTAGGATGAAGAGATACAACTGTGTGTACTCTAAGTTTGTTTCATTTTTCCCAATCTGAAAAAGAGAAAGAAAATATTCTTCTTTGTACAAACTGTACCATAATGAGCATCCTCCAGTAAAGATGTCTTGTCAGTGAAAGATTCCTTCCACACACAGAAATGGATTGGGGGACACATAAGTTAAAAACATAGTCATGCATGTGACATCTGCCTTTAATCACTTTGAAAGTCTGAGTTCTGTTTAAAGCATGGCAGGCCTTGTACAAGGGCTAGAAATGTCAGTACTCTATTGTGATAACATTTACTGTACTGATTAACAGCCTCAGTGCTCTGCAGTGGACTGATAATCAGCCTTTGTATCTGCGTGTTGCTGTTCTGTCTCCTTCCTGTGCACTGAGTGGGGAGTGTGGGCAGAGCACCAGAGTTGTCTCATGCAAAATCTTCCGTGTTTATGTATTTTGCTTTGTGATTTATACCATATGTTCTTTGTCTATCTGCATACCGAGGTGTAAAATACTGTAAAGACGATACAAAATTGTGAATTTAGCTGATGCTTTAATTCCTATCTGTGAAATGCGATCCAGCTTATGAACTCATATGATCATCGAACACAACGTTTTGTGTCACCGTCAAGTTTCTTGACTCCTGATGAGTTTCAGTTCCTAATATTTTGGAATTTTGGTAAACTCCAACAGTTTCTGGCAGGTACGTTTATTTTGGTGATAGATTTTCACCATGTTTCTCAGTATATTTATTAAGAAAATGGACAAAATAAAAGGGATGGAGAGGAAGAATGCTACTTTGCTGATATCTACATCAATTTCCCTTGAAACTGACAACAAAAACTTGGATTCCAGAGATACTGTGAAATGGTGCATGTTTTGGCCAAAATAGTACCTTTATTTAGCATATTTAATGTAATAGTATAATCTCTCATCTAAAAGCCTTCAAGTATAATTTTGATCTGAGTGTAGATGGAATTGTGATTAATGTGATGTTTTGGCACTAATTGACTAGGCACTGATGCATCAATATATGATAGATATCCTTCTTGTCTGTTAATATCAAACATTTAGGGATGGAAGCTGGTTGGATTTGTAGAGGGAAAAAAAAAAAAAAGGTTGATGGTGAGTTAATGTGCTCACAAACAAAAACAACCAACAGAAATCTGAAAACAGATCTTCAAATGAACCTATGCAGTAACATAGAGTCCAAAATCCTTTTCCATCCATTTAGAATAGATTTGTTCTCCCATATTACCTTTGTCCCTGGCAGTCTTATTTTCTCCCTTCTGCTACCAGTGCCCACCACAGACAGGCCATCACCAGAAGTCTGAGGCTTCCCTGAGGAGTTCCTGGAATGTCTGGAGTTAGACCGAGTAGGAGTGAAAGACGATATAAAGAACAAAGGGCTGAGAAAGAAGAGGTGCCTCAAAAGGCAAGGATTTGGCATAAGATGGGGTGTTTTGACTGTCAAGCGGTCTCCTTTTATAATTTACTGCTTTGACAGCCTTCACAGCATGTCCAGTATTTTAGTATGTATTACCTGATCCTTTCTGCTATTTCAAACTGATTTTTCTCTCACAGCCAACAATTCTTTTCACTGCTATTAAGTATTGTGCAAGGAGCTTATGGTTTATTCACCAGATGCACTTAATGCAAGTGCTTTATTGTGTGAGACCATGGAGTTTGTGCTTTTTGCTTGTCTTCTGTTATTTGACCCTCCAAAGTCTTTCTGAAATATGCATGCTGTTAGAGGATCTCCACAAATTTAAGAATTGAAAAGTCATAGTTTCACTTTCTGTTGATTCTGTTGCTTCTTTCTTGACTGAAGAGCTCCCTCGTTCTCAGAAATTTTGTTCTGTCTGAAGAATCATACACAAACTGAAAAATGCTATTTCTCCTTTTGATAAGCTAACTTTCTTTCTGGAGAAACAAATCCTCTGTTGTTCTGTAACTCTCCTCAGGATTATCTCTAGTTTTCCACGGCTTCTTAGAAATGTGTACACTGGAACTGGGCATAACATATCAAAGTCCCAACAATGCTATGTGCTGAAATAAATGTGCTCCCTTACTTTTTTGTGCTTCCCCTGGCTATACATAGTTTAATTCATTCCTTTGCTATGGCTTTATGCGCAGATGTCAATTCTGAATTGAAGATGTAACTGAACTACTTTGCTTTTTCTAACCATACTTCCTACATGACATAGAGAAAAGAGAGCAGGGTTATATGATATCTTCCGAGGCTCAGCCATTTTGAGTTTGGAGCAGATGTGAGTTTCTGTATATTTACTAATATTTGACAGAGGTGCTTTGCTTTTCCCTCTACTAATTTTCTGTATTCCATCTGAACTGGTATAAGAGTTTAGTGGCACAACAATCTCTTGCAGGGAGATCTGTATTTTAGCACATTGCATGAAGATCTATCTTAATCTTATTGATTGATTGATTTAGTACTGGCTCTTACCAGCTTTGTTTATTGACCTGTATTTTCTCTGCTAGGACATTGAGCACTCAGTCTTCACCTGCCTTCTCAGTGCACTCATGATTTTTCAGGTCTGCTGGATCACTTTTTTTTTTTTTTCTTTTTTCTCCTACACAGAAGAGTTCTAAGTGATGATCTGAGTTAGAGGTTCATGTTCTTTTTTCTGTCCAAAGTATCCCTCAAATCCTTTCCAATAACCATTTTCCAGGAATGAAGCCTCTTCTTTTGCAGACATGTTCTGCACTGCTGAACAATCAATTTGCTTGTACTATGTTTGCTTCATTTATTTCCCCTTTATTTGTTTTCAGGCCTTGTGTATTCTTATCCTTTGTTCTGTTCTGACTGACTGTTTTCTCGTTGTTCTCCTCCAAGGTGATGTGAGCTTTAACCTCTTAGAATGTTATGTTATCTTCATGTCCTTTTCTTAGCATTGAATCCCTACTATCTATTGACATTTTTCACAGTATTCCAAGGCTATTAAAAACAGGCAACTCAAAAATACAGCTGATATGCAAAACACCAAAATCTTTCTCTGGTGCATATTTTGTCCTGAGTGGGCACATACTGCTTTGTCATTCTTCTGACACAGTGTTCACTGTGCTGATTCATGGTTCTGTGTTTATACTGAGCCTGTCTGTAGAAACCATCATAGCTAAAAGCTTTTGACTGAGTAGGTTGGAAGCTTTCCATTTGAAACTTTTGATGAGTCTCTTATGTCAGACGTGCAGTGATTTGAGTAAAATTGTCCTTATACTTGCAGAGCTTTGTCTAATAAAATCCAGACTTATTAAATATCATTTTTTTCATCATCCTGTTGCTGCTGAGCCCCCGTGAACCCATTAAAATATCCTAACACAGCTGTAGACTAATGATTTCCAAAAAGCAGCAAGAAAACTGGGCCTTCTGATATAGTGATACATCTCCAGACAACATAACTCCTTGGGATGAGGTGATTTCTCTACTGTGGAAGATTAGATATCAGCACATTTACTTGAAGCTTTTGTGGTGATGTTTGATTTTTCTTAAAATGTTTGCATACATCCAGCAATTCTGACAGAAAATCAGCTACTGAATCTGCCTGTTGTAATGCAAGAAACAAAAATAGCTGATTATGTAAGACTGTTGAAAATGGGAAATTTTTATCAAACAGCTGTGGTACTCAGTAAAGACAAGAGGAAGGTGGAAAAGTGAGAAGAGGAAATGATGGTGTTCAAAATACAATTTCTCTCTATGCCCTAAAGAAATTAGGTTAAAGAAAAATAGTGGATTGCACTTCTTTGATTATAGGCAGAATCCAATTGCTTAGGTTGTGATCATGAACTCATTAGCTCAGTTGTTAGCTGAAAGAATTGTTCAGAGCCTTTTTTCATCCTGTTTGTTTTGCTTTCAAATCATACAGTTTGAACAGCTTCTTTTAAATATTTGTGGTGTTATCACATGTTAGCTGCTAAGTGTCAGTGGTGTGCTTTTGTAATTATCCAGGACATGTGTTAAAAAAATCTCTGACCAGAAGACCTTGTGAACATAGTGCTTTGTAAAAGCTTTATGTTGTAAGTTATTTTTTCTTGTCTTTGACTCATCACTGTTTTGTAGTAAATACTCCCATCATAGATAGATACTCAACAGGTATAAATTGGCCAAGGAGCGTTGATATCTATAGTAGTAACTGAAAAATGCCAAGTAAGAGTCTGACAGTATGATAGTGTATTGAAGAAGTCATCCAAAGAGCAGATGATTATATAATTTTCTTTTCTATCTCTTGGCAGACTGAAAGTAGTTCATGAAGGCTTTTAGCCAGCACTGTTGCATGAGGAAGCAATCCGGTCCTTAGGTTTCATAGATGGTGTAGCTGTTTCTGTGGCCAAGCAATAAACCAAATCTTCTTTAACACAGTCGCAGAAACACTTCAGCTGACAAAAATGGAACAGAATGCTGTGGGTAGAAGACAAGAATGAAAGAGAATTGGGAGAGCATGCAAATTGGATGAACCTGAACCCGTGTATTTGGCAGCATGTGCCAGGTTAAAAATAGGTTTTCAAAAGCTTACTGGTATTATTTTATATGCTTTTTAATTGTTTACATTACAATTTAAGGCTCTATCTGCAAGAACTGCCTGGAAATTGTCTGTGCAGTTTTGAGAACATAGGTCCTGAAGAAATCCATAGGATGGATGGTAAGGGCAGGAGCGGGGACAGGAAATGAAATTGGCTCTGTAGAAACATTTCATTAACGAACAGAGAAGTCTCTAAGAGAAGTGACAGAGGAGACAAGTTCTTGATGCTTTTTTAGTGTGCTTCAGGGACCTTAATTTTTGGTTATGTTGTTTTTTGGCTATTTTTTTTGTCATACTGTAGGAATATGTAAAGAGAAGACAAAGGAAAAATACATTTTTACAAAATCTACTTAAGTCAAAACAGTATTTGCATGCTAAGATCATATTTACTGATGTATAGCATCAAATCACCGGTCACCCAAATCACACGAATCACCATCGGTCATTTTTTGAAAGAGAAATAAATAAAATGATTCTATATATGGGATTAGAGAATACGGACATTTTCTCATCAATATAAGGAATGGTGTGCAGTGAAACCGGAACATGATGCACTCAAACAGCACACAGTGGCAAACAGCAGAACATCAGCTTCTGATTTAAGGCCAGCAGAGCACTGAAGGCAATGACTCTTCCTTAGCTTGGCAGCCTCTCTGCTTTTTGCTAAGATGATTACTGCTCCAGAGGGCTCCTCTCATTGAAGGATCTGAGCTGTTTTTGCATACCCACGTGGTTCCTTGGTAGTATTGGCACTTTTTTGCAGCCAGAATAAACACTCCAGTTTGCCTTCATCTGGATGGTAGGGTGGCATGGGCTGCATGCCAGAATCCTGAAATACAGGAAGTCAAACTCAGATTAAACTTTACAAGTCAGATACAGCAACATTAGAAAGTTGCTTACCCCACAAATTATGAGCCCTCTTTTCCTAAGTTATCAATACAAGCAGCTTTTATTGAATAGGTTAGACATCTGTATGAGATCTGAGTGGACTTGTAGGGATGTTATGTTGAATGGTCTAAGCCTTCCCTCAAAAAGCTGTTGTTGAGTGTCAGTTGTACACGTGGCAAAGCTGGAATATTGTGTCTGAGGGCTGACATTCAGGAGCATAGGGCAGTCAGTCAGCCAAGGGCTGAAGAGTTTCCACTGATTCTTCTTCAGGTTTTAACTACAGCTGGGCTTTGTTGTTTTTTTTTCTCCAATAAATCCCTTGCTATTGTGAAACCCTTTGGTTCACATTCCAAAAAATTCTGTTAACTCATGCAACCTCTAAAGGAATTAAAAATGTTTTGGTTCCTAAACTGATAGCCACTGGAATATTTACATAATGAAGTAGTCTCTGAAGATTTATCTCCTCCTTCCTCTTGGATTTTAAAGGAAAATAAATTCCACTTGCTTGAAGTTGATTTTTGCTTTATATTTTTAATGATGTGTTGGGGAAAGTGGGCTGGATGGGAGGGGATTAGGGTGCCATGGTTCTCTTCTCAATTTTGTCAGGGACACGTGTTAATTCATATAAACTCTGACCCTATTCTTCTCTTCCTTCTCCACTGTTTTCTGTTGTGTAAAAGATGTCTAACAATATGAACTGGTTTAGATTCTTAGGATTTACTTAGTGCCTTCCATAGAAATGCAAAACTGAGTTTATTACACTTCCTCCTAATTCCTGTTGATCTTTTAAATCACATTTCAAATGTCAATTTTGAAGCACAATATCATGTTCACTATTTAAAACTGAAAAAAAATTTTTACTTCACTATTCTCCTGTCTGCCAAAACTTGAGCCTTTTGCAAAAATCAGCAGATTGACGTCAGTTCATTTACCCTTAGGGATAGTAAATTATTACATGGCTTAAGTTAAAAAGTAAATAAGTAAGAAGGGTGGAGGACAGACATGGAAAACAACAGAAATCTATCACAAACTCTCCCTGGATTTTGAAGAGTGTATGATTATAGCATTAAAATGTCCAAACAATGCAACTGAGCAGAAGGCATTAGAGCTTGGGCCTTAGTTGGCTCTGAATTAAGCAGCGTTAATGTTTTTATACAGCCCTTAGAAAGCTCAGACATGACCTGGTTTTATTATTTTTATTGGCTCCCTTGATGATAGACAAATGGGGCTAACCTGAGGCCAACATAACCAGCAGGAAATTTGGGTCATGGGTAGTTACATTTTTAAAAGTTGTGTTTTAGGGTTGTTCAATCAGGGTAATTGATTGATGGTTCCATGGTGCAGGGAGCTCCTAAATCATCAGAGGTGGCCAGATAATGACAGTCTGCTAGTGGGTTTTGTTTGAGGCACATTTCCCAGCTCCCTGTGGATCTGTGCTCCGTGCCGAAGTTGTATGTCCCTTTTTTCATATGTGCTCCAATCCAACTGGCCTGTTCATACAAAACAGCCTCTAAACTTGGCAGTTGTATTTGAAATTCTCTGCAGCACCATTTCCCAAGAGATAAGGGAAAAACATTCCAAAGAAGTTCATACCCCAGAAAGACCCTATGTATATTCTGAAGTTAATAGCTTATTATAGCTTTTTAATTTCTTTTTCTTTCATTTTTACTTTGAAGATAAAAGGTGGCAATTGTTGCTTTAAGTTGTTGAGTTTTAGCCTTTACTTCAGTAAATCATCCTGAAACTTCAGGCAGAAAACTTTTTCTATGATGTATGTTTGAAAGTTTTCCTGAGATGCTGAACACGTGCACTACCAGAAGCTACCGGGTTCTGAAGCAGGAGCTGTTGATGTCTCACTTGTGTGGCCACGTACCTTCTCAATGCTCCAAGCATTTGGATAATTTGCGCATTGAAGACAGCCCATCCTTCACAAGAATTCACCTTTGGTATTGTGGTATGCTAGGAGACATTTAGAGGTGGGGTAAAGTAGAAGGTTTGTGTGTTGAAGAGGGAGAGAGGGAGCAGATGATGTGCCAATTGATGGTGTTCAGTGCTTTGTGTCGCAGGGCTCGCTGCTACTTAAAGGTGAATATAGATTATTGTAGATTGAAGTTTGTCATCTATTCCAGAGTAACTCCAGATGTAGGTTAATCTTCAGTTCTTGAATTTTTAGGAGTGGTTGGGCTTGTTTTTTGCTCTGAATGGTTCTTCCCAGTAGTTGCATAACTCTGAATTCCTTGAAGTTTTGTCTTCTCCCATTTTAGCATCCATATGATCTAAAATTCATCATGTGAGCATACAGCTGAGAATTCATGTATCCAAACATATCACATTTCAAAAAGACTGCAGGTAATACTGAATTAAAACATGACTCATCTGAAATGTTGGGACATTTCTTGCCTTGACTTTAGTGCCGCCCCGCTGCCAGCGTGTGACAGCCCAGCACCAGCAACAACAAAATGGTCATCCAAGCAAAGCAGAGCTGTAACATGGCCATTGAGGCAGAGTACAGCTAGCAGACACACGCGTGAGATTAAACCCTCCTAGATTTCTTAAATGTTCCATTTTTATTCCCAAATGCTTATGACTACAGGAGATTTGCAATTTAGTGGTTCAAGTCCAAAGTTGCACTTACTTGTTAGGTTTAGCATACGTGTTGTTAGAAATACTTTATTTAAGGTGTTTATTTAAATACAAGAGCACAGGGGACACTGAAGTCCCTTGAAAGGTGGGTCCATGCCAAAACTTGCATCTGTGTCCAGAACTGGGTGGGGCTCAAAGCCCTTCAAAAGTGGTGCTTCCTATAACACCAGCTGCAAAAAAGTTTTCTGAGAACCTAATTCCTGCTTTCTTGTGATTGAATGTGTAATGGATCAGTGTACAAAACTTAGCTTATGAGACGCCTGTTGGTCTTCTGTGATTCAAAGATTCCTTGTTCTAAAATAAAGTACAACCCAAACCAGGAACCCCTGAAGAATGTCATAGCACACACTGGGGACAAAACTTCCCATTTGTGTGCTCAAAGCCAGGTGTGAAATCGCTGACCAGCTCAGAAGTAAAGTAATGCAGTTAACTGTGATTGCATGACTTCGATATTGTATACAGCTATACCTCTTTCTGTCGCTTATTGTTTGTTTATTTTTTGGTTTTGCTTTTTGTGAATTTATTTAAATGCTATTGGCTGTGGTGCCTATCGTCATGACCAAACTGCCTAAAGTTACTGCAGTAACAACCAAAAAAAAAAAAAAAAAAGTTTGCAGGCTTGATTATGTGGGCTATAGGATATTCAGCGTTTCCATTTAAGCTTGAATTGACCAACATATTTTCTATGGAGCTGTTTGCTGACTGTAGGGTGAAGGGCAGAGTGTGGAGGGTGGCGTTGCAAACTTCTGGGATGGGTATGACTGCTCACTGCTGTGTGGGGACCATGCTGCTCTCCTCCCACATCTCCCTTCCCAAGCAACAGCAGTGTGCTCCTCCTGCTCACCATCCATTGACCCCGCTTCTTATCTGATCCAACTGACAAGCTTCAAGCCAGCTCACAGCAGAAAGTGAGTGTGTGGACTTTTTATATGTGGTTGTTCGTATACAGCAAGGATGGCAGGTCGCTGGTAGTAAACACTGCATGACTGTGAATGGCAGAGACCTGCACAGTGCATGTAAACCCCAGTCCTGTCTTAAATATTGTGGATGTCAGAGTTGTATTTAATGGGATTTGTATCCAAAGTCTCCATTTTACAGCTATGGAACATCTCTACAAATCTTCCTCCTCCTATAGAGCTGAGAAGAGGCACGAGAAAATTTCAGTTCCCGAGGAAATGCCAACATACTCAAATTTCTCATCCTTTTCTCTGTGCCAGCCTTTGTCTCCCCACAATTGCTTTGACAACTTCTTAGCCTCTTGCTCTCCCTTTTGACGTGACCTTTACCTTTTTGACTTCACAGCATGGAAGTGCTGTGGGAATTAATCTGACCTACATTGCAAAGAATGTTTTTTCAGTGGGAAGGACCCCTGCAACAGCAGCAGAAACTGTCAAGGGTGCTGTGAAGGAGGAACGAGCACACACAAGGCAGGTGATCACTGCCCTGCAGGAAGACTGTCCTCACTGCTGTCGTAAGAAGCCACACTGGTCACTTAAACCACACGCTTCACAGGTGGTTTCTTCTGTTTCTGATTTTCTGGGTTTTTGACCCGAAAGCATAGGGTCAGATTTGCAGATGTGCTGAGAGATCCTGCTAGCCATTGAAGTCAATGAGAGCTGGGCTTTGAACTCCCTGTTCCAGTACAAAGTCAGGGCCAAGGAGGAGGCGCGGGATTTGGAAGAAGTGTTCAACCTTGTGCTTTTGCTGATTTAATCCATTCTGAAAAGGCTGGTGTTCCAGTTCTCTTATCGGTACATGGAGGAGATCTAATCTTTAAAGCCTTTTAAAGTGCTAAGATGCTGTGATTGTGAGTGACAAGGAAAAAACTTGTAGGAAACTAATCAATTTTCTGCCTGAGCAGTGATAAGTCAGGGGACCATATGGTGACAAGTGAGAATGCAAATATTGAACAATGTTTCATTAAATAAACACTGCCTACTATGTGTACTGCATGAGACAAGAGTCCACTAGGGGAAAAAAAGCTTTGGAATATGTCTAGAGACTTCCTGAAAATATATTAAGGACACAGATTATTGCTGCACAGGTGGGCCTAATCCTGCATAGCTTGATATTAGTTCTATGTCTAAGCAGAATTCCCTCTTGTTTAAATAATATTACTTTTGTGTAGACACTAAAAATTGTCTGCTAAAGCAATCCTCCTTGAAATAGCAGACAGTTTGAGTTTGTGTTGCATACCAAGCACTGAGGACTAGTTCTGCCATCCTCTGCCTGCAAGGCACCACAGCAATAGCAGCAGTACCATGAGTAAGCTGGATCCCTCATACAGGGTACTTCTGTGTCTCTTCCTCTGAATGATACTGGTCCTTCTAGGCAAACAGTCTAATGGCAGCTATAGGCAGCGCTATTTAGGGAATAGATAGAAGAAATCTGGGCTCTTTCTGCTGACTATTCTTCTCGTACTTTCCCAGAATCCACATCTCTTATACTAGGGATGTTGGAGGATGCATCCCTCTCCAGTCCTTTCAATGTACATCTTTAGGTCTATCATTTGGGAATTTGTCCAATTTCTTTTTGAACCTGTTGACTTGGTCTCCTCAACATCCTCTATTGGTTCTATAGTGCTGCACGTGTTGAGCAATAATTCTACAGTGAGCCTATTCACCTCTGTCATTTTGTAAGCTTCAGTAGTATCCCCCGTTCACTCTTCTCCTTGCCAGACTGAGGAGTCCTAATGTTTTTAGATTCCCCTTCTACCCCAAATCACTGCAGAAATAATAACTCCTGTAAATGCAGGTGTTGGTATGTCCAGTGCTAACTGGTAAGACCTGTAGGGTCAATCTGACATAGTCTTCCTTCTGTTCTGCAGACTATTGGAGAGTCAGAAATGCCCAGCGTGTTGAACCAGTTACTGCCAATGATCAAGTCTTACAGTGAGAGGATGCAAGATGATTACACCTGTGAGGACTTCTTTGTCTTGTTGGTGTACATGTATTCTGTGGTTGGAGAAATCAAAAATGGAGAAGAGCTGGACAAAGCTGAGGAAGAAGTGAAGAAGGCTCTAGTCAAGGCAATTTGTGATGAACCAGATCTGTCTCCTTTGTTGCAGAAAATAACAGGTAAGATTCTGCTTGTGTGGTGAGGATTTGGATGTTGTTGAACATGGGAACTAGGAGAAGCATGTAAAAGCAGTTTGACTTGCCTGTGGTGCAGAGAGTATGTGAGTCAGCATGAAGATTTCCTGTAGATTTTTTCCATCTCTGATGTTCATCTATGCCAAATACTGACAGGCAGTGCTTGAATAGTGCTGAGTCCAATGAAAGCTCTACAAGTTATTCTTTTTGTTAGAGATTGGCTAAGTTTGTATGTTTTTTCTAAGGTAATCTTTTCCACGGTTTCTTTCATTGATCAGTGACTGGGAAGTCAAAATTAATTCTGGAAACATATTCAGTGAACCACAGTTGTTTTGTGAATGCTAGGAGCTGGTTTGTCTGGCACAAAAGAAGAAATGTGTCTAAAACCAACATTAAGCTTTTTGCTGAAACAACACGAACATTAGCCTTTAAAAAACAGCACAGTAAGCCTTTTTTTTAGGTGAGCACTCATAGGATAGAAAAGTTTTGACCTCTTGCTGTCAGTGTCACATGTTAAAAAAAAAAATTAAAAAAATAATATTAAAAAAATAATATTAAAAAAATCATTTAAATGAATGACCTACAGTTTGAGCATGGCATATCTGAGTAGCGGGAGAGATCGCTACTTCCTGCTGTCATTTTTCTCAGTGTTTACTAATAGTGAGCTGGTCATTGACCAGGTCACCTTTGAGATAGGGAGCATGCAAATGTAAATCAAAATGTTGTATGGAGCTTATAATTGAAAGCCTTCGCCAAGAATTTGTTCAAGTGAGGAATCTCAAGGGTGTTGGGATTATTTTGCTGTTGGTTATTCTGCTGATATTCCCAGCGGACAATTCTGCTTAAGAGTGCAGATGTGTTCTGACTGATCTGCTGTTGCTTTATGTGTAAAATACTGTAAGTATTAGAAGATTCTTACTGTAGAATGGGCATTTCAGCCATATTTGCATTGTTTTAATGTTTTAATACCCCTTGCTACAATGCCTGCAGTCTGTGGCTGTGTGTGCCTGGCAGTATTTCATGCTTTTTGTTGACTTTCGTTCTCCTGGTTTACAGTATGAACTGCACACCTTATCCACTACATGGTGTTTCAGTTGCAACTTCAATGGTGTTTTCTACAGGATGTGGTACAGTCCTACCCCTCATTCTGAAAAGTTTCTCTTCATATTTTACCCTTTTCCTGGTAATCCTCTGTGTTTTTAATCACCATTTGTCAGTTTCTGTTTGTTGTGCCTAAGAAAAGTGGAAGAAGATTTGAAATTCAAAAACTTCTGTTAAGTACCAAAGTGAAGCCACATCTCTGTCTATATGGAGGATTCCTTTGTTGCTTTCTCTGGTGGTCTCAGTTTATTAGTTTATGTAGTTGCAAGCACAGACGGGGATAAAAATACACATTGTGCTGGTGTTATGTTGCATAATCTATAATAATTCTAGTATTTTATGAGTATACTTTTGTGCTAGGTTTCCGGTGTGATTATTTCCTGAGTAAAAATTTAAATAGCTAGGTGCTCTTCCTCAGCTTCCAAAAAAAGAAACATGTGAATGAATGTTTCAGTGCAAAAATTCTTCATTTTGTGGAATAAAATTAATTATCTGTTTTTACATAACTGTCTAACTGTTAGAAACACATTGTGCGAAGCAAAGCAGTAATCCTTATGCAAAGTATTTGTTTTGTTGTTTGAGGCATCTGATTATGAACTTCTGAGTTATCACACCTATGTTTTGTATGGACTGCTTTGGAAAGTTTAAACATTTGAAAATAGATTAAAATATATACATGTATTATATATATGTATTATATATATATATATAATATTTTTTTAAAGTATTGGTGATGAGCTGTCCCCAGCCAACAATCATGCACCCACCCAACCTCTCACTCTTTCTCCTCTTCCCCTCATGCTATATGGCATGAAAAAACAGGAAGAACAAAACCAAGAAAACTTGCAGGTCAAGGTAAAGACAGTTCAGTAGGTGAAGGAAAGAAAGGAAAAGCAACAAGTGAAGCAAAGGCGATCACTCACTGCTTCCCACAGGCAGACTGATGACCACTCAGTTTCCAAACTATGGCCAAAACCCTGTCGTTGTCTTCTTTCCCTGGTTTTTATTGCTTAAAATGATATTATGTGGTACAGAATATCCCTTTGGCCAGCTCAGGCCACCTGAGACAGCTGCATTCCTTCTCAACCTTTTGCCTACTCCAGCCTACTTGCTGGGGAGGCAGAGTGGGGAAAAAAGAGAGCAGCAGCCAGAACATTCACATGTTATCAATACTGTTTCAGCCACAAATCCAAAACATGGCACCATGGCGCTGCTGAGAAGAAATTTAACTCCATTTCAGCCAGGTCCACTATGGAATCTTGGGTTGTGGATGGTTTTAGACCAAGCATGTCATTGGTATGTTACAAACTTAACTTTCTACCACAGAACCAGGTTCTTGCTGTGTTCCATTTGTATTTCTGTGTTTAGGAAAGCCATGTCTGTGCTTTTTGTACAAGTGGGTGATAGTATTTCTCTATTACTCCTTGCTTGCATACTTCCTCGTTTTAACAGCATTCTTTGTTTTTACATCTGATTTAGAGTGACAGTTCTTTTGACTTATGCATAAAAGAAAAAATTAAATTAAATTAAAACCTGTTGTTATGACCAAAAATAAGGATTGTCCTGATAGGGAGCAATGAAATGGGATTTCCAGCAATATGCCTTCAGTAGTTTTCAAGCCTTTTTTCATCCAATAGCTTGTTTTCATAGCAGTGGTGGAATTTGCTGAATTTGTAAATTGCTGTATTTGCTGAACAGAGTAATTGAGAAGGCTGACTGAGGAAACATGAGCAGTCTTAGACATGCTATGAACTACACACCCGAATGTTCCTGTTAGCAGCCACAAGTTGGGCCATTTTCATGAATTCAGTCCAGCTCTGCAAGTCAGCTGCAGTTGCAGATCTGGATTGTTTGTGTTCTGGACATACAGTGTTCTCCCAGTATTTTACTTCAAGTCAGAAACAATAGTAAACCTTTGCTCTTAAAATGGTCACTAAAGTGAATGGATGAATTGGACCAAAATCAATTTCAATAATTCTTGCAATCTCTCATCCATGAATAGAACTCAGCAAAATGTTCACAGTCTTTTATTTTGAGAGTTCCATCAAGATAAATAAGGGAAGAATGTTAAATTGGACTTGTCAGGCCAGAAAGCCAAGCCAGGGTACTGAGTAGATACAAGATGTGTGCAGTTGGATTACTTGTCAGCTTCAGGTTCCCAAGTGAGCCTGCAGTTCCTCAACACTGGCTCTGTTCTCTGCAGCACAGCTGCTCTCACTGAGTGGCTCAAAGGAAAGCAAAGCTGCAGGTTTAAGTTTCAAGCACCACTAATGATGTATGATTGGACAGTTTTTATTGTAGTGACAGATAGCAAAAATCATTTTTGCCTTTAGAAAGGTATACAAAAGTTAGCCTGCAAAGCCAAGCACTTCGGAGTTGAGAAATGCCAGTAACTTCATTTCCCATGCAACCATAATTTGACTCCTGTGTGTTGTTCTCATTTTTGTGATTACATAGTGTATTTTCTATGAGCCTGAATGGACTAAGTACCATGGAAAACCAGAAAAATACAGCTTCAGTTACTCTTCCCCATACAGTGTAAATATTAACGAGTAAGCGACACTCTCCATGAGATATTCAGCAAGTGTCTTCCACTGAATCTCATTTTGCAGTCCATGAAGTTGGCACCCTCAGCTTTTTCTCGTTCATTTGGAGCAAAAATGTTCTATATGTTTTCAGATAGTAGTGATTACATTTCCTTGAACAGAGAGGACTTTGTCCTTCACTTCCCTGTATACCTTTTGCCTGATGTATCAGCTTTGTTTTGGACCTAACGCTGTACTAAAACTGCTTTCTGATACTTGGTCCATTTAATCTGAAATTAAAAGCCACATCTCAATAGTGGCTCTGCATTGCTGCCTTAGCCTTTTGCTTTCCTTCTTTTTGCAAAGCATAGAAGGTGTGTAATCTTGATATATGTACATTTATATTTTCTTTTATTGATTCTTCAGATTCACTACAAAAAATAATAAAACGTTGTTTGTTTCTATAATTTATTAAAGTTTTGAGGTCAAGCCATCAGTCAAAATAGTAGCTGGGTATACTTGAGGTATCTTCTATTTCTGTAATACTTGCTAAGTACAAACCTACCTGAGCTTGTGCCCTTAGGAAATGTTCAGTGATGTGGCTGCCTTGCAGAGCTGGGGCCACTGCCTCAAAAGATGTGGCTCAGCAGTGCGCACAGGACTGTTTGTACTGTCTGTGTTAATGTAACTGGGTTAATATCTGCAGCAGTGGGAAAGAAAGGGATTCTCAGAGATGTCTGTACGAATAGCTGGACGCACCAGATTTCCCTAGGGCAGCCCAGGTTATTGCAGCACTCCTGAGAACATGCTAAGATGCTGCACTTGCGTAAGCTTATATTGTGAAAGATGCATAAGCACTTGCCATTTCCTGGCTTTCGAGTGTTAGGCTTTTCAGCCTTACCCTTGCCTGAACATATGTTTTCTAAAATATATGCACTGCAACTATGTTTTGCATTTATATAACACCTTACTTCTCTGAAGCACTAAGAGTATCTTGTAACTGTTAGTTAAAATCAAAATGCAACACATTAGTGACCCAACGAGACATAAGAAGATGGTAATTTTTGCATGCATAATAACATAAAAATATGTTGTTGTTGTTGTGTTTGACAGAGCTGTTAAATAATACGTCTTGTGGCAGACTATCTTAATACCTTGGGTAATAACACTGAATGTAACAGTTCCAAGATTTCTCATGGGCGCAATTTACCACAGACATATGTTCTTCATCACTGTTTCCAGCAGAATGTTACAAATTGGAGGGGAAACAGAATAGACTAAAACATAATGGATAATAATGCTTTTCATCAGAATGTTGGTTCTAGGGGCGTTTTTGGGGGGTCTTATTGTCAGTCATTAAAGAAAAAAGTAAGTTGTAAAATATCTTATTTATTTTATCATCTACTCCATTTATGTGGTCTTGTAAATATCCATGTAGAGCTTCATACCCTTGAAACACATACACAAGTCACACTTACAGAGCCACGACACAATCAAAAATGTATTTTTTCAGCTGGTCCAGTGCAGCTGGAATATTCTGCTTCTGTATGTAGGCTACCTGAAGGTAACATTGCCTCATACTCCAAGCATATCCAAAAATCAATACTGGTTTTGCAACAAGCATGTCCATTACTGGATAAGGAGAAAAGAAATGCTTGCTTTTGTTTAGCCACATCCTTGGCTTTGCTGCTGTTTTGAAACAACCAATTTCCCAAACCTGGTTCTCTGGTGGGCAGGTAGCTACAAAAGCATTTCCTTTGTTGAAGTTATAATGTAGCTCTTCCAGTTGTGATTGAATCCTCCCCTCGAGGGAAACAGCAAGCCTTTCTCTTTTTCACATCAGAGATGTGGCTCAATTATTGCTCGTGATCCCTTGCAGTTCAGGAAAATATCCGGAAGCTACCACTACAGTCAGATCCAAGAGCAGCATCTCTATGATTTGAAATTATACTTGATTTCAAAATAATGGCTTTTATCAATAGCATTTCTATGACATCGGATAAAAATGTCCACTATTTTGGGCTAGTCCTATCGCAGCCTTGTATTGTAGCTTATTTCTGAATAATCCATGGGTTTCACAGCAGAATCGGTAAAAGAGGTAGTGATTATGAAATAATCTTTTTTATGAAAGTATTTTTTTCATTTTGCCCTTAATTGAAAATTTAATCCATTTTACTGAGAGACTTTTTTTTTCACATTCTTAACATTTAAACACAGTCTTAACAGCAACGTGCAGACAAATTAGAGGAGAATTAATCCAGTGTTTCTATGTAGGATAGGCATTTATTGAGAAATATAACTGGTCCCTATTTATCCAAAGCAAAATAGAGCTGCAAACAAATTTCTGTTGTGACTTAAGAAAAAAACAGAAAAATCTAAATGAAAAACTGTCCCTCCTGAATTTTCAAAGGAGTGTAATGCAAGAAATTCAAAGTTACTCAGCTCTTTATGTTGAAAATGTATGGGAGTCTTAAGCTGTGCTGTCTTCCAGGCCTTCTTGAGCTCTTATTTTGCCTGTTCATACTTCAGGATCTCTGTATTTGTGCTGACTGTGCAGAAGATAGGAGTAGGGTGCTGGTGCTGAGTCCTGCAGGGCAGCCCTGCAGCCTGTGCGGGGCACTGGGCTGGTGCCAGGACGGCTCTGCTTCCCTGTGTGGGGGGAGGCTGCCTGCAGCAGGGTCAGCAGATAGGGATCAGCTCCCCACCACAGCTAGGGGCTATAAACTAAACTGTTTATATTAGAAGTTCACGGAGGGGGTTACAGAGGATGGGGTGGATACCTCGACAACATTGAATTGCTGAGCATTTTGAATGGATTGAGAAGCTACTCTTTGAAATACGTAGTTGCTTCTTCTCATCCCTGACACTAAAGGGCCATTTTCCTGCACAACAGCTTTGCACTCCATTTAAATGGCAAAAGAACCCTTTCTGCAGGTTAGGCTGCTGCTGTATGGAGTGAAGCTGTGTTCTTCAGGGCCTGCCCCTATCCCACTGGGGAAGGATGGCCATGTCCTAGACCAGGCAATCCTGGAGGAGCATTTCCTTCTGGCATTACTGAATGACCTCATGTATGCTCTGCTGCTGTAGCTATATACTTTTATCCTGCCTGTGCTGAGATTATAACTATAGTCAGATGAATCCCAAACCATTTGAAAATGAGAGTTTGTTGCTCAGGATGTTTTTTTCCTGTTGCCCCGGCTGATTCTTTAGACAGCACGAACAGCCCTCAATCTAGCTGGAAGAGGCTCTGTGTAACACTAAGCATGAAGACAGCCTCCTAGTATCTGCGTTATTTTCTTGGTGCTTTTTGGCCACGATCCAGTGGAAAGTATTTGCGAAGCACAAGCCATGGGGGCTGACTGATGTTTGTCCTTCCAGGAGCACCAGAAAAACACAAGGAATGCTGCTGCCTGCCTGCGTGTTCAGAGCTGCATGAGAATTCGTGCAGTCTAACCTGGAGATGTTTCCACTGCTTGGGCATCTTGGTTCTTTACTTTGTGATAACAGAGCAAAGGGAAAAAAAGATATCTTATGTGCATGATGTGGTACCTCATTTACACAAACATTAAAATGATTGTCTATTGAAGACGCTTGAACTCTCCAAGACTTCTGTAACGTTTTGCTACGACCTTTTTAAAGGCTTTTTTTCCATTTCTGCACAAAGCCCAAGGGTGACAAGCCAGCCATACCAGCTGTTGCAGACTTTAGGCTTTGCAATGCTGCCCGGGTGGATTCCTGGCTCATTTCTCGTCAGAGAG
Source organism: Perdix hodgsoniae (assembly GCA_035772895.1). Taxonomy (NCBI): domain Eukaryota; kingdom Metazoa; phylum Chordata; class Aves; order Galliformes; family Phasianidae; genus Perdix; species Perdix hodgsoniae. The sequence goes on along the minus strand of JAPSGF010000002.1, from coordinate 16,816,624 downwards.
TTTGTAGGTCCCTAAATCTGGTGCAATGCTCAGGGGTCTGCACTGTCTCTGGAATTGCGGCAGGAGATGACACAACCTTGGTGCTAGAGCATTCCCCACTGTGTAAGCAAGTGGCACAGAGGGTTTCTGGTAAGCTGTTTGGGAGAAAAACTGTTTTCCAGGCAGAATCATAACTTACATATCTATATATTGCATGTCTTAAAAAAATCAGGCATATCTTAAAAATCAGTGTTAAAAATCTGTACTACATAGTTGTTAAGATATCAGACTGCTTTCTACAAATGCAGGGATATTGTAGTTGCATTTCACAGTGTACATTAAAATGCATGATAGAAGACCATCCCAATGGAAGCTCAAGGATTGAGCTTTTTCCTTTTTTTCCTTTTTTCCTTTTTTTCCTTTTTTTCCTTTTTTTTTCCTTTTTTTTCCTTTTTTCTATTTCTTTTTTCTCATTTTCCCGTTTTTGCTCTTTTTTTCATTCTTTTACTTTTTTCTTCTTTCTTCTTCTTTTTTCTTCTTTTTCTTCTTCTTTTTACTTGTTTTCTCTTTTTTTTTTTTCTACTTTGTTTCTTTTCTTTTCTTTTCTTTTTTTTTTAAGCTTTCATATGTTGCCTGTTTATTTTGTCTTCAGCACCTGGCTCAGTTGGCTCCAAACTGGATAGTAATTTTCATTGAAGTGTTTATAACACGAAGTCTTTTTTTTCTTTTTTAACATGAGACATATGCCTGCAGCTCTGCAGGCCTCTGACTTCTTGCCAACTAAGCAAGACAGCCAACTGAAACAGGAAACTGATATGGTGCAGTTTTCATTAATGATTTGTGGTATTTTTCAGCATGCAAATCCAATACTATTTGAAGGATGCTCCTAACATTGAATGTCTCTTTGCTTTAAGCATAAAATGAAAACAGAAACTGCTTTAGAATTAGGAAACTTTCCAAAAGGTGCTCTTCTTTGTATATGGCAAAGTGAAATTCATTATTTCATCTTTCCATGCAAGTCACTTCCTTGCAAAACATTCAAGTTTTGGCATATTGTAAAATTATGTGTAAATTCCTGCTGTTTTGCAGAGCACACCCAGCCTGGCAAACAAGAAATGGTGAAGTATTAAATAACCATCAGATTAGATTCTTAAAATTAAGAAATGAAGAAAAGGCTTGTTTGTGGCCACCACCCATGTGACTCAAAGTGCACAGGCACGAATGTTTTGCTAGAGACACAAATGCTGAATTGCTTACTGCAGATCATAAAATTTTACTCTGTTACCTCTTGGTGCTTTCTTGTGGTGCTTTCTAAGCATCCCCTTATAGTTTTTGTCAATTTGGCATTTATTTTAAATACCGTGTTATGTGCTCAATCTGACACACCCATTCTGAGCCATTCATCGGTTGGTGATTCCTTGAAGCTGCCTCTTGGCAACACCCAAGGACAGGCAGCTCTGCCTCTGCTGGGACAAGGGGTAATAACTTTCAGATTTAGATATTTGTAGTTGTTTTTGCCAGCTCATTGGTGGCTGTTATTCTCTCATGCTTTCCATGTTTTTTTGGGTTGACTTCTGTCCTTTGAATTTTGAGTTTTTAGATTGCTACCTTCAGGGTAGCAATCTGTGTGTGTTTTAAGGATGATTCCATATGCTGAAATATAGTATTTCAAGAAGCAGTTAAGCACACCTTTAAGATGGAATGATAAAGCTGTATATTGTCACAGTGGGAACCCAAAGAAAACTCTTGAATATTTGGTATGCCTTTTTTTTTTCTTCCCAAGATATTTGCTATGTTGGTTTTCTGAGCATTTCAACATCAGAATCAAATAAGGCAAATAAAAATCACATTTAAAAGAAGTTACAGAATTCAATAAATACTCAACAATGTATGGCTTAAATATGCATCACTTGTCCATGCACCTCACTATTTTGCATGCTCTGTTTTTTCCCCTCTTCATCTTGACCTTTTGGCTCTGGAGGTTATATATTCATTTTCTCAGTATAATCAAGATAATTTGCTTTCACATGTACAATAATGGAAGGTCAGGCTCTTCATCTACATAAATCAGTGTGAAAGCAGCCAGTGCTTCTCTTGCTTAGAACAGTGTTGAGGAGAAGCTTAAGGAACAGATCAAGCTGTTGTGATCTGTAGATCAAGGCAGATGTAAGTGGATAGACAGGATTAAACACTTTCATTGATCTGTCAACCTTACTAATAGAGCTTTACCATTTAAAACCATCCTCAGAGGAGTTGTTAGTGCTCTGCTGTTTTGGTTTCAACAGCATCTAAATATTGCCATGTGCAATAGAAGTTTAAAAGTGTGATCTTGTTTAAATGAAAGTTTTTTCACAAATCTCTTCTTAGCTAGTCATCCCTTACTATAAACCTTAGAGACAGATCTGCTGTGGTCTTGTATTTTAAATCAACACGTCAAATGTGCTCTCATATTCCCTTTCTCCGTATTTGTTCTTGTTTAGTTATAAATTTTATAGTTGAGTAAAAGCCACCTCTGACGGTTAAAGTTTAGGTCAAGTTACATTTTGATGTGACCCTTCTGTTCTGTTTTGCAGACGCTGGGACTGTGGTCTGGTGTGGCAGGAAAGGTTACAGATCAGAGCCTAAGGATTTTTTTTTTCCATTCTTTCCTGGATATCCTTTAGTTGGGCAAGGAAAGTAATGTTTGTAAAACTGGATTGAATGATTTCTATTAACCAGGAGTTCTGTGTGAATAACAGAGGACTGTTTGTGTCCTACATAATTTTAGAAAGCAGTATGCACCACTTAGGATAGTTTACAACCAGATGACTAATTCTCTTTTAATTTCCCTCTTCATTCATAAAAATAAACATTATTGTAGAAATACATGCCTGATGAGAGGTGGTAACAGCCAGTCATAGGCAATTAGACACATTCGTTTACTCAAAGGCCATACAAGTATGTAATTGGCTTTCATGGATTTGTGTTAGCATGAGGAATATGTGGATATAGGTCCTGGACTTTCTGATTTATTCAAATGCTTTTGGCTTTGCTTTTTAGTGCTGTTTGTGCATATCTATTATAAAGATATGTGTACACCATTTGTACTAATGCAGCTTCATGACTTTCAAGTAAAGCAGAGGAAGAGAAAGATGGATTTAGAATAACAAAACCATCTTTGGGGAATACTTTAGCCACAGGTGAAGTGCTGCTGCTGGTGCACCAGACAGAGTGACCCAGGCTAATGAATGTTATGTGTCTGTGCCCAAGAAGCTCCCTGGAGATATGCCATGATCCTGTTGGGATTTCTGCCTTTTTTCCTTATGTTCTCTTAGAATGTTGAGCAATTAAAGAATATATAGACGTGGCACAGGTACCCTTGTGTTAGCTTGAAGGAGGTTTTATTAGAAGAGAGGCTCCAGATTGGGTAAATGTAATTAAATAAAATTTTGGAAAGAGCCTTGCTACCAGTGTCCATGCCTAATAAATAAGAATAAAAAGTCAGAGAGAGTCCAGTTCATTTTATCTTCTGCCCCTTTTTGACATGTTCTCTATGTTCCCTCATATTCGTGCAAATCTTGTGTGCTAAATGAGGCAGGAATCCTCTGGCTGAAAAAATCTCACAGTCTAATCAACTGCATCCATATCTAGATGTTGTCCAAGCTGGAGAACCAGAATTCTGGCAGGCATTGACTTTTGAGTTCCTGGCTTCACATACTCGCTGTTGTTCCTTTGATGCTTTCACCATAGTATTCAAAGTAAGTAAACAAAACACTTAAAAGCTGAAACAACATTTTCACTGTAGAGAATGATACTTCTTTTACTGGCAAGTTCAAATAATTTGGCTGCACAGCAGAGCTGTCTGCTGCTTGAAGCAGTGATCAGTGCATTTGTAGGTTGGATTCTACAGGGTCCTGCCTCTGCAGCCAGTAAACATACAGGTGACTTTGTAGGTATTTGACAGCAAGAGAGTACTGAGGTTTATGAACAATTGTTTCAGTTCGAGATTTTCTGCCTATTTTCCTTTGGCTTTTTTGTTATTTCATGCTTATGGTTCTTTTTTCCCCACCATCCTCCTCGTATTCCTCCCTGCCCATCTGTTATTACTTCTACTGCTTTCCCCATCTTCTGCCCCGGTTCTTTCCTCATCCTTTCCATCACCCATGTGGATCCAGTCCTCCTTCGGTTCATTTTTTCAACCACCTCCTCCTAAACTGTTCCTTGGCTCCCTGTCAGCTTCCTTGTACCTCTGTGCCTCCTGGGGCTTCATCCATGAAGGTCAGATTGCAAAGGTTGGTTGTTGCTTTACTCCAGTTCATTTGTGCCTTTCTCTTTGCTTCACATTCTGAAAAGTCCTTCTTTTTTCACAAATAGTTCTATATTAGAAGCCATTCCCTTTCACTGACACTTTAATTGTCTTAAGATCTGGGTATTTACTTCAGTTAATGGCATCTGAGTTACATTCGTGGTGTTTCCTTCTTAGTTCTTCTATCTTAGAAACCATTTCTCTGTGCCAAAAATACGCAATTATATGGCATATATTTCAAAAGGCAACATCTAAAACATGTAATGATCATTTACAGCTGTTTTTACGAGGCAAGAGGTGAGAACTGTTGTTTTTGCTTCCACTTTCCATCTGTGTCTTTAGCACTGCTGTGTTTCTGGCAGTCTGATAGGAACTGGAAGTGCATCATGCCGTTTATTTTGCAGTAATTGGGCATTTCTGCACCTTTTCATGCACACATCCCTTCCTTTACTCAGCTGCCTCGCTGATGCTGGGTTTGAGGTGCTACCTTATGTGTTGTCTCACAAATAGCTTTCTGTAGTTTATTTCTCATAAGAGTAGAAAAAATTGCTTGGTTTGTTTTCCTTTGTAGCAGATGTGCTTTTAGTTGGATTTAATAATATCTGTTGGATTCTGGATTATCCACTAGTATGTCTTTCCTGGTTTTGAGGAGATAAACTGAAATGAGTCACAGAGCACTTATTCCCGGAGATAGCTTCAACAAGAGAAGAGAGACCACAAATACTTCAGGCAAAAGTATTACTTGATGTTAGGCATAGATGGTATGAAGGTCACTGGTTTTTGTTGTTTTTCCCCCTCCCTAAGCAGATGAGGTTCTCTTCAAACAGGCTGCAGAAATACCAATTAGTGCGCTTCATTCTGAAATGTAATTAGATTTAAAATGTAAAAAATCCCTTTCGGCTACAGTATAATCGGAGCCCCTAATTATGAAAGGCATATGTTCCTCTCCATCTTTCTTCCCTCCACCCATGTAGCTAATTGTCCTTCTAGAATGATTTCTTCATTGTAAAAATCTTTGTGACGTTCCACTCCTGCTTTGCTCAAAGCAATGCTGTTATCTGTGCATTAGCTTTATGTGGCTGGATTCTTGCAGGATAACACACAATATAGTTACACTGATTACTCATTATTTTGTGTGTCATCTGTGTTTTTGGAATATCTCAAGGCCTGTCAGTCTTCCGCTGGGGATTACATCATTTCGGGGGGCTCAGCCATTCTGAAACAAAAGCATACTTCAGTGGTAAAATATGTATGCCCCGACACTTGGCGGTCTTTCAAGACTCCAAACTTGACATGGAGTTAATCTCAGATAAATGTATTTTCTTCAGTTCATAGTAACCAAACAATTATTTCCATGCACTTATTTTTTTCTTTTTGCTTACTGTAAGGTTTTCTTTACAGAAGTTAATTACTGACCTAAAATACATTTCCTTGTTTTTGTTTTTGGTTTTCTTTTTTTTCCAGCCACTGCAGAATTTACTCTGAGGTGGTGATTTTGGTTTTTGCTCAGTCTTTGAAAGTTTTGGCAGTGGTAAATTCAGTGGTAAATTAATAACTGCTTCTATAGTAATAAGCCTGATTTGTTTGAAATGTTCTTATTTCTACATTATTAGCTGGCCTGTCTTCTCAGGGCAGACACCTGGGGAGAAAGTTACCCACACCTGCCAAGCTATCTCATCACACATTGAATTATAAAGCAAATCACTATCACAAATCCTATCAGCCAGCACGCAGCCACCAGCGATGCTGTGAGGGTTTCATAAGGGTTTAATTGAAACGCATGAAAAAAAAAATTGGAAAAATCAAAAATTTGCCTTTAAATTTGAGAGAGGATTTAGGGATAGATTTGGAGTTACTATAAATAACAAGAGGAACATGGCACTGAAAAGTATTAATTCCATTGAATTGAGCACACAGTGGGAAAATAGCAATAAGTAAATTACTATTGTTGATTCACAATAAAACGTGTCTGAGATAATTTAATGGCTAACAGTATGGCTTCCTCTTGATTTTTTGAAAAGTTTTCCTTTAATATGCTGACATTTCATTTTAAAATATTTTTTTAAAAAGGGTTACGGGGATGGGGAATTTATTCTTTTATTCCACAGAACATGCAGACGTCATTAGTGTAACAGAGGCATTGTTGCTGTATGTAGGAAAGCATTTAAATAAGTGGAAAGAGAACATGGAAAAGTACTGGGATTTTTTTAAGAATAGAGCTTTCCAACACATCCCTTAAAAAGATTTTTTATCACCTTTTAATTTATCATAGATAAAAGAAATCTTTGTTCCTCTTTGTTTTATCAAACTATATATTTTTTCTTGTATGCAAGAACTTTCCAATGTAAGGAGATCTGGTGGACATAATGCACATTTTTCATGGCAGATAGTCTCGAATAGTGCCTTGTAAACAGCTAAGCAGAATCGTGCGAATTCTTATTACTGCTCTTTAAATACTATGGTGAATGTAATTTCTCATTGGTTTGCATGTAAGTCACACAGTCAGATGTCTGAGTATGCAGGTCATGCAGATTGCAAGTTTACTGAAGGGTCATTGTGGTTATCAGTGGCAGCTGTTCATAGGATCCTTAGCAATGAGTGGAAATTTATCTTTTGATTTAAATGCTTCTCACTCCTAAAAACTTTATGAGGTCTCAAGAGCATTACTATTTTTAACTAAGAAGTGGTTATGTCTTTTAGTTTATTTAGGCATAAAACCAAAGATCATTGAAGTCAATGTGAATTCTTCCACTTACATCAGCATGCTTTGGGTCATGCCCTAAACTGTTGTGATTGCTATCCAAACTACAAGAGGTCATAGAATAAAAACTGGTGCTCTACAAACCAAAACAGATTCAACAATAGCCAAAAGAACAAATCCTGCTTCCAGTCAAGCCTGTGGAAGGTGTAAAAACATCTCACAAGAAAAGTTTGAAAGTTTCTGGCATGGGAGTAAATGTCATCTAAAGTTAATCTTTCAACTAATCTCCTGTGGTAAAAATGACCAATTTGTCCCCACATTGAGGTTAGTAATGAGAGGTCACAGTGGGCAAGGCTTTAAGCAATAAAATGCCGTGTGAGAACACAGAGTATTCATGCTGATCACCAGACAGCACTGGCCTATCTTTGAAGTTAAAAAAAGTTTTGATCTTTGTTATGAAGGTCTTTTAATTGTTGTGATTGAGCAATACTTATACTGCAAAAGTTCTTGCAGTCATTCATTATCTGATACAAAGGTGGTGAAGGTGATGGTAATGGTTAAAGAGCCCTGCATCAGGAACATGGAAAGCACATTTGGAATAGCAAGCTAGCAGATATTGTACTGCCTGAAAAATTCATGAGGAGATTTATGACGTTATGCACTGTTGCTCTATTAACATTCAGAGGACAATTTGATGGGGAAAAAAAGCAAAGAAAAAGGCTTTGTATGATTACATAGTAATTGAGTAATCCAGGAGCGTTTTTAAAATATTTCTATAGGTAGGGAAGAGAAATACCTTAATATTGAAAATATTCCAGAAATTCAACAAAATCAGGATAAAAAAGGTATGCTATAAAAAATAAAAAAGTAGCCAATTTTGAAGCTAGATTTTAAAGTGAGCTTCCTCATTGTTCCCTCTAGAGAAGCTTAGAAAAGCAGAATGTTCTGCATTATAAGAGACCAGAATGTGATGGGACTGTTTAGGCCCTGACTGAACATCACAAGAGGAATGTTCCTGTGTGTGAAAAATGTTTGGTAGAAAACTTCAGTCTGAATGGAGTGATGATGCAAATGATAGAAAGAGAAGATCTTCACTAATGGGTGCAAAACCTTTTAATTACTTTGATTTGGAAGAAGCATTAACTTTGTGGGAAAATAATGATATTAAACCTTTTTGTTTGCATGATGATTAATTTTTGTTTTGCAACAAGAAAAAACATACATTGAAATGTGTTTGTTCATAATTTTAATTTTTAACTCTTTAGCTTTATAAAAAAAAAAGTACACACTTTTTTGAATTATCATGAGGAAATGTAATGAAAGACGTAGATACGCTAAATTGTTGTCTGTTTTCCAGTTCTGCTCCATGCTAGATTATTCCTAATAGGAATAGTTAGTTCCATAATAGGAACTAACAGGATAAAAAGTATGTGTGCTTGAGACATTTTGTGAATAATCTACCTCTGTGTTTGTGTCTGTGTTAGTGAGAACAGAGCTACTGTTGAAGGATCGAAATATTCATGCCGGCCTATGACTGAAGTCAGTATTCCTACCTCTGCTGTGTAGATTTTTTCCAGTGTGCATCAAATGTGATATATAGTACAGAGGGTATAACAGTATGAAGTTTTGGCTGTGATTAAGAAAGCTGCTCCTAAGGAATTATTTGACCAAAGCCTTTTGCTTATATTTTCAGGAACAGAGGTGCCTTGATGTTGATGGCTAGTTCCGTGCCAGAGGTTCATTTCTGATGGTAGGATTTTCTGATGGTTGTAGGTGTTGACCCAGATATGGAGCATGGCTGGGCTGGTGATGGTCACTCTTGAGAACCTGGCTGTGTGATTTCTTAATTAGCTGTGTGGGCTGCAGGGGATCAGAGTTGGGATGGCAGCTCTGATATGCTGTTGTTGTCCTCAGCCCTGCTTATCAAAAGGAAGGTTCTTATTAGTATAGCAGTGAGAAGGGAGGGCTGCTGTCCTGGAAGTCATTATCTGAAGTTTGTCATGGGAAGAGATGGAAGAAAGAGAAGAAAACGCTACTCCAAACAGTCTTATCCAGTAGCTCATTTCATAATTTCCTTCACACAATCAATTTGCATTCTTTTACAAGCAACATCTCAGTTCTGTTTTTCTTCTACCAAGTGAAAACAAGGGTAAAAAGCATATTTTCTTTCATGACTTTGGAATCTTCCTCACTTCATAAGAAACAAGTTTTTTTTTAAAAAAGGTCCTGAATGAAACCTTTATGCAGTAGAGGATTATTCAGCCAATGGGTAAAATTGTACACAAGTCATGCGAGTTTTCATGTGTGCAAATAAACATTGATTTGTTTAGATGACATTGCTCAGTTTACCCAGACAAATGCATATTCTTTTAGAAATATCACTGTGAAATGACCTGTAATACAATCATTATTGTAAGTATTAACAACTTCATGCAAAATGCTTGTCTAATTTTCTTGAATAGCTCCCAAAAATAAGATACTTCCATATGTAGGATACCTTGGCAGAAATAATGTTCTTTCTGTCCATTAGTCTAAGGACAAGGAGTGAAAACTCAGCCTTTACTTTCAGTTCCCTTTAGCAATAGCTCCACAGAACTGCAGACTGGTGGTGCTTCACAGCACTGTGTTAGCAGGTGGCTGTTGGCTTTAGCCAGTCAATGCCTTGATGGTTTGGGTTTTTCTTTTTGCAGTGTAGATTGTGCAAAGCTTGCATCACTGTCCCTGGGGAACCAGTTTGAGGGAAGAGGGCTCCTGAAGGCATCGTGGCTGCTGGCTAGTCTGAACATTACTTCATGACCTCCAGTGCCATTCAATGAGCACCTTATCATCCAAGTTTACATGTTCCTTAGCTTTCACCAGGGCATCCTGCTGTCTTCCTGCTCCATCTTTCTTCTGGCTGTCAAACTGCTTATGAAATGAAATAGCCTGCAGCCCTCCTTGAGATAGCAGAAATCTCAGTGGTCCTCCTCTGGTGCCCTTCATCACACAGCTCACACCCTCATGGTCCTGCAGCCTAATGAATGCTCAGCTGTGGGTATGATTAGGCTAAATCTCACTTCCCTCTCTATTCCCACAGAGATTTCCCTCGTCTGCAGGGGCACTGGTTAGATCTTCTTGCTCTCTCCTCTGTTCATTTCAATTTGACCTGTCTCCCACTACCCCACATCCCTTTTCCTGCTCAGAGCACTGGAGTTCCCCTGGCTCTGATACTTGATTCATGGGAATGGCTTATGCTGCAGAAGAACTTGATTTATCTTTAGTGCAATGCACATTGTCAAGAAGCGAATTACGTGTACCATTACAATGGGAGAAATAGCAACGATACCTTCAGACAGGAGTTCCAGTTGTCTTGCAGTTTGTACTGCATCAATATGGCATGGTTGGGTAAATTTTGTATTCCCACCTCAGCAACAGCTCTCAGGGAATGAGTTTGCTGTAAAGTTATGTTGCAGTACTGCTGATGTGCTAGCTTAAGTCCATGTACATTTTCATACTTTATTCTTTTTAATAGGTAACTGCTACTTATGCTTCTTCACAAAGGACTATGGCTTGTACATAGCATTTAGATTGTTTTATTAGCCAGGAAATTCTGTAATATTCAGTCACATTTACTTAATCCTAGCCTCTGTTGTTGGTTTTTTTTTTTTTTTCTTCTGATTTTTTTACAGATTGTACCACCCTGTCTGGAAGGAATGAAATTAAATTTTAGAATTGCAGACAATACAAATATAATCAATATACAAATCTTCCTTAAAAATGCTGAGGACATTTTAAAAACTGAATTCAAAGACATTCTGATAAATGCAGATTTTTCCAGTTAGTAATAGAGCTGACAGATTCTAATGTCCTTAAAGCTTCTCTGGACTAGATCATCCATTGCTATCTAGTTTTTATCTGTAAATTGGAAATGCATTTTCCGTATCTAACAACCAAAGACTTTCTCAGCTTTGAGTGAAACAGTCTTTGAATTGGACTAGATGAATAAATTGACTTAAAGAAAATGTTCTTTCTGCACCTGCAGGAGAAGCAGCAGCTGCCAAGAGATGAATACTTCAAAAAAATTGGATTCCTAGGATTTAGCCAGTGATTTCTGGCAGTTCATTGCTTTGATGTTCTTTACAAGTTCAGCAGCAAACGCACAGTGATGTGGGTTATTATATAAACATAACCTTTTTGCAAAAGATGAACATAATCTTGTCTTGAAATCTTAATAAGCACAAAATCCAACTTGAATGAAGCAGTTTGTTGATGGAGGCAGTTTTTAATACCTGCTTTCTATTCACATCTCTGTCTCTGAAACCAGCACAGGCTTTCTGTAGGATTCTCTGTATGCAGGTAATGGAAGTCTGGTGCCAACAGAGAGAGACGTTAATTTGAAACAAAGAAAGATAAGCCTGGGTGGAAGGCACCTTTTCAGTAAGTCGGTTGGGATGTAGAGTGCTCATCCAGGGCTTCTGGAAGAATGTCAGAAGACAGCAGTTGAGTTAGAGTAATATGTAACTTACTGAAAAGAATTATTGCTGCAAAGAAACAGACATAGAGATCTAGGTTGGAAAAATGTGAAGAATTACAGCATCATAGAATGCCCATCCCCTTGTCCTGTACCTAGAGAATGTAGCAGCTGTCCACTTCTTTTTGTAGTTAAGAGGTTATCTCTATGTTTTAAGACTGGGCAGCAGTTGGCATAGAAATTAATTTAATTTTAGTGTAATTTTGAGGGTGCTATTTTGCATAAATTGAGATTTAAATTTACAGATGAAGTCCTTCTCTTCATTATGTTCAGAGCCTGTAATAAATTGATAGAGAAGATAGCAAAATGAAGCAATGGTAATTAACAGCTGAAAGAAGAGTAGACTTAGCTGGAAAAATGAAGAAGATATGGGGAAAAAGTAGTAATGTCTGAAACATGTTTTTGTCTGAATAATTTTGTTTGAAGTTCTTATTTGCCTGTAACATAGAGACACAGATTAAAATGGTAGGCAGTGTAAATACTGTCACTTGAGAGATCATTTCAATTACCACATTTGTGCTCATTTTCTGATGTAAACCTGGGAGATGAACACACACAATTGCATGTGTACACACACATGCTTTCATGCATCTCCATGGAGAAACATGAACAAGGCAGTTTGCCTGTGGCTGGAAGATGATTCTGCAAAGGCAAGATCTGTAGCTAAATTTCTTTCTCAAGCTCTTGCTTGAGCAGACTGTGGAGGACTGTCTCTAAAATAATCACACTGCGGGGAATGTGTGCTGGTATTTTAGGTGGTGGGCTGTTACATTATTAGATAGTGCCCTTTCAACAGGAAAAAACAAACAAACAAAAAATCACTAGAGCAAAATAAGAATAATTAAATAAACAAAGAAGAGATACTTATTAGAGATATAGATGAAACATACTCCATGAGTAATCACGGTGTGGTAGAAATAAAGTGCTATATTTCACAATTGGACACTTCAAAGGATGCTTCTCTTCCAGTAATCCTCTGATCTGTTTCATGTCACAGGTCACCTAGGCAGTATTTACAAACCTTCTGACTGGAGCACTGCTGCAGGATTTAAGGTGTTGCAACTTTTTTACATCAAAAGTTCAAGTGCACTGATATTTCTCTGGGAATGTTATATCATGGTTAATTTTTATGTAGACTTGTTTTTATGAATATGTCTCCTCCAGATTGATTTGGAACTTCCTTGGAGAGGGGAGAAGTTCTCTCCTGATAGTCAAGCGATGGGTTTAGGCTGAGTATGACTTTGGTTGTGCTCAAGAAGGCCAGGAGTGAAGCAGGAATCAAAAAGCTAGGCTGAGCTACTGACCTATACATCAGTGGGAAATTTGTGTCAGTTCCAGATTCCCTTTACATCTGGATGTAAATACAAATATTCTCCTCCAAATTGCTTTGACGCCTTTTAAGAATAAAATACAATATTAGGAATTGCTGCTATGATTTTGAGTATAGTCTGAACTTGGATGTAAAGTCTGACTGTTGGCAACAATATCACTGTGAGCTTGGCACCTGCCATAGGATACATAAGCAGTGATGGATTGTGGTCTCAGATCAACAGCATTGTGAGTACTGGTTGGATTTTTTTCTTCCCTCTACATCATGAGGGTTTGGAAAATTTGTGCAGCTCAGACAATTGCTACTTGCTTCAGTTAGATGGGTCCCATCTTTTATTCTGTCCACAGAGTCAGTTTACTTTTTTCTCTGTCTTACTGCTTCAAGACAATGACCATTTAAACTGACTGCTGCAAGTCCCTGAGCAGCTTCTTGCAAACACAGTAGGAAAGCTGCTTTATGGAGCCTCCTTGTTGGCACATTGCTGGCACTGAAGAAATTTCTTCCAGCTTTTCTCCTATTTGTTCTTACAAGAAAGGGAGCATATTCAAAATATTTCTACAGCACCAAGGTGAAAAGACTGAGTTCCTAGGATCACTGCTGAAATAAAACTCGCACTATTCTAGTCTCGCTGAAGTAGGAATGCATAGTTGCTCTGTCCATCAATGATTTGAAAGAAGGATATTTTTTGAAATCTGTTCAATTAAGATGCCTCTTAAGTTCTCCCTTATACTTCATTTCAATAGTTTTTCTGAGGCTTTCAAACCAGAACTACACAGGGCTCTATTTCAAGTGTATTATAAAGAGCTGATAATATAGCCTCTGTAGCTGGGACACAGAATCTTCCTTATATAGCTTCTATGAACAGAATACTCTTGTTCTGCAACAGATCTCATGTTGTTTATTACTGATAACTATTCTCAAGTCGGTATAAGCGACACTTCCAGATAACTTTCTTCATCCCTAATAACAATCTGGTAGTTTATACCACTTTCCAGAAGCATATTATTCTATTTAGTTTTTTTAGAATGCATTTGGTATTTATAATGCCGAAGTAGTAATTCTTTCAGTATCTGCCAGCTAGATCAGTCTTGAGAAGAGTCTCTTCAAAGCAATGTCTGTTTAGGATTGACTTATTTATGTGCAGTTTCTGTTACACAACAAAACAGTCAAAGAAACGAAGTGCCAGTTCCCAGCGCCTGAGAAAGGAGTCTCAGAAAACAGGTACAGTTTAGGAAGTCGATGGGAACAGCTCTTTGCTTTGGAGAGCTGTGTACTTGTACACATTTCAGAGCTTGCTTTTAAAGCCTTATTTTTTTAACAAAGTACTGACAGTGGTGGAGATGGCAGTGCGATGTGCTGAGGGGAAATGATCAGGTTCCAGGGAGGTTGCTAGTAAAACTCTTCAGGTGTCACTCTCCACTTTGGGGTTCCATTAATGGCTTTAGCACAGGAGCTGCTCATGTATGTTGCTGGGTACCCAAAATTGTTAGTACAGGGGAATGAGGACTGTTTTGCAGAAGGAATCTGAACAGTGTCAGAGACTAATGGAAGTAGGGCTGAATCTTACAGATCAAAATATATGTTGGGGCTAATAATGAGATTTTATTGTCTAGGAATACTCACCAAGGAATTACAGTCAGGTAATTCTGAGATACAGCCTGTGTCATGAGTATGTATCAGGGGAATGAGTTGAAGCAGGGCAGAGGTGGCATCAGTGCTAGGAGATTTCCTCTGTTCTGCAAGAAAAGTTGATCAGAGATTAAAGAAGTTAAGAGCTTGCTGGAGGGAGGAGTTGAATGCTAAAGAGGATTATATGTTTTACAGGATGGAGAACAGGGAACCAACCAGCAGAACCGTAAGTGGGAACACTACCTAGTTTGAATTACATAGCAAAGACAAATAGAAGAAGTGGTTGCTCTCTGTAAATACACATGCAAGGAAAAAACAGGCAAATGGTTCTGACTGCTATCTACTATTGTTTCAAGTACTTTAAAGTACTTTCTGATTTGTTGTCTGTACTGAAATGACAAGTACCTGTAGAAAAATGCTCTTAACACTAATTCATGGATACGGCTTTCACACCTTGGCAATGGAGCTGTGGTTCTCCATGGACGGCCCTAAGAGGGGTCTGGGCAAGGTGTCCCTTACTCTGAGTCCCAAGTCTGGGCTCCTGGCCAGCCATGTACTCCTGTGCTCCTCTGGGTTTGTGCACATGGACTTTTTATGGCTAATGGCTCCTGGGATGGGCCTGGGAGCAACTGGGAAGGATGTTATTTGAGCTTCCCCTCCTACTATAATCTCCTGTGCTCCTTCCTGGGCATGAAGATGAGCTTTTACTGCATAACCTACCGGTACTGTGTTCAGTTTGAATGCAGATTGAAGATCTCAGAAAGAGGAGTCTCAATTTGTTAGCTGCACACTGTGCATCCGTGCTTACAGAATGGCAGGACTGCACAGAAGTCAAACCTCAAATTGAACAGAGGGGAGCTGAGAAAGCTGGGGCCAAAATATTGTGTGGATAACATGATTCAAAAGAAAAAACTGTTCAGAACAAAAGCACGGGAAATATTAAACTTCACAATATTTTCCCAGTAGGCAGGCAAATAAACCAGGAAAAATGCAGAATGAAAATTTCTGGTTGATGGCAAATGTTTTTGTCAGAAGATATTGGAAAAAAATTAAGTGCAGATATTGTCAACTTAGTAAGCCATTATGATGAATAAAAGTACTCCATTCATTCTAAGCTTTTATGTACAAGGTTCAAAGTTTTCCTTAAAATACAGATACAAAGGTAGATTGACTGGTGATCTCCCATCTTTCTTCATCAGAAAATTCTGTTTAAATGAGTAATAAATGGATAGATAATCCTGGGAGAATTTTTCTTCACTTACAGCCAATTCTTTACTAGGTTGCAGAGGGTCAATCTTCTGTGTGTGTTTGTTGAGGTGGATCCAGCTCTCATATATCCGTGAGAGCTGCTTACATTGAAAGATTGCTGCCCAGGTACCTGTAATTAAATTTTTGCTGAGCTTTTGAATAGCATTTAATGATGTGTTTGCCAGAGAAATAAGCCAATTTCCAACAGTTAGCAGTGAGTTTCCCACATCCCTTTCCTGTTCCCCGGCCATCCAGAGACAGCTCTGTTGGCAGCCACAGGCACAGAGAAGGGCTCCTGGAGCCTTCACACCACATGTGGCTTCAACCTCCATCTGAGAAATTTCTGCTGCCCAGCCCAGCCCCGCCAGTGTCACTCTAGGCTCAGGGCAATGCAGCATGACTACAACTCCTATTTCAGTAGATCTTTTCTCATCAAGCGATCATTTCAAATGTCTTTGTTTAACAAAATACTTCTAAACGGTGTACTGCTTCTAACATAACCATCATAAAAAAAAATATTTAAAAAGACACCCATTAGGAAGTTTGTTCAACCCCAGGTTGTGCTACTTCCTCTGAGGACCTGTATTAGCTGTTCAGCAGATAGGACAACGCTTTCACATCCTGCCATCCAATATGCTCAGAAAGTCTGCAGGATTTACCAAAGCCATGTTGGTTTTTTCATTTCTAACAAATAATTACTACTGGGCCAAACAGTGTGCTCCCCAGAGCACCTTGCTGCACTGCAGGAAGAGCATCCTACCTTGTACTGTGTTGTTGCAGTACAGTAACAAAGATCCATTCAGAACAAAAATCACACATTTTTTTATTTTTTAAGATGAACCACATTCTCTTAATCTGATGCATATCTAACAGTGAACTAAAAATGAAAAAGAAATCTTTCAGCAACACATCTTTCACATTGTTTTCTGAGCTCTGATGAGCTTGCTATAACCCTTTGTTACATCTGCCTAGAAGATTCTCTTTGAAAAAATGTTTTGAATCAAGGTGGGAAAGGCTCCTGGTTTGTATCACCAGCAAAATTTGTACATTTTTCAAATCTCTATTACACATACTGAAAAAAAAAGGTTTATATTCTTAAGTCAGACAGGGCAGGTTAGTCTTTATTATGGACACATTCCTTATCAGTGTGAGTAGATTTTGCTGTTATGTTTTGCTCTGAAGCAAAAAGGAAAAATAATTCTTTTTAGCATAGTTAACAACATTGCTGCATGTAGTGAATGTGTAGATTCATCCCATCAGTGACGGTACCTCATCAAGATTTAGAGATGTTTATTACTGTGCACTCCAAAAGATGGTGCTCAAAGTGGTTTTAAAATGAGGTGAACTCAGTTACTCAATCAGCTGAAGTATTGGTAAGTCTTCCAGACATGCTCTATCTACTTCCATCCTCACAGCTCTATTTCCTACAAGAATGGTGGGGCTCAGCCTCCCCTTAGGAACCGATGCTTGGTGTCTGTGTTACTGCCAGTCTGTGTGATTGGGTGCTCTTATCTTAATGACTTAACAAACTGAAAGCTTTACAAGTACAATGTGGAGCAAACCATGGAGCAAGATGGGGCAAGAGAAAGGAGTTCCAGCGCTCCCTGCTGCCATCCTCTCCTCTTTCTCATCGCAGCAGTTGTGTAGGAATAGCTCTGCAGCGTGTTTACACCGTGCATGCTGAGCAGGTCTGGCCCATCCCCAGCACGTTACATTCTCCATGGATGAGCTGCATGGCACATGTTGCTGTGTGAAGTGGCGTGTAGATGAGATTTCTGTTACTGAAATGTGGGAGCCATGTGTCTGTGTCTGCATTACGTTCCGTGACTGCAACATCATCTGACCAGCTCAGCTTCATTGGCACATGCCATCCATTGCAGTGATTCTGTGCCACACATGGCAGGTTTGTTACATGTTGGAGTACAAAATGGGAGTGAATCCTTTCTGCGCATCAAAGCAGTGGCAGGGAGTAGCCTGAGATTTTGAAAGCTTCAGGTAGTACAGGTCTTTGCAATTTTTCTGTTGAAACTAATTTTGTCTGGGGTCACAACTAGGCTTTGTAAGGAAGCATAGCTGTTATGAATATAAATGCCCTTATGACTTTCATTTAATGGATAATTCCACAAGTGTATGGTATGTTTGAATTGATTTGCCACATATCTATCTTCTAAGGGCAGGGAAGTACAGAGGCTTTGCAAAGCAGCATCTACACTGTAGCAAGCAGAATTGCAAGCAGCTGTGTGTGCAAGTAGCACAGTGCCCATGATGTGCTGCTGCACAGCAGGGGAGATAGCTTTGCAGAAAACTGCAAACTGAGGCATTTTTCATCCTTTAAGGCTACATTAGACACTTTTGTGCAAATCAGCTTTCAAAATTATAAGTCGGGAAAAGCTAAAATACTTCTGCGAATGTAGAATTTAATTATGAATGACTGCAATAACATTTATGTAAGCAAAAATGAAAGATTGTAAAAGCATTTTTACAAGAAAGTTTATGTATAATCTGTAATAGAGTTTAAGCCTATTCAAAGGTTGGAGTCATTGTAGGGATTTTGGGTTGTTTGGTTTTTTTTAACTTAGTGTATAGCTTTCAGAGTGGTTAAAACTTTCATTCAAAGGCGTTCTTTCAAAGTATTCATCTATTTTCTTTCTGGTTTGAAAAAAGAAAGACATACTTTAGCTTTTTGAGGTAGGTGTTCTCTGCAGAATCCGCACTGATGAGAACCATGCACAGAACAGGAAGTTGAAAAGACAGAGAATGGCAGCTGAGAGCGGCTCCATCTGCTCTGGAAGCGCATGACTGTATGGCGGAGGCCAAAACAACTGACAAGACTGAGTCATTATTTATGGAAGGATTCTGAACTCTGGCCGTTTGTCAGGCTGACTCAAGTAGTCTGCTGCTGGACCTGATGAGCTAGCAAGTATCTAACATAGATTTGTGATCTAATAAATGTCAGATACAGAGGTGTTGCTGAAACAAATTGCTAAAATATTAAGAGAAAAAGGAACTATATGCCAAAAAACTAATGAACGAACCTCACTAATAAAGACTGGAGAGCATCAGAACACCTTATTTTTGAAATAAGAGCACTGAGGAGCAGTGCAAAATTCCAGCCCTAAAATCGATGGCAGAACTCTCACTGGCTGATATGGAGCAAGGGTCTCACCCGCTGTGTGCAGTATTTCGGTGTGCTTCCCCATTAATTTATTTCATGTTACAGAAGCTGGGATGGCTCATGTGTTTGTGAAATAGTTTCCATGTCTGCCCATTTAGTACAAGTTCCAGCCCCCAGGCCAATGAAAACATTCCTATTCCCTTCAAAAATTATATCAGCAAGGACAAACAACTTCTTTTAGACTAATAAAAAATGATTGGGATGACTCTGTTCTTTTATATGTTTGTTGCCGTTGAGAGCTGGAAGTTAGGAAAAAATTGGCTGAATAAGTAGCTCATAGCCAAGCCAGGCTGGGTGCTTTTTTTTATTCTGTTCTCAGGGAGTGTCCGAAGTCTTGCCATCGTTCTCAAATATGTAAGTTATAGTGTGTTAGAAAATCAACAGAAGGAAGACTTCTTTCCCTATCAATATGGTATCCAGGCTGTTTACAGTCAAGAACTAGAGTCCATGTGCCTTCCTGTTAGATTGCTGTACTGTCTGGCTTCAACAGCAGAGAGCAATCTGCTGTCATCTTCAAAAAGTGTCACGATTCTCCAGTTATTTGCAGGCATTTTTCTATTGCAAAAATGTTTTCTAAACATAGACACTTGTTAAAAAAAAAAAAAAAAAAGCCCAAACCTCATATTAGGAAGCCTGTCTAGAGTCACTGCTTGGCTGTGTGACACACAGCAAGAAAAGGAGTCACGTGTTCCTGTCTGGAAACTGATCAGTTGCATTATTCTAAGCATTAAAATGTGTCTGTATGAATGCGTCTGTATGCATAGAGACACACACACACTTTGAGATCGTGCTGACAATGAAATTTTCCATCTATAAAGAGAAACAGATTGCCAGCATAATCTTTTCTTTACCAGACTGTGAATTTCATTAAAGTCAAACCCTTCAACTTTAAAAATATTCTCTGTTATGATGCCAAAAGATGTCTTAAAGTGGTTTATTGATTCTGTATGAAACTTCTTATTTACTGTGTTACTGAATGGAGGAAAAAGCAAACAGAAGTACAGTGTATTCCTCTTTTATTCATCACATATTTTCTGGTGTAAACATAGGTCATGTATATCTGCAGTTCTGTATGAAATAATATATACGTTATAGTCCTGTACAAGTGGGTATTGTAGTGAGCTAATAGTCTTATGATGAGTCACAATCATGTGACGCAGTCACTTACATGTCTTTAACAGTCTCACCTTCATGCTGATCATTACTCTGTTCTCCAAGGGTGTCTAATTTTACTGTCCTCAAGCAATCTTGCACAGCTTGCATGCACAGAAAGGAAAAATAACCCTACTAACAAATTGTGTTCTTTCCATCCTTGCAATGGTAGAACTTCTGCAGGTCTAAAATGAGCCACATTCAGTCCAGAACTGTGGATGAAACGGGGCATTGATGAAGTGGGTGTAAGTAGGGACAACAGACTGACTTTCTTGCTGATGTAGGAATGACATCCATTGCAGGCAGTCAGCATTCTCAAAGGCTTCGGCAAATATAATGGTTGGAAAGAAACGAAACCATCTTTCAGGCCTTGGGATCTGTGGGTTGGGTAGGGAATGTAAATGAAGAGGAAACCACTGAAATAATGCACGTGGTCTGCAACCTGACCTAGCCGACTTAGTGGAACCTGAGCAAGGCCTTGGGACCTTCCAAAGTTTTTCTGTTGGCAGTCATAGCCATTACCACCGCACTGAGCCTTTGTGGGGCTTTGTCACTCTGCCTGAAGAAGGCATACAGGACCCTAACAAGGATACACCACGAAGTCAAGGCACAAGCACAGACCCATGCTGATTTCCCCTGCGCTTTTCCTATCAAAGTGTACCTTGCTGTCTGCATAAAAACAGCAAGTCAAAGGGTTCCTGGCATTGGGTCTAACACCATGGTGAGCCCGGTGCAAACCGCAGTGACGTGGAGCAGCAGCATGGTGTTTACATTCATGAGATTGATTTGCATTTTTCTGTCTCTAATAAGAATTTATTTTTGTCTGTAACATTTATTTACTCAAGTGTAATTTTTCAGAGCAGAAGACAAATGTGCACGCTTACTTATTTTCTTGGCATTGGGAAGGGGAGAAGGGTCAGATATTTTACAAATGAGCAGCCAATTCTAAAGCACTGTGCTACAAAGGTTACCGTGACTTTTTACTGCATTTGATACTTATTATGCTGTGCATGATCTGTTCTTTCCATGAGAAGTCCTGCAGATGTAAAGGCTCACACTATGATTGCTTTAATTAGAAATAGTGGTAAGAAATTTGACACCTTTTTATTCTTTGTTCAAATAACAAATGTTAAACACATGGACGCTAATTAATTCCTGGAAAATTAAACTGATTTTAGTGGCACTACAACGGGGGTGATTCAGCTTATGACGTTAATTTCAAATGACTTTTGTATGAACTTCTCAAATTAGTGTTACCATCTGAAAATCTCTCATTAAAGAGGAATAGCTGGAGATCAAGGAAAAGTATTGTCAGCTTTTTCTCTCCTTGACAAGTCAGGGAATTTTCTGAATGTTATTTTGTTAAGGTCTAGTACTGGAGAAAATAATGATGATTTTATGAATCCATCTTTGTTGCTTTTGTAGTAGGGTGATGGCTTTGCAGATTACTGAGTATCCTCTTCTGCATCTATAGTTCTTAAAAACTGTCAACTGAAGTAGCTTGCTGCTGTGAGGTATGGGCAGAAATGGTTGCAGAATTGGGCTCTTAAGCTACAATATTGTCAAAGAAGCCATTGCAAATAGTAATAAGATCGCTAAGATGTTTTCTTTGGGATTTGCTTTGAGAAATAGCCATTTCATGTGCCTTTGCTGCAAATGTTAATTTGTATGTGTGTCCATACACATTTCCAAGGTGCAAAATCAGCAAATGACTTGTGAAATGAATCAGTAAAGCTATTGTGCTCTGTGAAGAAGTGAATAAACTAGCTATTTTAACCCCAGCCTAGGCTTCCCCTCTCTTGGGTTTCCTAGCGGATCCTTTTGAGATATGTCTGTTCTCAAAATAAAGCCACTTTTTATGCTTTTTAGTACTTGCTGACTGTTTGCCAAGGAATTCTATGAAGTATCTGTGAATATAGCCTGAGACGACGCTACACTGCTTCCCCTGTTTCCTGTGCTGAATGGCCAGCCCCAATGATAAACTGTAATACAACTCAAGGTAGGAAGAGTGAGCTGCCAGAAACTATTTATCACTTGACTGGCTTTGTACCATGCACATCCGTCTGAAGTTAAATTGAGGTATAAGAGGAGTTTTCTTCTGCTCCAGCTTTGCCAGTGATAGCATCTTACATAAAGATGAAAATAGAAAGTCAGTGTTTAGCTCTTAAATGTTCCCATTCCGTGAGAGAAAGATGGAAGTGATAGAAAATTTAACTCAAAGGTTTTGATTGTTAATCTCCCATCAAGTTTGATGAGGCAGACCTCTTTCTAATGGCAGATTTCAGGATGATGCTTTATATACTAATATATAAATAGTGAGGTTTCAGGTCATTTTTTCATCTTTGTTGGCTATTTTAGGAGTTAAATATTAAATATTGTTTAGGAGTAAAATGTTACCATCTCCTGTCTTCTCATTCTATTTGATGTGTCTGCTAGGGATAAATAAATGACTTTTCTTTTTTATAGCCTCATTTTAGACACTGCAGACATCCTATTCTAAAAGTAAAATAAGCATGACATCCTAGGACAAAGCTGTGGATAATTATGTGTAGTTCAACTCTTTATAAACCCGTAAATCCAAGTGAAGTTAATTTTAAATATTTCCTATGGTAGAATGAGAGCTTACATTTTATGGCATTCCTCTCTTATTCAGTGTCAAGTATTATGAATCCAATGGTATCTATGAGATATTTGAGGTAACTGCATTATAAAATGGAAGTGGCATGAAAACTTTTAAATGCACTCAGCAGCCTAACACTTCTTGTTTAAGCACATCCAAAACTGATGTGCAACTTTGTTATCTATACCGCACAGGTTTTGTTGGCAATGGTTGTGACAGGTGCTGCTTTCGCCTGACAAAAAGGGAATCAGAGAAAGGACAGAACTGACTTGGGGAAAGGCAGCACTGAGATGCAGTACTGTTTGGCTGCTGTGCTAGCAGGTAATGCACACCATGCTCTAATGCTCCTTCAAATCGTTCATTAGTTCTAGTTGCTGCAAAATGTCTGTTAACAGAAATGCTCTGTGATTGCATGCACTGACTGCAGTTTGTTAAAAGTTCACCTGTTACTCTGGGACAGTCTGGTGATGCCAATGTGAGTGCTGGCTGCCTCTCTCTGGGCTGCAGTAGTACAGGATGCCCAGGATGAGCACCCCACTGTCTAAACCAAAGAGCCTAAGTGCAGAATGGAAGCTGTCAGGTGCTGTGTGACCTCCTAGCCACCCCACACAGGACATCCAGTTTCCCTGGCTCCAGAACATGGCAGTGGCAGAGCTAGATGGATGAGGTGGGTGGGGTGGGAGATGCTGGGAAGCAAGGAAGTTTTTATTTCCAGACCCTGGGAAGTGGGTGTATGTAAGAAGCCTTTATGAATATTTTGTGCTTTAAGTGGGCATATTTTAAATTAATCAAAATACACCATTTAAACAAACTTATTTGTATAAGTAAAATTCCATCAAGCAATCAAAATTCACTTGCATTTTCTTTAAATTTATGGCAACTGCAAATTAATTTATGTTCATGCTTTTCTGAGCATGTCAAAAATGTTTAATATATCACTTGAAAAATGTTAGTGCAATAAATATGTTTTCTTTTAATACCAAAATACAAAAATCCATGATAAAAACATTGCGAAGGGAAATAATTGATTGCTAGTCCATAGGCTAGAGACTGACTGACTACACAACACCCTTAAGTAATTAAATTGCTTTAACCACAGATAGCTGGGCCAGATTCTTTCACAGGATTCCTGTGCCTCACCCCACAGTATTCATCATTTCATTTCACTGACCTTGCTGTGAGCTAAAAACATACTGATAACATGTCAAACTCAACTCATAGCTTTGTTTTTGCTTTATGAAAGAGTTATTTTACTCCATTATTTTAATGTATGTGCTTACTGAACTTCAAAAAGGTCTCTTATTTTCAGAATTTTGATATGTTTGGGGTTTTCCTTCATAAAGAGATGGTGGCATTAAAGCTCCTGAAGCAAAGGAGCTTTTTTCTGATAAAGATCCAGTTCTCATGATTTCCTTCTGGGTTTTACCATATATTCTCTTTTTCTTTTGAATTTTGCTCTTACCAGGGTAGCTAAATAAATACAGTAGCACAGAAGCAAATGGAAAACATCTGTTGTTCTTACTCAGGAATCCAGTGACTCAGGTTGTGTGAACATCTGAACTCAGCAGTTTTACATATTTGTAGAATTTTCTGTAGTTTAAAATTGTTATTGTAAAATCTACACCCATTACTGCTGTAGGAACTGTTGAGACTGTGCTTTGAAAATGCCAAAGTTGTACAGGAATACAAGATATTTTATTTGGTTTTGTTTTCTTTTTGATTGAAATCATTAAGAATCCTAAAGAAACAGGCAGAGCTACCAGACCACAGCACTGCTTCACCTTGTTTCTGGTTTTGGTAGTGGCCAGTAGAAGGAACAGAAAGAGCAGCTCCAGCTCTTTTTGAAGCGATCCTTCCCTGGTGCACCATCCTGTTTTCCAGCATCAGAGACAAAAGGATACTGAACTGGAGCTGATTCTTGTGATGAGAATAGCAGTGTAATGGAGATGGATAGTTTATTATTTATATTTGTCAGGGTTAAAATATTTGAAATAGATGGAAACACAGATTTTTTTCAGGAAATGACTGAGCATTGAGGCTTAAAGAGTAGATCACTATAATATGGAAACTAAAAAATATGGTGTTCTGATAATGAAGTTATTTTTCAGAAAGTATTAGGAATGCCTTTCTCCATATTTTATCAAATTGGAAGCATCTTTTATTTCTCATTTGGCCTTTTTTTTTTTTTTTCTATCGGTATTTTATAGAGAAGAGATACAATTCTACAGCATTTGTGGTTTGATCTTGTAAAGTCTGTGAACTGTGTGAAAAGCAAATAACTCCAAAGATCTTTCTTCAGCCTAACTAGTGAACCTCCAGATTCTATTAAAACAATACGTGCTGGGCCCAAGAAACATTCAGAATTCAAGATGGTTTAGTACATATTCCTCCCAACTTTAAAATATATTAAAAAAACTTAAGACTGAAAATGGTGTCATGCACCAGAAATTATGTTAACATAATCCCAAAAGTAAGTGTATTAAAATGTGCAGATATTTCAGACTGAATTGATGAAAAAGGCAGTACAGTCATTATTTGGCTATCATTTGAAACATGGAAACTAAGTATACCCAATAAACTGTGGTTTTGAGCGCTGGAACTCTACCAGCTACTGATCCAGTGATTACCAACCACTTTCTGGATCTAATTACCTACATGGGGAACAGTACCTGTTCTGTAGGGCCCACCCATAAGAAGGATGCATAAGTCTTCTGTGATTTTGCTTGTATGTGCTAATTACTGGCTTTGGCATGCATGTTATTCATTATGTTTTTGGCAAGAATATGAAAAAGGCATTTTGGTCTGAAAATCACTAAAGTAAAAGGTGGGAGGGAGGAGAAATGTTTCTGTAAACGGTCCAGGTTGAGCTGGGAATGCCTCTGTCTCCATTTCCCTCTAGTGCAATTTCAAATCCTCTGCCTTTCTAGGTTATTTCAGGCAGGTCAGAACAATTCAAAGGAGTTGTGCACTTTATAGTTTGAACATCATATTGGCCTCAGTCTTTTCTACTATATCTTCCCTTTCTGTTTTAGACTTTTTTTTTTTTCAGAAGCTGTGTCTTCTGACAGTTACATCACCTGAAAAATCTTGCTTACAATAAGGCTGGCAGCTGTGCTCCAAATAGCTAGCTTTGTTAGTCCATGTAGATCTTTTTGTCTCTTAATTTTCTTTCTCAAACTTTCAGCCTGGTCCCATTTTAAGATATAAAGGTACTGGAAATATTTCTGTTCCCTTCAGGATATCAAGTCACAGTTCCAAAAACATTTGGATATTGCTTTCACTTCATTACATAGAAAGCTGGGGACAAAGCATACCATTAAAAATGTTGTTACGCTACTCTCAGTGTGGTTTACACACAGTGTTAATAGATTTAATGAAACTGGAAAGACAGAGGCTGCAGCTTTGCTCACCTACTGGAGTGGTGATAGATAGTTAACTGACACTGAGGCTTCACTTCCAGGCAATTTTGGTTAAGTCCCAAAGTGCGCACTGTTGATGCTGGTCAAGTAAGTAATGATGATGAGCTTTCAAGTAAATAGCACAATTTCCATTTTTCTTTAGAGCTGTCATCACATTGTCTGAATGTTTTAAGACTATTAACCTCTCAGGTGGACAGATACATCAGTGTGTAACAACTGGCAAATTCTTGACAGGAATAAGGTGGTGTAGCTCCATATATCTGTAGAGCATCTGTGTTGTTTTAATCCAGCTGAGAATTTATCCCATAATTTTGGTTACCTCCATGGTTTTGCATATGGTCACTATCCTTAGAGAATGCTGCCATCTACCATGAGATGAAAAACACACTCAGCTCTTTCTTCTCTCAGTTTAAGGGCTCCATTTTTGTTGTTTATTAAAGAGTTAGTGAGATGAAGGATTCTCCTGAGAATTATCTCCCCTTACTAATGAGAAAACCAAAGCCATTCCCCCCCAACTACCATGAGAGTTCCTCTAGCAGAATGCCCTGGCTACATCTGACTTGAGAGGAGTTTCAGATATCCCATCTGTGTCAGACATGCATCCTTTTGTTCATCCTTCTCCCTGTTGTTATATTTATTGGGAAAAAAGAAAGAAAGAAAGAAAGAAAAAGACTGCTTTGTGGGAATTTTGCATCTTTCATGTCTGTAATTCTTTATTTCTACTTTACATATATATAGAGGAATATTAGTATCTGTTTTCTGTTTTTTAACTTTTCCTGACCAAAACAAGAAAGAAAGTTGTGCTTTGTCACAAAATTCCTAAAACAGAGAATAGAAATAAACTGAATGCAATTTGTGGCATTTACTCTTAAGAACTAGAGACAGAAGACAAGACATGATGAAGAACGACTCCATTGAATCAAGTGACTTTTGCATTTGGTTTTGCCTTTCTGTTTTCTGAAATGCTGTATGGATGAGACTGTCCTCTGGCATAAGCAAAATAAGCTTAGCCGTGCCTAATTTAGTGCAGCACTTGCTGAAGGAGGAATAAAGTTGTTTAACATTTCTGTGTCAGCCTCTATTCTGCAATGGTGATTTTCTATATGCCAGCATTTGTGAGTTCCTTCAATAGCAGTCTTATGGTAATCAGCTGCAGTTTTGTAGCAGCAAGTCTTCCTTGAAAAGGTGAGTAGTTATAAGATTCCTTAGGCTGCATTAGACATTGACATAATGCCAGTGTAGCAAGGAAGATCTCATCCTCTCCTTCATGTTTTTAAGATACTGAAATATCCAGCTAATCAATAATACCTTTAGATAAATCCATTTTCTAGATGCAGGGCTTGGACTCGGTTCTTTCCATCCTTGCACCCCAGAATTCTGTTCAAAGATCGACAGTTGCTTCCATACCCATTAAATACATGGGTGCAAAAGCAGAGACTATGACATATCCAAGATAACAAAGGGAATGGCTGTGATACCAGGATTAGAAAAGGTTTTTCCTGACTTCTGGTATCGAATCATAGAATCATTAAGATTGGAAAAGACTACTGAGATCATCTAGTCCATCTAGTTCTCGAGTAGTAATATTTCAGAACTGTCTAACAAAGCAGTATCTCCTATTTTTATCTTTTCAATAAGCTAGGTAAAAGTCCTTTAAATGATTTTCCAAGCTCACATGTGTCCTTGCTGTGGACAGAAACTTCAAACAGGCGGGACAAGTGTTCTTGCTGTACCCGTGCTTATCAATGTATCAGGTTGAACCAGGAACATTCTGTAAAAGTTATTCCTCATTATGACAAATCCCCTAGCTAGATTACAACACTGACAAATTTTTACCAGCTTTTTACTGCCAAGTTCACTAGGAGCACATCTGGAACTATTAGACATTGCTGCATCTGGCATATCGTGTTCCCTTCCCATTTAGAGCAGGTTGGTCATCTTGGGGAGAAATTCTAGCTGCAATCTGATGTCCTTTCTCACCAGCAGCATAAAGGAATGACCCAAATTCCTCCTCTGTATGATGTGCTTAGTTAAGCTCCATAAACTGAATTAAGGATGTGTAAAACAGAACACCATTTGTATACTGATCTCTGTTAGACAGCTCACAGATATTGTTAAGGAGTGTGTGTGTGTATGTGCATGTTTGTATACAGAGAGAGTGAGGGAAGGAGAACCATACCCCTAAGTTCCTAAGCAGCACTGGAAAAGGAGCCTGACAGGACCTTAGATATCCCTCAGTGCATCGCCCTGGCTCAGGGCAGGATCAGTGCTACCTAAGCCGTTCTCTACCAGATAGCTGTCTGTCTAGTCCTTAAAAATGGGGTGCTTTGCTCTAGATTCTCTGCAGGTTTTCCACATGGTTCTTCAAGTGCAGTAGTTGGGTCCAGGAGCAGCACTGGCATGGAACCCATTCCACTGCAAAGGAGAGGGTAGGATAACTTTGTGCTCTTTCTGCATGATGCTCCTGCCTGCAGTTCTCAGGGCAAAGCCTGCTTTTCCTGTAGGAACCTGGCACCATTAGTGAGCCTGACCTACTTCTGTGTTCCCATTGCCAAAGACAGATACTGTTCTTGCCTTTTCTTCGTCTTTTAAAACTTCAGTAATTGTCCATGCCTCCTCAACGAAAGGGTCTGTGATTAGTTCATTGGCTTCTCTGTATTCTCCCAGGTACCATTCATCTGGCCCAGCTGACACAAGAACATCCTAACTTACCTAGTCTGTTTTTCCTCTTGTCTGTCTGTGATAGTTCTAACTATCCAATCATATTATCTTTCCTAGCAAAGAGCCATCAGATTCATTAACATTCTCAGTAATACCTGTGGATAGATTACCCTTTCATTTAACTGTATTTCTAATTTTGATTATCATTCTTCGTAATTCCTTCCTTCCTTTCCCTTTTTCACTTTTCCTCCTATCAAATGTTCTTTTCCTGTACCTCACTGGGGACATCACAACCACCTTTGTGCATTTTGATTTTGACCCTGTGCACTTGTATTTCATCTCTAGTAGTCAGAGCAGATTTGTGTTTCCCATTACTTTTTGTCTTTGAAGTCGGTGGATACCTCGTGATTTAGCCAAGTGGCTCTTTCTGTTCATCCAGGTTTTCTGCTTTATAGGGCAATTTATGCTCCTGTCTTGTTTTGTATTGCTAAGGAAACAGTAACTTTCCTCAGGTCTTTGTACCTTGTATAGTCTTGTATAAAAAGTTTCATAGCATTTTGAGCCTGTTTCTTTTAAGCATACTTTGTTTGTACGTTCTTGTTCTTTCCTTTCTGAAATGGGTGAATGTAGTCGTTTCAAGATTTTTAGTGTGCTAACCTTCTAGAATCTCAGTTAATTCCTGATGTTCATAAAAATTGTGCCCCAAAGCCTTGTCTCTAATGACTTTTCTGTAACCTGTATTGACAAAGAAGCGATCAAAATATCAGCTATACATTTCAGAAAAAAATGGCAACTTAAACCTGAGAAGTTGTTTTAATATGTTGTACAACATGACTACAAAATTGCTAAAGGCAACTCTGTATGCTGTGTTCAGTGCAATTTCAAAGCCACTCCTGACTACAAGATATCTTAGCGTCCCAACTGCTGGTGAGAAGGGCCACCTGTGTCTGCATGGAGGGTCACTCCATACTGCCAAAATTGCTACCTCTGTGGAAGTGTTTGGTCTTGGGTATGTGAGCTCTATTGTACTGATTGTAGTGACTGTGCTCTCTTTCCATCTATGAACTAGAAATTCACAATCTTTGTTTGAAGTTTGTGTCTGCGTAGTGAATTTCTCTGGACTAAGAGAAAATAAAATAATCACTCCCTGCTGTGTCTTTACCACATGTGCACTGGGGTACCCAGTGCTTGGGACAACCTTTTCTTCCCATTACCACAAAGTAAAAAATCAACAGGGATAACTTTCAAAATTGCTGTAGCATCAGAAACTATAGGTTTCTTTCTTCTTTGCTTTGCCCAGATGCAGCAGCAATTTTCTGACCACAAAAAGGGTGCGTTCCAGGACCTGCCCAATTTTAGAAAGAGTGGCACTTCTGTCGTCGTGTCTGTAAAACCTCAAACATCTGAGCACCAGAAGAAACTGCAGCTGAGAGTGAATGTGGCACACCAATGCTGAAACAGTCCTCTGGGTTCAGTGAAAGTGCTTGTTACTCTTCTGAAAACTGTGAAATGAATTACAATACACACAACTCGCAATAGAAGGGAAGAGTTTTTTTCGTATATCTCTAAAGCTACAATGACACGCATGATAAGTGTACAGTTTAATCACCGTCTCTTAATCTGAAAAAACCCTGTGTCATGGTTAACACATGGTATGTCATTATGGTGGCCTTTTTTTTTTCTTTTCTTTTTCTGTGCTTTGAAGTAAAGTTCGGGTGAAAGGAGCAAATGTGTGACAAGCAGCATACACAGACTGCAAGGTAGAAGTGGTAAATGAATAAGATCACATTTGGAAGAGTCAGATGGTGCTTCAACTTCATCATATGGTAACACTGGCAGTAGAAATGTTTTGGAATTAGGGAAGTGGGGAGGCCAGACACGTTACCTAAGTGCACTATGATTTATTTGTATAACATGCAGGAATGCAGGGAACAAAAACATTAAACAACCCTTGGAGACATGCATAAACACAATGCATTTATATGTGGTCTACACTGAGCTGCTGGCAGCTTACATGGGGTCTTTGATGATGTAGGCATGGTGTGACTGACATCTCCCAGCATCTCTCTTCACCATTTCCAGGTTCTCCTTCTCTCTGGTACCTGCTCAGCTTCTGGTATGGCACGCTTGCTCCACATCCCATGTTAGCTAAAACTGCTTTCAGTTCCTTATCTCTGCCCAGGTTGTTTGTATTCTGGTTGTTTGTAGATTAGCCTTTGGTCAGCTAGACATTTGTTCTTGATTAACAGGTGCACCCGTATGCCTGAATGGGCAAAAGCTTAGATATTGGCCTCGTTTATCTTAACACAGTACAGACACAGTACAGGCACATAAAACGGATAAGATCTCATTGTGTGCTCAGAAGGAATATGTAATGAAAAGTGTGATTTATAATAATCATTTGCTGGAGGAAATAACTTTCTGCGTCTTTGTGTTTCTATAATTACTTAAGCAGCAATTCATGTCTGTTACTACTGATAATATGTAATCACAAAGGCTTTCTGAAGAGCAGTGCAGCAAGAGAATAATTAAATCCTTTAATTACTATTTGTTTGATTGTTGTTTCCAGAAAACTTTTTCTATTTTCATTGAACAATAATCTTAAATCTTTCCAATTGCTGAGTGCCTGTGAGTATTATAAAACAAAAATTTTATAGCAATATGTGAAAGGTATATGCTGCACAAACACCTTTCTAGAATATGGGAAGAAATGCTTAAATATTGGTTTTGTTTGTTAGGTTTTTGGCATTTTGCTGTTAAAGACTGAAAGCAAAGTTTTCTGAAAATGAAAAAAGCACTTTTAAAAATCCACTTGCCTCTTTTTTTGTCCTGCAAAGGTGATAGAACTAATACCATTTCATGCTCTCATGGAAGGAAACAAAGCAGACTTTTTCAGCTGATAGGGTGAGAAGAATTTTGCTAAAGTTACAGTAAAAAGCACAGGATCTATGAGTCTGACTGAACTGACTGAATCTGACTGAAGACTGTAAGTAAGATCTGTTTGAGAATAGCGTAGTCCTGCTCACTGCTATCTTACATTCTAAGAGAGGATTTAATATTCAGTGCTTTTGTTTTTCACAGCATGAAGAAATTAGCCCTGAGATTCTTCTGCTCACTGATGGAATGCATGTTTGTTTATGCTAAGCCTGGATCAAGGGAGGTCTGAGAGGGGAATTTTGAAGCCAAAACACTTTTGAAAACTTTTTCAGTTCATAGCTTTGCAAAGGCTGGTGCAATGCTGCGCTGCAGACTGCGAGTCTGAGTCATCGTGAGTCTCTGAGGCAGACCTCAGGTGTCCTGGCTCTGCCCTGCAGCAGCCTCAGTGGAGGAGCAGCATCCCTGCTCCTCATCCTTCCTTGTCACCCACCGCCTGCACACTCATGGGTGCTGCTGTGATGCCTGTCCTCTGCCCTGAGTGCCCAGCAGTGTCTCAGAACCCAGCCTGACCCTCAGAGGCAGCTCTTGCTAGCTCATCCTTTCTCTTTAACAGCACAAAATGCATTTCCTATATTTCTCACAGCTGGCAAGCCTCTGGTTTGTTCTGCAGCCCCAGCCTGAACTCATTTCATACTCAGCACTGATTTGGCAGCAGTGTGGCTGGCTGGAGTTGCCTGTGATGTTCCTTCCAGGACTGTACTAGACAGATGCTGAAATGTTAATCCATTTACCTGAAATGGAAATGCTGAACTCCATTGACCTACTCCATGTTACTCATACAGCAGTAGGTTAGAAATTTATGTTCTAGGTGCTAAAACACTAGAAAATTTGCTAAAAAGCCACTGTGTGTAGGCACCTTTACCTCATTCTTCTTCAAAGCCAGGTAATTCAGGTGCTCCTGCAGGCTCTGCCAGCTGCGTAATGTCGGCTGCCATCAGCTTCATTACATGAGGTTCTTTGCTTGGAGACTTTGGAATGTGTTGCTTACCTTAATGCCAACAGCTGAAAACACGGAGATTGCAGTTGACTAAGTAGTAGAGAATCAGACTGTTAGTTTGCAGATGATTGACCTAAAAGATACTTTCAAATGGGTCCTTTGAGCTCTCAAGTTTATTTTTGTTTCTGTGCATCTGGTGCACATGTGTTTTTTTAAAACCACATGTTAAACTTCTTATGAAGCATTAGAAAATGCACCATACATGTTGTGTAGCTGCTTCCCAAGTTTTAGTGTCTTTATTTCTTAAAAAAAAATTAAATTATTTTTGTACCTAACTTCTCATAATAGGTTGGGTTGTATTTATTTAATTTTCTTTTTCTTTAATGAAAGGCAATTAAATACCCTCAAAAAAAGACTTCAGTAGGATGCAGTTTGTATCTTTTTGAAGTTCAGCACAATGAGATTGTGTATTATGGAGTTTGTTTTGCTTTGTTTTTCTAGAAGGCCTGTAAGTAGTAGTTGAAATTCTGAATCCACCGAAGCTGATGGCAAAAACCTTGGAGCTCAGGGGAACAAATGTTTCTTTATTCCTGACCTGTATTTGAATGCCAATCCGCAGCATGGACTGACTGCAGCAAGTTGGAAAAGCATTCATAATGAAAACTTTGGTGGCCACTGTGCTTCAGAAGCAGTCTTGCTGTATGTCACAAAAACTGAAGACTGAAAGCCTGAAAGAAATTATATTATTTGATGAACTGAAGATGAAAACAGTTACTAACAAAGATTCTTGGCACAGGCTTAACCAATGCATGGAGAACTAGCTGGATATTTTCTTCCTGTTTTAGCCATTACTTTTACCAAAATGGCCTTCAACAGAGTTTCGTCTGATTCTATCGTATAGTGGAATTGGTCAACACAGCTTTTACTGTATGAATAAGAAAATGTCCTTGTGCATTTCAAAATGTTTGGGATGAGATTTACACTACTCTTGAAGCTGTTCATTAGCAACCTCTCAGGCTAACAAGTGAGTTTTGATAACTCAGAATAAGGGCTCAGGGAAAGACAGAAGTCTTTTCCGGAAAAATATGTTTCTTTAGAAGCAGAACGATTTGGGTGGGTAGTGCTGTATTAAACACTCCATGATCTGCTCCAAGTCATACTATTACAATATTTGAACTTCTGTACCCTTCAGCTAAAGAAGCTGGTAAATTTCCTGATGTCCTTAAAAGACAAAAAACATTAGCAATAAATAATGGTGAAGGAAAATATTGCATTTAAGGTGGGCCTCCTTGTTTTGTGCCGCCTTTGAGATTATGCTCATTCAAACAACTACTCTGGTAATACCAATCAGATTCACTGATTAGCTTATCAATTAAAATATTAATTTAAGTCTCTTGTAGTTAAACAAGAATCTTGCAGTAAGATTGCTTTTGGAGCAGTCACGGTTGGAATAATCCACATCCAGGGTTGTCCTTAATTGCTGATATGTGCATACCAGCTCAGCCATCAGCGCTTGCAGGGCACCCCACAGCACCATTTGCTTTTGCTTCACTGCTCATTAAGGCAGCATTTCTAGGGGAGCTCAAGCAGCCACAAGCTCCTAAAGCCCCAGGGCATGTGACAAGGGGACTCACTCTGTCTTCGCTGTGAGTAAATGCCAATCTTGCACAGCTATTGCAGTCAACTTCCTGTTGATGTACTAGGGGCCAGATTTGCTCATTCATCTTAAATGTTTTGCACTGCTTCAGAGGTTCCCTGTTGGTCTACTAGCTATAAGCTTTTCTTAGCTGGGAAACATACTACTTGCTGTGATGTAGCAGTGAATATGCACATAAAAAATAATGTTAATGTACATATATATGTCTATAAGGCTGTTACTGCTTACCTTCAAACCATGGAAATATAGTATATGACATTTTAAATAATGTATAAAGTTAGAAATGTTTACAGGATATTAAAAATAAACACTTAAGAATAAAATAATTGCAGAGATGATGTCATTGTTTTCAAGCCAAGAATCATAAATGTTAATAAACCTTACATTCAGTTATACTCACTTTTGAAAGTAAGCATGTAAACAGAAGCAGTCTTGACTCCTTTTGGTAATTACATGAAATGAGACTGAAGAGAAAAATTATTTAAAATAAGTTTAAAATAAGTCACATGGGTTTTTCAGTGCTTTAAGTGAAGTTAAAGTGGAGCATGAAATAGAGTAGGGAGTTACGTTTGTTTGAATGCTTAACTTTACAACTATTACCTAACATGCTGGGATTTCTTTGAAGTATAACCTTAACTCTGATTTGATTCTACATACAGTCTGCTTTCTTTTGGCATGTCTGTAATATGTCTGTTAACAAATAGGCAAATGTCTAGGTGATGAGCAAGTAGAGCTTTAACACAAAATTAAGAATGCAGGGAAAGTTATTCCAGATTATTTTTATAATTTCTAAGGGACATAATACAGCTGTATGCACAAGTTTGTAGAAAGTATTCAGCATTCAGAAGCTTCTGCAGTTCTTTGCATCACAACACAACCATGAAGGAACCTACTATCACAATCAAATGGACAAAAATTGTGCAGGTTGTGCTGTACTGTTTTCCCACTGTTTCATTATGTTGTTTTTTTCTCTTTTTGTTATTTCTAAATTTCATGAATGCGCATAGGAAATCTGCAAAAATGGAGTAGAATTCAGTCTATGTAGCTCGTGTATGTTTTCATAAAGGAGGAGACTATTTTCAGACTTAGCCTGTGGGTTTATTTTACAAAAGAGATTGAATTTCTAGAAAATCCGTTCTGTGAAAACTGCAAAAACTGTCCAGTACAATCAAATATTTTGTTTGTTTGTTTGTTTGAAGAAGAAAATAAGAAGTTAAAGAAACAAAATCCCAGACTATTTTACTGGGCATATTTGACATCTCCCGCACAAACTGTTCTGGTTCTGATCATGTTCATGAAATCTGAGGTCTGATTGCAACGGTTCTTGACCCAGACACAAACAGTGCTTCTCACTTTAATTTAATTTAGGTCTATGGCTGGAGCACCACCTCCACTAGGGAATAGAACTCCTAGCTTGTTACAGACATGCAAAGTGAAACAGCATGGCTGCAGAACCTCCTAGGGCACCGACCACGCTGTGTCTTAAACAGCCTTTGTCCTTATCTCCTTCCATCTACAGTAGACAAGGCCAGTAGCTGAGTACTTAGTTTCAGTCTCAGTCTTACCAAACTCGAGGTGTGTATAGTGTGTATCTTAGAATATAAAATTCAACCATCTGGGAAATAAGACTTCTGAAGTAAATTCTTCAAACTGATCAGACATAAGAGCATACATGAAATTTTGAACACATAAAAAAGGAGAGAACAGCATGTGAATAGTGAACAGTGTCACGCATCCCTGACAAGAGCATAAGTTACTGATGGAATGCAATATTCAGGACCTGTTCCCATCCCATGGGAGGGGTGGTTTTCACCATATTTGTTTGAGAGCAATGTCTGTCCCACAGGAGAATGCAAGCAGTCATCACATGCCTTAGTTAGTCCAGACGTGGCCCTTATGTAGCAGCTCCTTGGAACCATCACAAGGAAGGGCTTTACATGTGGAAAACTCCAGCCTGGACATGTGGAAATGAAGATGCAGATTGCTTTTCTTGAGCAAATTGGTGCTCTTTGCTTATTTTGGAGACCCTATTTAACTCACACTCCCTAATGGAAATCTTTCTCTTCCAAACCATTATTAAATAAGTTTTGAATTACTTTCCAGCATTAGCCAGTCATCTACACATTTCTTGCTATTCAGCTTGCTTAAATCCTTGGAGCGAAGCCTTTCTAGGAATCTTAGGAAATTTCCTCAGAGCAGAATTACTTATCTCTAGAATTGCTCAGTTATAGTTATTGAAAATTCTTGCAAACCTGTCATGCCACAACAGAGATACAGAGCAGTTTTACCTTGGAATAAAATTAGCATTTTCTGAGCAGCATTAGGAGATTTTTACTAGCTGTGAGATGAAAATAGATCTCTCTTGCTGTGGCTTTTTTCCTTCCTCATCCTAGGTAACCTGTGGCAGAGTTGAGTAGTTCTCAACCAGGCTTGTCTCTATTAAGATAAAGAGACCAAGGAGTTCCATTACAACATATAGGCAGCTTACAGAATTAGTCAGTT
This sequence comes from Perdix hodgsoniae, assembly GCA_035772895.1. Classification (NCBI taxonomy): domain Eukaryota; kingdom Metazoa; phylum Chordata; class Aves; order Galliformes; family Phasianidae; genus Perdix; species Perdix hodgsoniae. The sequence continues at coordinate 16,779,882 of JAPSGF010000002.1, read as the reverse complement.
TTAATCCTGTTCTACTAAGAGACAAAAAGAGAGGGGAGCTGGTTATCTGAAACCTAGGTCTGCCCATCAATTAGAGAAATAAACGAAAGAAAGCCATCAGGTTCTTCAGCGCAAAAACCCCTTTCACTTACTGCTGAAATCTGTGAAGGCATGAAATGAGCATCTCCCTGAATTATTACAGCTTTAAAATGATCTTTTTTCTTCATTTTTAATCTTTAATCTTTATTTTGTGATGTACTTTTGGTCTGTATTTTATTCTTTACTTTCCCAGAAGACCAATCCACAATCCAAAGATAGGTTCCTTTCATATTAATATCAACATGTGAAATGTTAGCAGGGCTTCCAATAACCAGAAAAACTTCTTTTAAACACCAAAACCAAGGCTCAGCAATACATGAAGATTCATGTTTTTATATGGCACTGTCCTGTAAGTCTTCTTTATCTTGTACCCTGAAATCTTGGCATTCAGTTGTTTAGACAAGATTTGTCCCACTCTGTAATGGGTTCCAGCTGCTGTCCTGGCACCACTCTTCAAGAAGTGTTGTTTGGTTTCTATCTTGAGATGCCTCATGCCAAGATGCACCACAGGACAGCAGGCTATCTGTTGTGTCTCTTGGCTCTGAGGTCTTCATTTTAACAAAACGAGATTGTGATTATTTACATAAACAGAAAGAAACAGCAATTTTTGAAGGAACCCGACTCCATTGAAGTTTCTAATACAGATGAAGCAAAATACTTTGCAATGGGCATTGTTTTATTTTATAGTAAGAAATGAGAAAAACATTATATAACTTTTTTTTTTAAATGTGTTGAGCACCAATTTAACTGGAAGCCCACTTTGCATTCCCAAGTTTTGGAACACAGCTGTCCTCCTTGCGACATGTCACTGTAGATTTACCCTCACGGTTTTGTGCTGAGAGCATCATATTTAAGCACATACCTCAGTTTACCATATGCTCCTGAAGTAATAGCAAGCAATTAAAACAACATCTTTATTGCAAAATTCATGCAGTAATGCATTACTTTGGACAGCAGTTCCTATGCTATTCCCTAACACATGTCAAAAAGATAAAAATAAGATTATATGAAAAGGAAATCGTTCATTGAGTTTCTTTTGAAAGAATTCTTTTGAATTTTCTTTCTCCTTGAACTAATGTTTTAAAGTTTAATGCTGAATTCGGTTACAGAAGATTGTTTTAACAGTATCACAGAGTTTATATCAAGGTAATTTCTAAGTTGATTACAGCATTACAAATCTTCTGGTGGGGTATTCATCAATTTAGAATTAACTGTAGTAAAATTGCATTTATTTAATGAGATAGATTTCCTTTTCTGTTAGCCAACACAGCATGTGCCAAGGGAAGACCAGCTCAGCATTTGTGGGGTGAGAAGAAACACATTCACAATTGTTGTTCCATTACCTCTACCATTTCTTCTGCCATCGTAATTCTTCAATAGGACAAGAGGTAATGGCTTTAAGTTGCACCATGAGAGGTTCAGGTTGGATATTAGGAAAAATTTCAGAAAGAGCTGTGATGCACTGGAATGGGCTGCCCAGGGAGGTGGTGGAGCTACTTGGAGGTGTTCAAGAAAAGGGCACATCTCACTGAGGGACCTGGTTTAAAACAGTCTCAGGCATGGGTTGATGGTTATGCTAGACGATGTTGGTGGTCCTTCCAATCTTAATGATTCTCTGATTCATAAATAAAGAAACACTTTGCTTTTCTTTTTGAGATTGAAATTGAGATGCAGTGGTCACAAAGGAGACTGGGACTTCACATGGAATGAGATGATTGTTTATGCAATATGAGTACCATCATGCAGAGACTGTGGCACTTATTTTTAGGATGCAATGACCTATAGGTACTCCTACAGATCAACTATAACCAAGAACAGTGTTTCTTAGTAGCTTTTATCCCCAGAAGTAACTTGAAATCACATTGGTATAAAAAGTGTCAGTTGTTTGTTGTTGTTATTGTTGTTTTCACCAGCAAGAGTGGACAGGAGAAACAGATAAATAGCTCCAAATTCACAAGGTGTATAAAAACAATATAAAGGTACACAACAGCAAGCTTCGAGATGAAGTGGGATGAGATTAAAATTAATAAAGAAGAAATAGTATATCAAAATCTGTAAGGAAAAGCCTTTCCCTGAAAGAGACCTGCTGAAAGTCTTTACCACGTCTGTTACTCTTGGGAAAACTTGTTGGCAGAGCCCACTTCTTGGTTTAATGTTTAGATCCAGTCAGTGGTAGAGGAGGCCCAGAGCAAACAGCCCAGCCTGAAGCAGCTCCCTTGTCTCCTCATGCTTGTTGTGCTCTGGGTGCTGGTGTGCAGTAAGCAGAGATCTTGCCAGGCCTCGTCACCATGACAGTGGGGCAGGTGATGGAGTGACCTCCTGCATGGCCCCCCCCAGCCACACCTGAACTCCTCATTGCATGGAGTGGGACTGGGGAGTTGCCTTCCATGTGCTCAGCAGGATTGTGCCAGGGGGCTTTCGGAGACGTGACCTTTTTAGCCTCTGCACAGCACGTTGCATTCAAGCAGTAATTAGCAGCAGTGTGGAACTAACTCAGGGAACGCAGGAACAATGCAGTGGCCCCAGCTACTGCCCTTTTAAATTAAATCACTGTCTGGGGATAGTTACTGACTTGTCTCTTCCTCTCTCTCTTCTGCTTCATCCCTACCACCCCCGCTCAGATATTTCTGGAGTGTGTTTTAGTGAACGCTGCAAATAATAATGTTTTTTTTATGGTGCAGGCACAACTGATTACGGGTATACAACGATACTTATTTGTATTCTGTAGTGGAAGTGAAAGATTCTGCTCTGTTATCATCTTTGTTATCAGTCCTTACAGATTTTACAGGATAGTATTTCTGTAGTATTAGCAGCACTGTATACGCAATTGAAAATGAGATGCAGTAAATTATGGCTGAACACCAGCAGTCCAAAGGTTAATTTGATTGTATGAGTACAATCTCAGAGTTATGCATGAACATATGCTCTACATACTTATTAACGAGCAAGGTCAGACTGGCATGAGTTTTGTTATATTTGTATTTCCTGAATATTCTTCAAGAGTTTACATATGATCTTCGGTACAGATAACATAGAGATCTGCTTTCAGGAAATGCCTATTTTAACTGTAAGGAAAATAGTAGGATTGAAACTGTTAGCTGGAAGGCTCTCTATTTTTCAGTTAAGAGGGGCTGATGGGAGTTCGAAATGGTGCCAGTAGTTTGTGGTTGGCATCACCCTCAAGGCTGTGTGTGTTTGGAAAAGGCACAGAGAAGAAAACCTGCAAACCCTACTTCATTTGGAAGATGTAATCAGATGTTGTAGTGCTGTGAGGGAGTACTTCAAAGGACCTTGTATGTTTATTTGTATTTCAGTGCAACTGACTGCAGCTTGAGAAGAGGCTCTCTAACAGCACCCACTTTTCCAAAGCCTTGGCTGGGTCATCTCCTTTATGCCAAGGGAGACAGACAACTAATGCAGCGTGAAATGAAGCTCCTGAGTTAAATTTTTCCTCCTGATTTAGGGCATTTTCCTCAGCACATTGGCTGCAAGGTAACCTTACTAGATGAAAGGATAACCTTGCTGGATGAAAGAATACAGTCTTACGTTTGTCTTTGTGTAGCTTCAGACTATATTCATCACATCTGATTTACTGTGTTTCTACATTATTATAACTTGGCATATTTAAATCCAGTTTAGTGTTTGCACAGTTCATTCAGTCTAGATATCTCATTCTGTGCTTAAAATCTGGCAGAATCCAGGTGTCCTGGTGGTTGACTTTGATGAGTTAACACAGAAACCCATGAAAGTGAAGATAAATGGTACTCTTACTGCTGAGGAGCAGTAGCTTGGAGAAATAAGGCTGCACAGATTTTACAAGCCATGGCCCTGCTCCAGTGTTGAGCTCAGATGCAAGGCTGGTGCCCAAGTGGTAACGTAAAACTTCTTTGCTGAAGTAATTCTCCTTGAAAGTGGTTGGCCTCAAGTTCTTAGTTTTCAAATGCTTACTGGATATACTGCCCCTCAGTATACATGTTCCCTAGAAACATTCTCATATAATTTGAAATAGTAATAAAAAAGTGCATATTTATCAGATGTATTCCAGAATATATGAGGAATATTTTTGTGTAAGTTTAGACTTCTCTTCCTTGAGAGAAGATGGTTGGAGGTGGTCTGTCACTGATGCTGGCATCCTGTGTTGCAGGAGACGGTTCCCTCTGCACCTTAGGTAGGTCATAGGGCTGCTACTTTGGATCCTATCTATCTGCAGGATGTGGGCCCTAAAGATGACATTGTTGATAACGTGTTCTCCATTTTTAATGTTTTGAGATGGTTAACATCAATGTGTTGCACGCTAAGGACACACACTTAGGCATTGCAACCATTGCCAAATATAATTCTGAAAATTTCTTGAGAGGGTTGGAACGTGTTTATTGCAAAGTGCATCTCCATGTTACTTTTTTGAGCAGAGAACACTGGCATAGGTTATGCTTTGGAGGAATGAGCTTGGGGGAAGGTGCAGATGGGGTTGCCTCTGTGTCTGGCAGCCAGAAGCAGGCAAAATGCATAAGCCATGGGCAGGCAGCTTTCTGCTGGAGCAGGGAAGCAGTTAATTCAGTCTGGGAGAGGAGGCAGCAGCAAGTGGTTCCATATACTATCTTTGCTGTTATTGCCAGTTCAACTTAATTCAATTCTGATAATGTCAACAGATCTCTCTGTATAACGTCTTCAGGCCATATGAAACTAGTCTGGCAGTTCCCCCAACTCAAATGGGTGTCTGGCATTATCCATCATTTTGCTCACGAGGTTGAGACAGTGTTTAATCCATAATCATGTAGCAGTCTCAGGATACATACTACCTGAAAGTAGATCTTGTGAGTCTGCAGTGACTCCATTTGTACCATCACTGCTCCATGATGGCCTTTGGCTGTGCCATCCTGGTGAATGTTGACTCTTCCCAAAATTTTGAGACATGCAGTCATCACAGAGAATAGCATCACATTTCTAAAGAGCAGCTGCTCCTGGTTTTCTGTGTTGGTGTTAAGGGGGAATAAAATATGGCTGTAGAAAAGCACAGCTGAGATTGCCCACTCCCTTGCTCATCTCCATCAGCAAATAGATCATTCACTGAGTGAAGAGAAGAGCTTGGGCTCTGTTCCCCTGCCTGACAGCTTCACATCTAGACAACAGATTGAGCAATCTTCTCTGCAAGTGAAAGACTGTGTATGATTTAAAGGCTTGCCTGTTGAGAGAAGTGTTCAAACATTTCAGGCTGAGATGAGGCTTCTTTTTTTTTCTTTTCTTTTTTTTTTTTTAACCTGCTGTAAAAGCTTAATGTTCTTTAAAAATATCTTTTTCTGATGCACTCAGCATGTAATCTTTAACAGACATACTTTCCCTGTATTGCCCTGTCTTGTTTGTATGTGATCCAGAAATGTCCATACCAGTAAATTTTGAACAGCATATTAATTTCCATGACAACTGACTGTAACATAATAAACAAAATATTAATTGTTTTGTTGTGGAAGCAGAAGAGGAATTCGGATCATATTTAGAAAACGTGACATGCCTATACAAATTCAAACCTCTGGTAATTGCAAAAGGAATATAGCAAAGGAATAGCTAATTTTCATATTTTTTTTTTTTTAACTAAACTTTCTAATTTGTCCAGCTTATTCTCGTGTGAAAGTCACTTTCTGAGAAAAGATAAACAAGAGTATCAGGTAGTTCCTTGCGCAAGGCTAAAGAGCTTATCTCACACACTGGTCAAGCATCTCAGCTTCAACTGGCCAAACATCTGCAGTCAGACACTGGCAGCTGTCCTTCGTGACGTTAGAGAAACCCCACAGCTCTGCTGGGCCCTGAGCAAAAGCCAGCAGGAGCGAAAAAGGATGGCAATTACCTCCGAAAGGATCGTCAAGCTTCTATTTGTTAACAAACAGTGCCTTCTTGTGGGCAGAAGGTCTCACTGCTAGCTCGAAGCCTTGGTGTCAATTGTGGTTCTCCTTCCTTTTGTGTTTCAGGCAACTCGGAGAAGAAACTCAGTGAGTATATATACAGAACTCACAAACGCACGTGGAGGCAATCTGTTGTGTTGCAAATTAATGAAAGAGCTCTTTCAAAGCCTTCAGAAATGAGAGGAGTGTCAGCTTTGACTTTCACAGCGCTAAGAAACATTTTTCTTTTTTATTTAATTCTGTTCATGAGGAAGATGCAGCCTCACTTATGAATAAATGTAACAGTACCTTCTCACTGCTCCCCATCTTCTCTTTGCAAGAAAGTTTTTTTTCTCTTTCTTTCAAATGAAGACACGCATCCATGCATACAAACACATGCATGGATTGATGGGTGGGACAGCAGAGAGCCCCCTGTTGCTCATAATTTCCCCTCTCTGCATCGGAGGCCCCCTGCCTGTGTGGAGCATAGAATTTCTCTGAGCAGAGCCCAACTCTGCCTTTCCACTCTTCAGCCCTGAGGATTTTCCTGGGAGAGGATTTGCAACACTCATTTTTTCTCCCTGCAGCCCAGTGCTTATAGATCACAGAATCATAGAATTGTTTGAGTTGGAAGGGACCTGTAAAGGCCATCTAGTCCAGCTCCCCTGCAATGAATGGCGAAGGGACACCTACAGCTAGATCAGGTTGCTCAGAGCCGCATCCAACCTGACCTTGAGTATCCCCAGGGAGAAAGCAGCCACCAAACTTGGCTAGCTCAGTTCCCTGCACCGATGCTCTTAAACCCGATGCCAAGCACCAGGTCAGATAAGGGAGCAGCCTGGCCAGGGTGTCAGGATGTGCCACCAGAGGTGCAGAGGAACGCTGAAGCTTCATGCAAAGAGTGAATCTTAAGTGTCCCTGCTGTTCCTGCTTCCCATGCAATAGTAACATGTTTGTAGTAAAGGCAATAGCTGCACACTTCCCCTCCAGCTGATCCTGAATGTTTGCAAGGCTAAATCACAAGTGTGTTTATTGCACTGGGAGGAGCCTTGCATATGCAGTTGGTCCCTGACTGCAGCTTCCTTCGTGCGGCCAGTATCAGGCCAAGTGTGGTGGAGTGCAGTCTCGTGAAGGCCCCTTCCTGTCATAAATAAGATTACTTTCATTTCACTTGTGGAGTGTGTTATTCCTCAGAGTAATGAATTTCCTCTGTGCCTTTGAGCACATAAACATGGTTTTCATTAGGTTTCTATTAAAAAAAAAAAAAAAAAAAAAGGGCTGAGTAAAATTAATAAGAAGGCTATTAACTCCATAAATGCGGATGTGCTTTTAGTGCATAACCATGCTGGAAGTAAACAGCTTCTCCAAAGATTGCAAGGACTGCAAATTGCATAAAATGAAAGAATTTTACAGGACTGGGTCCTGTTTCCAGAGAGAAAAAGTAAGTGGAAAATATGACCATTCAAATAGTCATTTCTTAGGATGAAAAATAGACTTATCAGATTAAATGTAGACAAATAGCCTCGGGCTTTTTACTTAATATGTAACGTGTGTGATGATAATAGTTTTAGGCCACATATTTAGAATTAGAGTTACAGCTAAGAGTTGGAACGTAACTATTTTTTTTCCTGTACCAGATACGTGTTTGCAGCTACAGAACAAGGAATGCAACATTTGCAAATCTTTCACTGATTGACCCTGTAACTCATAAAGTGTTCATGTACAGTTTGTATTTGTGGCTTGAGATCTCTGTCAAGTGGTGAATCACTACAGCATCATTGCGGTTTTCTCTCTTTTTTTTTTTTTTTTTGGTAGCTACCAGCATTTTAAACAGAGAAAGAAAAATAGCCATCCATACAAAAAAAAACCAAAACACCACGTTTTCAGAAGACCAGACACTTGAGCTGCTGTTGTCTTTTTCTAGTCTCCAGTCAGATATGTGTAGTAAAAGGATAAAAAGCAGCAAAATTAGAGCTTGTGCTCTTTGCACTCCTCTACCTTACGTTTTTATTGAAGAAAACTGAGGTCATTTTCTTGCTGCTCAAATCCTACACAGCAAATGGAACTTTCTCAAAATGAGGTTGCTAGACTTTAGCAAAACCTCAATGCCAGAAAATACAGCTTGGCAGCTAGTTAAATTTCGAAATGTTGCCAGCCTATTGTGAGTAACTTTATATTATCCTGTAGACTGTCTTGAGCCTTAGTTTCCCACAAAATCAAAATTCTTGAAAATTCTTCTACATAGTTTCCAATTTCATTCTGCCTAGGCAAATTTGATGTGAACAACAACAAGGCATCACAGGCAGTCATTATTCATGATGCAAATAAAAAGATGTAGTCTGCCAAAACTTTTTGCATGAGAACAAAAATACAAATGTTCCTTTCATATAGCAAATAGCTGTTTTTAAAATAAATGATCTTCTTCATTTTTCTTCTGTATTTATGTCTCAGGAATTTGGTAAGAAAAACTGCCAGTTTTACCTGGAAGCCATTTTAGCCTGGTGCCAAACCTTACAGCTGATGTTCCTTGGTGCAGTGCAAGTTTTGCACTACTGTTACTGTAATTGAGCAGATATTTTTAGTTAGAATGTTAAGCATAAAGTTGTTTAAGGAACCAGTCTGTTGTGGGTCAAACGTAACTGAAATCTCAACAACAAAGGAAGAGAAATCTTAAATACCGGCAACCATTTCCCTTCACTTTGGGGCGAGAAATTGTATTGGGTTTTTTTGGGGGGCAGGAGGGAGGAGCAGGAGGAGGTGGTGTGAGGGTAGAAAGCACTGCACATTAAAAATTCAGTCTGGTTGTTTAATATTTGCTCAGTAGTGTTCTGTTCCCTAATCAAGCCCCCATAGGCTGTAAATCACAGCCACTCTGTCACTGTTTTGATTGGAAGCAAGAGCTGTACCATGGCAAATCTCTAGGGACAGCAAACTCTGCAGCTGTGGAAAGCTGGAACTGTTTGCTGTTCTTATTAAGGAATCTGAGATTTTTTTAATATAAAGACGTAGTGAAATTCATAAGGTGTGCAGAGATTTAGTATGAAGGTTTTATAGCGGGCACAGCACTTAACAATGGTACTCCAGTAACAGAAACTGAATTGTTCTAATTGTCAAAACAGCAAACATGTAAAATTATAGCCCTGTTCTCACCTTGTGCCTTGTCCACCTTAGGAAAAAATATATTCAAACATTTGTGAACTATTTCTAAATACAAAATATCAATCAAGCATTTAGGGCTTCAGTAACATGCCTTCCTGTTGAATGAAGGCCTGGGTTTTCCTTCTAGAAACATCCTGGAAAATTTTACCATAATTTTGTTTTCATGAAGGTGTTGAGAGTGTTTTGGGGGCTCTGACTTCTGAACTACAGCCAGTGTAAATGGAGCCTGAGGACCAAAATGTTAACTTCTCCATAAGTGCAAAGTAAATACTTGAGTTAATTTATGTACTGCTTATGACAGAGAAGTCTAGAGCTAGGCAGTACGTTTTCATTAGAATATTCAAAGATATTCTAAGTGCTTCCCCATAACTAAGCTGAAGGGTTGCAGAGGAAGTATGTTTCTGGCATATGTAAATCCTCTATCTTGTATGCATGGGCTTCTTCCAAGATTGACTGTGATATTATTCCCAGATGCCCCAATCATATGTGAGGGCTTGATTAATTAAAGTAATAATGTAGTCATGCCAGGATTTTTCTAACAGTAAATCTGGCACTCTGTTATACCAGTTTGAAAGGGGAGGAATACAGAGGAACTTGAAGGATAGCGTGCTTATTGACATGTGGCTTACAGCAGGAAAAAGAGAGTATGAATCAGAATGAGATATGGGTGTGGGGAAAATAATTCATGTTAGACTAAGAGATGTCCTGATCATATTTAAATATCTGAAATCTGCAAAAGATGATGTAGCAGTGGTATATCTCGAATATTTAAGAGAGCTCCACATGAATGTGTGCGTCTCTTCATAGCTGTGCCTACCCCTGTATTCTTTGCACCACTTCACCTTTAAAGCCAAGTTGCACTACTTCTTTAAGACTGGCTAAAATAAGTACAGGTTGTTTGGAGAAGGGTTTTGTCAATTGTTATAGTGTTTTCTCTTTGTCTTTGAAGAGAATTGGGTAAAAACTGCATAAGCAAGCAGAGAAATAAGCTATGCTGCACCGTTGCAGCCTTTTCAGCAGGGCAGTTGTTACTCAGCACAAGTGCAAGCATAGGGTTTCTGCACAGGGTGGGGTTTCTGATGCTTCTTGCCATAGCTGTTTAGGAATTTGTGTGCCTGCAGCCTGCAGTCAGCCTGGCTGTAGTTGCGATTGTTGGGAGGGCAGCTAAGCTTTCAGTAAATGAGTTGAATTCACATATTCCTTGTTGAAGTACAAATTTGTATTAAAACCACTGCAGAAATAAATGCTTTTTTGTAACAAACCCACCTCATTATTCTTCAGCCCCTATGAGAAGCAGTAAAAGATGGCTGTATGTTTGGTAAATGTACCCTAGGGATCACACCTTGAATGTAATTCTCTTTTTTTTTTTGTTGCACTGCAAGCCCTTCTGCACACTGGCTGGTTTAAAATGGACTTGACTGAGCACAGACTGTATGGCCTTCTTTATTAAAACTGGAGAACTGGCAGAATGCAAACCATATGCATGATGTTTTAAAACGTGCTGTAAAAGCATCAGATTCATAGTGCACACAGTGCCTCCATGAAGCAGGCTTTTTTCCCCTGGATGGGGAAATTCAGAGACGTGTTGGTGGATTCACCCAAGGCCACCCGCGTGTTAGCAGCAGGACGGAGCCTGGAGCACAGGAGCTGGCTACCAGCAATCCCATGGCTGACCCACGGCTCCACGCTGCTCTCCATGTGTCAAAGCATGCAGACCCTGGTAGCTGTGGCTGTGCCTCAAGGGCTGGAGGAGGGTAGGAGGAGCAAACCCACCTCTCCTGTCTATATGTAGTCCCTGTTCTATAAGCAGGGCTGGCACAGAACTAAGTTGAGAATGATTGTGGCATGATTTGTGCACAGCCTATCTTGGCACCTTACCCACACTGATAGATGTGCTAGTCCAGCACAGAAACCCTGCCTGAGATGTGGTTTAGCATCACAGTAGCTACTGGTGAGACTGATGGCTCTATTTCCATGAATTTCAACCAGAAAAAAGGAGAATTTACCTTGCTGAGAAATGCATTGTAAATTAGTTACTAAATGGTTTGTTTTATGGAGTGTCAAAGTGAATATCAAGGGAGAAAGTATCTCAAATACAGCTCCTGGATGTTGTTGTAGCCTCAGCCAATGTGGAGACATTTATTGTCTCTCTCAATCATGCTCCCAGTAAAAAAAAGATGGGGATCTCCTGGAGACAGTCCAGCGGAGGGTCACAAAGATGATAAAGGGCCTGGAGCATCTCCCCTGTGAGGAAAGGCTGAGTGACCTGGATATGTTCAACCTTGAGAAAAGAAGACTCAGAGGTGATCTTAGTAATGTTTATAAATACGGGAGTCAAAGGGGCATGACCAACCTCTTTTCAGTGGTCTGTGGGGACAGGAAAAGGGGAAATGGCCATAAACTTGAGCATAGAAAGTTCTGCACCAATACACGAAGGAAATTCCTCACAGTGAGGGTGATAGAGCTCTGGAACAGGCTACCCAGAGTGGCTGTGGATTCTTATTCTCTGGAGATATTCAAGACCTGCCTGGTCACCTACCTGTGCAGCCTGCTGTAAGGAGCCTGCTTTGCTGGGGGGTTGGACTTGATGATCTCTAGATGTCCCTTCCAATCCCTACAATTCTGTGATTCTTGCTTTCTTTTCCTTTGTCTCCTTCCTTTCCAGTCCTTCATCACAGTGAAATCTTACAAAAGAGTCAGTCTGGCCATGCCAGTTGCATTCCTGAAACATTCCTGCAAAGCCTAAATTTTGCTGCATAGAAATACATCTTGCATTTTCTTCTTCATTTTGAACTTTCCATTGTGCTTTGCCACTGAGTATGGTGGGTGCTTTACCTCCTGTTTCACTGGAATGTTTTGTGAAATGTTATCAAAGGCAACCTATCAAGCAGGGCAGCATATATTTAATAAAGCCTGCAAAAGTTTTCATTATGAAATAATTAAAATATTTCTCCATGGTTTCATGTAGTAGCCCCCAGTACTAGGTCGTGTCCAAAATTTTTCAAGAAAATATTGCTGGCCCATATCAGCATTGATTATTTCATAGCCTTGTAAATCACCCTGGGAATACTTAATGAGATAAAGTTGGCAAAATGCAGCATGTTGTGGTACTTAACATACTGCCACTTCTTAATTGAAACAGACTTCCTTGTACATATTTTGTATTGAATTTGTTTATTTGCTAACTGGTTGGTTTGTAGTGACACTCTCTGTTAGCTCTTTCTGCCCTTCTGTAAGCCCAGCCTGCTGGGAACTTTGTACATCACTTGGCATGGCAGCCAAGTTGTCCTCACTGCAAGCACATTTGGCAAAACGGAAAAGAAATTCTCATCTGTCTTATATTGGTGGTGAAAGTGTACTTAATCTTAAGTACATAGAAATCCATAGTTTGTCCTATTTGTAGTAAAGTTCTTCAGTTCTTCAATAGAGTTCGTTTTCTTTGTGTTTTTAAAAATACTATTACCTTCAGTGTTGAAGTTCTCGAGTCATAAGGGCTTTATTTGCAGTATACAATTTGGGCAGAATTCTGATTTGGACTTCTGAGTCAGAAGCTTGTCTTCTGGAGTTGTTTTATCCTCTGCCAAGTGGTACCTGTGTGGTTGAACTGTACACGGTACAGTTTCTCTCTGTGGCTGAAAGTTTAAAGTCTAAGTACAGCTTCTCTTCATAGGAGAATAAAACCATCAGAGTCTCTAATTAAAGGGGAACATGATTACTGTTCAGAAGTCTAAGAAGAGTCTTTGATTCAGCTGAAACTATTTTAGACTTGCTAGAACTGCTACATGTGCTCCTTGAGATAGGACAAGGGGGAATGGATTTAAACTGCAAGACAGGAGGCTTAGGTTAGATGTTAGAAAGAAATTCTTCACTCAGAGGGTGGTGAGGCACTGGCACGGACAGCCCAGAGAAGCTGTGGATGTCCTTTCCCTGGAGGCATTCAAGGCCAGGCTTGATGGGCTTCTGGACAGTCTGATCTAGCGATTGGCAACCCTGTCCATGTCAGGGGAGTTGGAACTAGGTGATCTTTGAGGTCACTCCAACGTAAGCCATTCTATGACTCTATGGTGACTGTGCAGTTACCTAAGTACATAGGATTCCACCATCTTACTTACTGCTTTCTTTTGCCCTTTTCAAAACCCCTTGAAAACCTACCCAAGTGTACACTTCTGGCTTGCATCCAACGTATATTTTAAAAGTTAGCATTTTGCCCATTTTCAGTGTGAGCAGGGTTTTTTTCCCCTCTAATTTGTTTATAGGTGCATGTGTTCTCAAATGTTAGAAACTCTTTAGCATGTTTTGTTTTAGCTTCTCTTTAACTCTCTGTCATTTCCTTCTCGTTTTTTTCCCATCTTGCTCCCAAAGGCATTAGTAACAAACCCTCTTTGAGAAAAAACGTGGCTGGGGAAGAAAAGTACTTTTGATGATTAAGGCCCTTGTGTTCAAATGGTTCCTGCCTACACTATGGAATCCATAGATACTGGAGATATAAAGAAGAGGGTTAGAAGATAACTAAGACCCCTCAGGCTTGATATGTAATCAAAGAAGTATTGTTTGGGAATGACTTAAGGGGAAGCAGAGTGGCTAACATTTGGCCCTGGTCCAGCCACCGCTGCAGCTGATGGCAGAGTTCCCGCTGACTCCAGGAGAAGCGAGAGCAGACCTTTTGTGTGGCAAAGACAAGCCTGCAAAAACACAATGCAAATGATGACAACCATGCAAATTGGGAAAGACAACAGGCTACAGATTCCTTATGTAGAGGATGTCTTTGCCTGGGTAAGACAGATTGACAGGAGGGCCATGCTCCATTCCTGGGTCCAGCCTAGCCAGCTAGCACAGCTTGGTGGAGGCAGGATTCCACTGTGCATGTAACTGCAGTTCCAAGGGTAAGGCTTTGCATCTTGCCAGGTGATGCTGTAAGGGAGCTAACTAGCAACATAAGCACAGTTGCGCTGGGTAGAAAGGAAGACCTAGCCTGCTCAGTATTTGTTTGCTGTAGGAGGTGAAAGAAGAGTAGCAGAACAGGGACTAAAAAGCACAGCACATCCCTTGGTACAACCACCCCAGCTTCCCTGAGTCAGCAATTTAGTAGTTATTTGGGCATTATCTGCATCTTAGAACACTGTGTTTAAAGACCATTAGGAGACCAGCAGTATTAGTCTGATCTTCAGCTTTTTATAAATTCGGAAAGCAGATCTCTGGGGAACAGGAAGATAACCTTACTGGGTGACTTAGAGGCAACGATGTAGACTCAGAGACACAAGACCTCCTGTTATGTTGGTGTTAACAGAACTACAGGCTAGCAGATATACTACAGAGCATCTCTTTCAGACCAGCCCCTGAAAAAGGTGCTCTCCAGCTCTTTTCTGCTGTGCCATGAGCCACTGAAAGTGCTTCTCTCAGATATCCAGCTAGTTTCCAAGACACTGCAGTTCTAGACTACAGAGCCACTGCTGAGCTTCAGGTTTTGATTTGGGTTGGGCCCCACTCAGAGAAGCACTTCTCCCAGTGAGCAGCAACAGCAGTGCTTGGTGTTCCTGAAAAGAGAAAAGCAAAGGCTTTGTATAGGTACCTTCATCTTGATTAGGAGCCAGCACAGGGGGGACAAGTAGAATCCACAGGTAGAAAAGTACGCTTCCAGGAAAGCCTGTGAAGGAAAATAAATATGCAAAATCCAGAAATCAAGGAAAAAAGGACAAAATAAAAGAGATTTGATAACTATGTTGGGACCTGCAAACAGGGCCACATCTGTTCTGACAGTATCCCAAGTAACAAACATATCTGACATTCACAAAAGAAGCTTTCCCCATGCAAAGACTGGAGAGGTGTTTGGTGGAAAAGCTGCAGTGTAAACTACAGCTGCATTTTCCCTCACTTTATGGTCGTATGGCTTACATTTATTGGGTGGAACTGAATAGCTACAGACTTGCCATTCGCAAAGGAAAGAGATCATCTTACTTACTGTAAAAGTCTTGGGGCTTCTTTCCTTGAACGCATGGGAAGGATGTGTCAGCCTTGACCTGTGAAACCTTGCACAGTGCTCAGCAGGAACTGCAAGGTGGTTTTGCTTCAGTGCAAGTGTGAATGAAGAGCATGTGTGGACATAAATAAGATTCAGCTGTTGGGGTATTCTTCTCCAAGCAGAAGCAGCGCTGGTATTCTGACATCCCCTCCATGCCTTACACAACATAAGGTCAGAAACAGGAAGGAGTAGGTGTGTGTGGAAGGAATGCATCTGAGGATTCATTTGTCTACAGGAGATCCTTGGCATGAAAGTAAGGCTTTTTGCCATCTGCCTACTTCATGTCCTCATTGCTAGGAGATGTCAGCTTGGTGCGTACTTGATCCTTATGTGGGCAGGCTCAGGTGCCTCTGTAGATCTGGCCTCAATCATCCCTGCTCTGCCTTCCCCATGTCCCATGGCAAGTTTTGAATTTTCTCTTTAAACATCACCTACTTGGTTTGGGCTGCTATCTGCCATTCCTTTGGCAGAATAAATCTCTATCCCTTGTAGCTGCAGGAGAGGTTGAAAACATTAATCCTAAATGTCCCAAAGCTAAACAGACAGCAAAAAGAATTCAAAATATAAAATTTCTCATGGATTTTTGAAGGCATTTTCATGATTTCTGATTGCTTAGGACTGTAACAATTTGCAGGCAATTCTTCTCAACAGCATTAAGCAAAATATAGCTCCAGTGTTATTTACTTGATCACAGAGATTTTAGAGGAACGGGTGAAGGCAATCATCAGCTGCATTTTTCTAACATAAAATGGAAAGCTTAAGGAACTCAGTATCCTTTGTGTATCAGCTAGAAGTCCTTTCTCCAAGCTCATTTCTCATTGTGCTAAATAATCCAGTCTTTTTTTTATTTATTTTTGACCTGAGCACTTTTTGTCAACATTGCTCTGCTTCTGAGGTGTAGGGATTTGTGACAGAAAAGAGTACTAAAGGAACTACATCAATAAACACTGTAGAGAAGTGTGAACATGGCTTTTGTAGCATTAACCATGTCCTATCTGTTCTCCGCAATGAGAGTAAGGAAGGAGCCAGCAATTATGTAGGTGATATTCTACTTCTCTGCTGTAAAGTTTTTACATGAACAGAAATGGGTCAGTATGGAAAACTCCCTTACAGATTACTAACTGGTTAAAAATTGAGAAATGAAAAACAAAAAAAAGCCACAAGCAGGGTACCAGAAATAGCCACAGACATTTCACGTGAGTGTGCCTCAATTTCTCCAGACATGCTGAAGTGTGATGTTACTGATTACCTTTGCTGCTTCTCTCCCACCTGGTTCATGAAGGAAAGGCTTGTAGGGTATGTACTTGATTACTGTCCCAGAGGTGAAGGAAACATGAGTGGGGAAGATAATACTAGGAAATTGCACCAGTGATCTCGGATTTCTTTGGCTGTATTTTGACAGCTGAATTAACTTGAGTTATCTGTGCCCAAGTGAACAGCACAGTACAGCTTGCTCAGAAATGGTCATCCTGCAAATCTACGTTCGAACTGCAGGAATGGGGTGGGAGATCAGCAGTGTGATTGCAGAGCAACGTGGAGATTTAGCTGGAAAAACAAACTATTTTGCCTCTCCATTAAAACTTGAGGCAAATCACACAATTTAAGAGCAGCATCACTTCTGACAATGTTTTTTTTTATGTATGAGAGTCTAGGTAGGGGTGACATTTTAGTTTTAGCTCAAGTTAGCTCTGCATGTGCGGGGAGAGAACCCACCAATACCCGATCGCTACCCGGCACGGGAAAGCATAACCTACTCAATATGAGAGAATAAGCTTTAACTTTATTGCGCAGGTAGCTCGTTTATATAGTACATGAGTTGTTTATGTCCCTTTGACCACTTGTCCTTTTCTCTTTGGTAAAGCCTTGCAGTTAGACGATAGGGCACCCCGCCCAAGCACACATCTTGCTTTCTGATTCCACCCAAAGACAGTTCCGCTTCAGTTGTTTGCTACTTAGCTCAAGGTCAGTTTGTCGCTTACCACATCTGGTATTATTCCATTGCTATGTGCTTAGAGCTGCCGTGTCCCTCCTTGTACAGTTCTTTCAGGGAGCCATGGCCCTGCTCCCTGAGCCATTCTGCAACATGTATGGAAATAAAATTCTTTGATTCTTGGTTGTTGCCATACTTCTACACTTCAGGTCACATCACCGCCATTCTCTTTACACAGGATTAAGAGTCTGACTTTTTTAACCAACTGTGAAAACTTTACTCACCATAATGTGTGCCCACAGATATATTATTTCTTAAAAGCAGAATTATTCTTAGCACTTTACTGAAAAATGTTTTTGAAAAGCCTATTTCACCCCTCTTCTGAAGCGTGTCCAAGCAGCTCTGGGAGAAACAGCTTCTGGGCCTTCATACTTCACCTCAGATTCTTTCTTCTGAAGAACCGAGCTCAGTGCTGCTTTTGGAAACAAAAATCTCATTCCACATTCTCTGTTTATATGTGTCTCATTTCGCCATCGAAAGAAAAAGGCAAGTTGTATCTGGCAAATGAAGTGATACTGGAGAATTAGCAGCATACATGAGAGCAACATGATAATTGCTTTCTTCAGCCCAAGCCCTCCAGCACCTCAATACAATGGAAATAGAAGCTACTCACGTTTTAAAGCACTGTGGAGCCCCCAGGAGCATGTGTTTGACACAGCAATGGAAATGGAAAATCATGAACTTTGAGGAAGTTCAGATTGTTATTTCTGTTATGTAGTTACTTAAAAAAAAAAAAAAAAAAAAGTATTATCTTTGTTCTGATAAGGCCTTGAATTTTCCAAATGAGACTTTCAGGAGGGAATCTTTATCTCTGTGTTCACCAGCCCTGGCAAAGCTGCTCGTTTCTAATGTCTAGAAAAAGTCCCAACTGCAGACAGCCTAATTTGTTCTTGGAACATCTGAGAGTTTGCATTGCTGTGGGGGTCAGAAGCGTAATAATTCATGAGAATATGTGCTGAGCTGGGCTCCATTAGTTAGTCTTCTTTCTTCCCCAGTTGCCTTTTGGGAGGGACAGAGCAGAGCCTGGCCGAAGTGCTTTGTGACACAGTACCTAGCAATGCCACTGCAACAGGCAGGTGGTAACAGCGCAGTGCTTCCTCTGCTTTCTGTGTGGATGCAATACAGCTTCGTAGGATAAGCCTTTCCACTGGACTGCTGGTTGATACGAGCAGAAATTGCGATGCACTTGAATGTATTTAAAATACTTTCTTCCATTCTTTGCTAGATATGCAGACAGTGAGCCATTCAAATTCATGGCTGGATCTTCATGGCCTTTTGTTCTATCAGAGATCACTTCTCTGCCAGTGCTTCTTTCTTTACAGACTATGGCAGAAGTCAGCTACGGGATGAATCCTTCTTGTTTAGGGAAAGTCTGGCTGTTATCTCTATTTGAAACGCACTTTGGTATGCATTCAACCCAAGGAACAGCTGAGCCCTATGAGAGAGCAAAAGAGGCTTTAAGTACAGTGCTGGGGTGATCGCAGGTGGCTGCTGTTTATTTATTGTTATATCTTAATTACTACCTGCTGGTTTACCCCAACACTACAAAAAGTAGTAATAAGCTCAGGTGAGAACTAAATGTGCTGATTGAAACTTCAGGGAGCTGGGGGAGCTCAAAGCTTCTCCTGGATGCTCAAGGTGCCTTTGTTTACAAGCCACAACTTGTTTTAAAAGCACTGAACAACTCATCGGCATCAAAGTGTGTTTTAACCAGACACAGTAAGATTTTTGCACGTCTAACCTTATGCCCACATTTGAGTATCCTAACTGCTTCTAGGTGTTAAAGGACAGATAAAGTGAGAGATGCTGAAGAATATTTGAAACAGCTAGGAATTTCTGTTGTCTTTGTTCCCAGAAGCAGCTCTGCCATTCCAGGAGCATTCGCTTTTTGTGGGGAAATTGGACGGTGAATATTCTTTCAATAGAATAATGGGGAACTGAAGGACTTTGGCACAATTCTGTGTAAACAGCAATCTTTAGCTAGAGCTGTCAGTGACCGTTCTATCCATAAAGAAAAAACACATTTAATGCAAGTAAAGGTTTGTCACATGGTAAAACTTTTTAACATCTGCACTCTAGCATCATTAAAAGCACTTAGCTCTGACTTGCACTAGGACCTAACATAGAAAGCAGGAGTGGCTCCGGTACACAGAATGTCATTAGGATTAAGGTATGTCTTTCCTACTTCTTTCTGCCTTGTGGGTTGGGATCTTACTGTGGTGTTTTTAGTAAACAGTCTGTAATCGGGGAAGCATTAAAACAAATTCTGGTTCAGTGTTTGTTGTTATTAAACTAAATTAAGTTAAAGTAAAGTAAGTTCATATAATTTCAGTGTTCTTTCTTTGCCGTTATCAATGGTGCAAGCATTAAAATCTCAAACCATTAATGTATACTTTTTTTAATGTTCAGAAATACTAGCTTTTATAATGTTAGGTGAAACCTCTGTTCAGTCATAGTTAGGTTTCTCTGTATAAGCAAATATTAGAATAGTAAGAAAACAAAGCTCAGGAGTTATGATATTAAACATGTTTGATGTATCTGTCTATCTGTACATATATACACGTACACTAGGCACGCAGAAATTTTGTGTCATAGTGTGTTCTAGCTGGTACCAAATACATACGACCAAAGGATTTAGACGCTGATAAACATTCATTTATTCAGCTTGCTGACGATTGTTTCTGCCTAATGAGATGCTTTAGACCAGCAGTTGGTGAGACCTAAATGGTCTGCGCCAAGGCAAAAATTACCTACTGCATCAGTTCAAGCTTAGGATAAGCCCTGAAATATATCTCAGGAGCAGAAACAAGAGAGTGGAGGTTAGAGAGCTGGAATCTAACAAAGAAATGACAGTCATTCAAAGTGACAGTTGAAGGTGTAATATATACTTAGTCTTGTTATAGTAATAAGCACTAGCTAGTTGTAAACAGTCAGGAAGAATAGTGAATTTAGAATATTTGACTCATCAGTAAAATATTAATATATAGCATTTATTTTGTAGATCATATTAGACCTTCAATCTCTTCAGCATGTCTTCCACATTATGGTTCATTTTGTTTCTTTATTGAGAATTTTGCACATATGCACTGATAGGAAAACAACAGGAAGCAAAAGAATTCCATAAAGTGGAAATATCTGCAGAGGAAGTTCAGAAAGAGCTTTAGCAAGGAAACGGTCAAGGGGAAAAAAATACATTTTATTTAGTGAGCAGCAGAGCTATTGAGTCCATGTTTTTTACAGATTTGTGTCTGAAGTCTGCTGAGTTCTTCTACTTCATTATACCAGCTGCTCTTCACCTGCCAGCAGGATCTCATACCCACATCTCCTCCTCGTGCCTGGCAGCCCTGGGTCCTCCTTGCTCTCAGCACTTGGGAGTTCAAATGCAGTAAAATTATGGGAGCTATTCTTGTATTATTAGTGGTGTTTGAAGCTATGAGTTCTGATCTAGCACAGTGCAGCCTGGCGAACAATAAATGATGTATCAAAAAGGAGACATAACAAAATACAGCAAAAGCAGCAAAGCTTGGCTCAAAAGTTCTGCTTATTTTCGTTTCCCATTTATTTGGCATCTTGCTTTGTCAGACACAATACAATCTTCTCTGATTGTTTCTGGTTAGCACAACATATCTCTGTCTTAAATCCTCTCCCTGAATTCAAGTTACACTGCCTGCAGAAGGCATGCAAGGGAGAACTCATCAATTGTGCACTCTCTTGGGGTGGTGACCCCTGTCAACAAGCTGTTTATGGCTCCCAGGATGGAGCCAAATGGATACCAGTTCTTCCTCTGCTGCAAGGAGCTGTTGACATGATTGCAGCTGATTAAAAAAAAAAAAAAAAAAAACACCAAAAAAAACTTCCCATCTTATATGAGTGTAAAAGTGAATCATTCCTTTATATAGGGATCCTTCAGGTCAACATCTTTGAAGGCAGTCCTGGGGCCAGTGCAGCCACCTCCTGGGAACATGCTTGAAGTATACACCCCAGCCAGAGCTGCTGAAGGATAGATATTCTGCAGTACAGACAGATGGGCATACAGCATAACTTCTCTATTTAAACATAAAATGCAATAGGACAAATATATACAGCATTTTTTTCACGAAGTGAGGGGGATGGACAAGGCAGGGAAAGGCTGGGGAGCTTATCCTGCTTTTCTGAGCAGGATGTCTTTCCCAAGACAGCAGAGGTCACTGTGCTCATTATGAAAGAAGCAGCGAGATTGTGAGGCACAATGGCCATTTCCATCCTAGGTTAACAGCATCAGTGCCCATCTTTCTCCACAATGAAATTACTTTTTCAGATTAGCTTTCCTGTAGTAAAAAAAAAAAACAACAAAAAACACCTTTTTGCTAACAATAAATATTAATTCTTCTCATCACCATTAACCTGAAGAATCTGCTAAGAGAGATTGGAAATTCGAGGGCCCCCAGTTAATCTGCAAGTGCAACGATGAACCATCTTTAGGCAGGTTTGGGTCTGCTCACCAGAATGCCAGACACATTTTTAATGACAGTTGCCAATTGCAACATAAGCCCAGGAAAATGTATTACTGTGCAAATGTCTCAGGAGAGGAGCCCAGCTGTGAACACAGCAGATTTGACAGGCTGCCATGAGGTGCAAGGAGTGTTGGTGCCCATGCAGGCCTCATTCAGTCCCTCAGTGAGCACTGAGTGGCACAGCAGGGAAGAGAAAAGTGGCTGGCAAGCAAGTAGAGAATGTGATAAGCTTGGTTTTTCAGTCAGGTGTTTTCTGTTTAGTCCTTGGGATTGTCAGTGATGTATTAGCTACTGTGTGTATATTAAGGTTCTGTCCTGCTCAGTGTAAAATCAAATCTAGGTTTATTTTGACAACTAACATTAAAACTTAATGTTTTTTACGTTTAAATGTTTTTACGTTTATAGGAAGAAATATCAGGCTGACATTTGCTTGCTTGTCCAACTGCTAATTTTCTTCCTAGCAGCAGCAGGCTGAACACTGGGCAGGAGAGGGCAGCAGCGGAGTGTCTGAGCTCACAGCTATGAGGCAGAACATTTCACAGAATCACAGAATCAGAGAGGTTGGAATGGACCTTTGGAGATCATCCAGTTCAACCCCTTGCTAACACAGGCTTCCTACAGTAGATTGCATATGAAAGTGTCCAGGTAGTTTTTGAATGTCTCCAGAGAAGGGGATCCACAACTTCTCTGAGCAGCTTGTTCCAGTGCTCTGTCACGTACAAAGTAAAAAAAAGTTCTTTCTCATGTTCAGATGGAACTTTCCATGTTCCCCTTTGTGCCCGTCGCCTTTTCTCCTGTCACTTGGCACCACCAAAACAAGCCTGGCCCTGTCCACTTTTATCCTTCCCTTTAGATATTTATAAGCATTGATAAGATCCCCTCTCAGTCTCCTCTTCTCCAGGATGAACAGCCCCAAATCTCTCAGCCTGTCTTCCAGATCCCTATTCATCTTTGTAGCCCTCCAATGGACTGTTTCCAGAAGTTCCCCATCTGCCTTGAATCGGGGAGCCCAGAACCGAACACAGTACTCCAGATGTGACCCCACTGGGGCAGAATAGAGGGGAAGGATCACCTTCTTCAACCTGCAGGCCACTTTCTTAATGCATGCCAGGATACCATTGGCCTTCTTGCCCACAAGGGCATACTGCTTGCTTGTAGTCAACTCAGCAAGACACCTAGCTCTTTCTCTGCAGAACTCCTTTCTGGCCAGTCAACCCCTAACCTTCATGTGGTTATTCCTCCTCACATATAGGACTACATTTGCGCTTGTTGAGCCTCATCAGCTTCCTCTCTGCTCAACTCTCCAGCCTGTGCAGGTCTCACTGAATGGAAGCACAGCCTTCTGGTGTGTCAGCCGTTCCTCACAGCTTTGTATTATCAGCAAACTTGCTGAGGATGCACTCTATCCCTTCATCCAGGTCACTAATGAAGATGTTAAACAAGACTGGACCCAGCATCAACTCCAGGGGTACATCAGTAGCTACAGGCCTCCAAGTAGACAGCACCGCTGATCACAGCTCTCTGAGCTCTGCCAGTCAGCCAGTTCTCAGTCCACCTCACTGTCCCCTCATCTGTCCCACACTTCCTAAGCTTACTTATGAGGGTGTTATGGGACGCAGTGTCACAAACCTTGCTGAAGTCAAGGTACACAACTTCCACTGCTTTCCCTCACCTACCCAGCCAGTCATGACATCACAGAAGACTACCAGATTGGTCAAGCATGATTTCTCCTCAGTGAGTTCATGTTGACTACTCCCCATAACCTTATTTTCTTTTACTTGATTGGAGTTGACATTTCAGCAGGAACAGAGGCACTTAGGAAGTACATTTCATCTTCATTTATGACAGGGTGAAGCTCTTAGAACACCATTTGTTTTTTCCAAATAAATGTTTTTGTTTCATAGACACACTGCAAACGAAATTCAAAATTGTTTGTGGTTAAAGTTCAATAATTCTATTATTGATATTAACATTTTGGTTTTATTTATTGTAATAAAGAGACATTTACTGTTGGTACTGTGAAAAGCGAAGTAGCAACTTGTTTTGCCTGAGGGTTGTCTGGAATGTCAAACCCATGTATTTAGGTATCTTTCCCGAGCTGCAGTATGTTCAGTCTCCCATAGGTTTGCATCCCTACTTCTAGCTGTTTGTGTTGGAATTTGTGGTGTGGCTGAGCAGGGGGAATGCACCAAGGCATAGTTTAATTCGGAGACAATCACAGCATGCAACATGAAATGAGGAGAGCCTGCCTTGCCCTCTGACACAGGACAGCAACTGAGCCCTTTAATGCAGTCCTTTCCTAGAACAATGGTGTTGAAATGGCTTGGTAATCAGTGAGCAGATGAATGGATGCCCTGTGTTTCTGTTCACTCTGCCATCCTAATTATCTCTGCCTGCTCCTGGAAGAATTCCTTTCTCAGCCACCCAACAAAACTAGTTCTTGCATGTTGATTTGGATGCTTGCTGGCAGAGGAAGAAGGTGATTCTCAAAACAGGACAAAATCCCTCCTTTTTCTCTACAAAATCAATAGAAACACTGCTTAAATAAGCACAAGGCCAGTTCACCGGTGGAAATTAGGCAGTCTGGACTAGAGTAAGAAATGTTAGCCAGCTGAACCAGAGCATCCATACTACAGCCTTTTGTTTGTCTTCTGAGATCAACTTGAGTGATACAGTCTTCCTAGAAGTCCTTGTGTCACTTGCATTATCGAGTACAGCCCAGAAAGATTCAATTAGTTCCTTACTGACCTTGTTTCAAGAGCCTGTAGAAGAGTACATCATTATTTATGGTAACACAGATTTTTTATGGGGCACTGTGCCAGCAGATGCTGTCCAAGCAGTTGCCAGTACAAACTTGGAACTTCTGCTCCTTAAACTCCTCTAACATCTGTGTTGCAAGCACTGATGTAAAAGCGAACATGGGGGCTCAGCTTAGCTTTTCATGCCTCTATTCAGCTGTATTCTGGGTACAACTGAACTCCAGTTTTGAACCCTCAAAGTCACAGATACAGAGAAAGACTGTGCTGAGCATGCAGACACTGGCAGCTGTGTTTGTTTTGCAACTATGAGTATGGTGAACCAATGTGTTTGTTTTGCAACTATGAGTATGGTGAACCGATGAAGGCCTTTTGTGCTCACATTGCTGAATGAAACTTGCCCATGCAGTGTGTGCGTGGAAAGAAACGGCGGGCAAGGAATCAAAGAGGAGCTCAATTAAAAAGAAAAAATAGCATGTTTAATGACTGACCTTAATGATATACTTGAGTAAAAATCTGCTTTGCTTTAAGCATGCTTAAGGAAAAAGCATGATTTAGACTTATTCAGAGGCTTTCATAAAATTTCATTTTTTTTCCTTTCAGAGCCATCCTCTTAGTATCTCTTCCCTTTCTTGTCCTAACAGTTCTGAAATATTTACTTCCACCCCATTATCTTTTATGGTACTTAGCAGCATAGTCATTTGTTATTTTTAGAGCTTTTCAAACAACAGAAGGTTTTATTGCAATTTTGCATGTCTTTGCTGCCTACTAATGTCACTTTAATTTTTTTGAATCACATACATTTGTGTGTATATCACGGATTCTCTACTTAAGTAATGTTCTGTTTCCCTTCTGTTTATTCTCCAAACACATAGCTAAGCCTGAAATTCTGTTCTCTGAAGTTCTATTCTGGCCTTGTCATCTGAGTTAGTTGTTGGGGATAGTTTTGGTATCATTTTATTGGAAGGAAGTCATTTTGTGCACTCCAGGCTTTCTCTGTAGTGCAAAACGAGGCACAGCCAGTGAGAACAGGGGAAGGATTCCCTTCGGCACTGTTAATCCAAACTAAACTCTAACATTGGTACATGTGATGGGTCTTAAACATCTCCAACATAAAGTTGCTTTTGAATGTGAATCAGAATTAGAACTCTACAGGCATTTTTTATGAGAATGCACAGAGTAATTGGCTTTAAGTGTACTTGTGCACAAGTAACTGAAGCAGCAATAATGCCAAGCCTATGTTCTGTCTTGGTTGTTTGTGTGATTTTTTTTCTGAGCAGGCTTAAGATCTGTGAGATGTTCTTAGTCTTGGAGCTTGAATAGCATGATAAGTTTTTTTTAGAATAGACTTTACATCAAGTTCTATTTCTAAGAGGATAGAGATGGTAGATTCAGATGTATTAGAAATTAGAAATATTGTGTTTCTGTGTTTGTATGTAAGTACATGCCAAAAGCTATGTTTATTTGATTTCTAAATCATTTAGGCTCAAGTGTTGGGTATCAACATTCAGATCTAAATGCTCTTCTCAGATTTATAGGTGTAAAGAAATCTGCTTGTGTAACTGTGACTTCTTTTCAGCCTGCATACACTTATTGCTAGATGTACTGCATCTGGGTGAGGAAAAGGAGCTCTTTTGTACTGATGCAACACATTTTCCAAATTAAGTAAAGCAAGGCGTTTTCGCCAGCTTTCTGTAAGGTATCTCTTCTAGCACAAAATTTTCTGTAGTACTAAACACACTTTTCACACTTTTTTTTTTTTTTTTTTTTTTTGAGTTAGCCTCCCATTTGCAAACCTCTTTGTAAGTAGCAAATAGAAGTCTATGGGACTCCTTTCATTATCTGCAGGAGGATGACTGGATAGACAGCTACATTTAAAAAACCTACCTCTCCTTTGGAAACATTCTTGTTTTCCCTAAGGCCATGCATTGAACTTCAGAGGCCAGAAAGCAGCCTTAAGGCCAGGAATGGTTGTATACAATGACATGCCTCTTTTCAGTCCAATGAATGTGTAGAGGGATCATTTCAAGTGGTTTATAGAATTGTGGGTTGTATTGCTGTTCCTTTGAAGTAGCTTTTTCACACCGACTTGTGCTAAAATTCATGCCTTTAGTCCTTTGGGTGGAGAACCTCCTAGATGTCTGTCAGAGCAATTGACTTAACTCCTTTGACTGGAAAGATATTGCAGTATTGAATTACTGAAGGAATTTCTTTAAAGAAAAGAGAGAAGGGGACTTGCGGAAGGCATGGACTGCCAGTCCTAAGCGGGTGACCAAATAGCCTTTGCTTGCACTTTGCAAAGAGCTGCCTGATTGCACTGCACAAGTACCTCTTTATCGCTTGTAGTTGCTAAGTTCCCCGAAAAGATGATAAAAATGTGTGCAGTGTTTTCCTATGTCATTTAATAGCTGAGCAGTTGTTGCAGTTGCTGGATGGTTAAGATGCAATCTGGAGTTGGAGATAGAAAGCCTATCACTGTTGGGAAGTGATTCAAACAATGAAGAAAGTGTGAGCCTCTCTGTTGAGCATGGGACTTAGGTGGTACTTTAGACATCAGGGTCTGTTTTAGGGTGCTTTAGAATATCTTATATGTGTAACTTAGAACTGAAATCATATTAGTACAGTGATTTTACTTAATATGATGTAGAAAATTTAATACATCTGCAATTCATTGGCCTGTCTTTCTTCTCTCTTGGTTATGTATTAATAGATTAACCAAAGCAAAAATCATCTGCCTATCATTTCATAATGGAACGATCTTTAAGTAAAGAAGGAAATCTTGACTTTCAAACTAGAAGAAACACACGAAGTTTATTAAAACATTGGCTTCTATGTATCATATATTCTATTATCACTTGCATTATTGCTCCTGAAACATCCATAAGAGTGGTGTACTCTTCAGAAGAATTTGTCCCACTTCTTTTTTCAGTATAACTATTGCTCTGTTCTGATATCAAGTGTTTGGTCCATTGGTTAAATATATGTCTAAAAAATAAATGTTAAATAAATAAAATAATATTAAATAAATGTCTAAATAAGCCATGCTGTAGGTGCGAAGAGGCTTAGTCAGCTACTCTCAGAGTAGTGCTGAGTGATCAAATCTGGGATTCTCTGTGTATTCACTCTTCACCCATATGACAGCTTGGAAAGTAGGTCATTCTTGCCATCCACCAAGAAACCCATGTAGTTAGGGAAGGAAAGATTCAGTTCATCTGGATACCTGTCTTACTAAAATCTAACATAACATTAATGATTGGTTGTTGAGAATGTGCTAGGTTTTTAATGCACTTCCAGCATCTCTGATTAGCGTCAACACATTTCTGGTAGGCTTTTCAGCTTTGCTCAGTATTGCTGCAGTGTTGTTCCTGGCAAAGCAAGGAACAAAATGCATTTTGAATAAATGTAGAGTGCAATCCACCATGTTCTTAAAATATTTTCAGTAATTCTAAGAGGTTTCAATGTTGAAAATCCTATTCTAACAAGGCTACAGTTTGGATATAGCAGATTTTAGCATGAAGCAGGGCAACCTTAGGCAGCAGAAGTGCAAGCTTCCCAGCATCCCTGGGAGATCTGCACTGTTCTGTGTACTAGTTCAGAGTTTGATTTTGATTCTGATCAAACTGAGTTTGGTGGTCTTTTTTGCAGGTATCCATGAAAGCAAAGAGAGATCACCATCTCAACATCACTTGAGTTGTTCCTTCTTGAGCAAACACACATTAAGACCAATAAGAGCCTGAAGTTACTTGAGTCACCCACTGACTTTCCAGAAATCTCTTGTCTCCTACCTTTCCATCTGTCAAATGAGCCTTTCTGAACCACTTTTAAGCCCACATTTGCAGAATAGATTTGTGCAATACTTTGAATCTAATTAACCTGCTTTTAAACTTTGACTTTAATACTTCTGGAGGTACTTAAAACTCAGATCTGCTGCTAATCTCCTTGTAACTAAGATGATGTCACTTTCAAATACTGGTTTTCCAGTAAATTTGGATGGATTTTCTTTCTCATAAAGATATAACATTCTCAGTTCAACTTAAAAGCCAGTGAAGAGATTGCCAGGAAATCCTGATTAATATTCTCTGGTGAGAATATGAATTTACCACAACTGCTCAGTCTTCCAGAGTTTTGTTTGATAGTGTTCAATGCATCTTTCCTGTGTGTACTTCCATGATCTGGACATTGAGCTGTAAGTCACTAAATCTCCTCTAACATTCAAGGAGCTTACTCATGCATGGAGTGATGCAGAGTTGGGCGTCTTGACCTGCTTGTACTGCGTTTGACTCACAGCATATCTTTGGCCCTGATCAGTCCTCTTTTCTCAGTGCAGAGGGCCACAAAGCAGCCACTAGCACTGGGGAGCTTCTTGCATTGCGCAAGAATGTCCAAGGAGCAACAGATGCCCTATCCTGATCTTTGACCCAGCACTTACTGCCGGGGTAGGTACAGGTACACTGGCTCCAGTTCTCCTAGTAAATGTCAGCTATATTATGCCCTATCTTCTGAGTGACTGCTATGTTTTTGCAGTGGATCTGCTGTGCACTGCTATGTGGATCTGCAGTGGTCTGATTTTTAAATACTTCTCATGCTGTTGTGTTTTTTTTGTTTTTGTTTTTTTTTTTTTTTTGCCCATTCCAGTATTTTAAGGCTCTCTGAAATATGGAACCTCCTTACACAGGATGCACAGACTCTACTTCCTGCCATCTGATGATACATTCTTGCAACATCTGCTCTTAAAACTTCAGCAAGTAACATTTAAAAACAGGGTATTCTTCCTCACATTTTCCCATTTTTCTCTGCTTACCTATCTTTTCTCCCTTTCATGTGCAATTTTACTTTTATTCAAACCATTTCTCTGATGAGCTAGTCTTTATAGCCTCTCTTTCTGTAATTCCTTCCATATGTTTGTTGTCCTTTGAAAAGTATGGAGTGAACTATTTCTACTGAGGTCATGTCATTTTGTTTGCATTCTTAGTAAATGTGAGGAGCTTGATTGGAGCCATTTAGGCATTTCAAGTATGAATGTCTTTTTACTGAGTCTTCTATAAAAACAGGATGCTGAATTTTGTGGAGCTAGCCTGGCAAGGAATTGGTTCAACAAACTAAATAGGCATCAATGTCATAAATTTATTGATAAGTACAGTTTTTGTTACATTCCTCTGTAGTTCAACAGCTTACTAAAAACAGAAAGGAGTAGAGCTTTCTGCTTCTCATTTTCAATATAGACTTAGTATTTTGACAGACCCCCCCCCCATCACTGCCTGCATGCCATTAGTAGCCCACCCCTTGCTGCAGCTCTGAATCTGCCTCCCATGGCACCAACTCAGTGGATAAGTCCTGGACTGGGTATAGCCTAGGAAATGGGACAGACTGGTGATGTTCTGTCAAAATAGCACATTTTTTGCTGTCTGAACACAGTTAGGAGCAGGAAGTAACAGATTGTGGCTTCCCTTTAGCAATGATGGATGGACTGCTCTGTTAGCACTACTCCCTGTGAAAGGCTGGAGTGTTTGGCAAGAGCATCCTTAGACGTCTTAATTGTGAAAATCCATCAAGGCTTAACTGAGCACATATGAGTAATGACATTTTAGGGGTTTGTAGCTCTCCCAGACTGGAGCAAGCTGTCAGAGGAAGAAGCAGACACTTATCCCTGGCTGTAGGACCAGACGTCACTCCACCATATCACTGCTCTTGGGAGTTCAAGCAGCAGGAGATGTTTGGAGTATGCCTTTTCACTAATGCATCCTCTGTCTTCTCTTTCCTTCCATTCACCTAAGCTTTCTAGGCAGCAAGGTGATGTGTTTGCTTTTCCATGCTCCCCAGAAGGATGTGGTGAACATCCTTCCCTGTGAAAGCAAGTTGCAGAATCCCCCTACAGAATCCCATCAACTAGCCAATGTATACCAGGAAACATCCTGTCTTTTATAAGCTACACATATGGCTAGTTTCAAGGCTTCTGCTTTTCTTTCAGCATTGACTTTTTCATTACTTTGCCTCTGTGATGACCTTTCTACACTTCTTCAATGCCAAAGCAGTTTGGCTTAGTAGGAAAGTGAAAGAGCTGCACATCTGTGGTCTCTGATGGCTTTACTGCTCCTACCAGTCTTTTCCAACAGCTAGCTGACTTACTCAACATTTATGCCTTGAGAGGAGGAAAGAGAATTGTAATTACTTTCTATGGGGAAAAATATTTTCATTTCTATTAGAGTCCGATTCCCAGCTTTGAGCTCTTTGTCATAAGCGGGTTGTAAACGTCTCAGACAGCCTGTCCCATAGCTATTCACTGAGCCATTTGTCAGGAAAGAAGAATGTGTGTGGTGAAATTGCTCACTGACAGTCTGCAGCCAGACTGAACCATGCTTGTAAAAGACAGTCAGATATTTTTACACTTTTAATAGTCAAAATTTTAACATTAGCATTTATGAAAACTTTTATAGTTTGGGCAAATCTTTTTCCTAGATGTGATACTAGATCTCAGAAATGTAAAAAACATTTTGAAATGGTCAAGGGTCTACATGGAAAGCCAGCAGTAGGGAGGTGCTTCCCTTATCTCCAAACCTGGCCTCCTTCTCCTTTCTAGACAGCATTATTGTAATCTCATGTATGTCATTATCGAAATCCATCTTGAAACAGCTCTTATTTCCAGTGGCTCTTACACAAAGGCTCTTTCAGGACTTTGTTCATTTGGTGGCTGGACAGTTTATTCTACTTGCTAGTTTATATATCTTTGTTCTTCCTCTTGCCAAGCTGAAAAGTACAATTTTGCTTCAGATATATGAAGTTTCTAATTTCTGTATTCATGCTCACTGATCTTCTTTACACATGCTCTTGCCTGAATTCATGTCACAAGAAAAAGTGACCAAAATAGTTTCTGCTGCAGTTTTACACTTTTTATGGCAAAATAACACGTCAGTATATCTACGGGAAGTATCTTATCTGATGAATTTTTCATTCCTCATGTGATGTTGGTAGCTCTCATGCCACCCAGATTCTTCTCTTTCTGTTTCTTACCACTGCAGAGTCTCAACTGGTTGAGATTTCTTATTATTACTCACTAGGTTTATGACTTGGTGAATTTTGTCTGATTTTGTATTATTGTGGTGTGCCTTGTTTGCTTTCCTTCAAAATTTAAGTCTTAAATAAAATTTCAAGTTCTCTCTACCTTTGACAATCCCTCTTAATTTTATCTTCAGCAATTTCAACATCAGACTCTATCTTCCTTGCTAAAGCAATAAACAAAACCAGTAAGGCCACTGTAAGACATTCTAAGACTAGTCCTCAGGAAACATCACTCAGACTGTGTTGTTGACTGTTCCTTGCAGTTCCTTTGCTAAGTCCCACCTCTTTGCCCCAGACTCATTCTCTGATGAGTTTTCTGTCACCTGAAGAGTCCCTTATTTCAGCCAGAGAGATGTATAGCAAGCCTGGTTACGATACGTGTTTGTCAGTTCTTGCCTACCCTTTTCATTTATTTTTAGCACACAATTATTCTTTTCTTCAGAATATGTTTAAACTTTATGTCTATTTGAAAGGCAAGGCACTAGATTGTAGCTATCTGTGTCATTTTTAGATCATCTACCTTTACGTACTGTGTTCTGTAGTTACTCAGTTATTCAGTTTTCAATTGAATGCTAGTAGGTATATGCAGAGAAGTGACTCACAAACCACTCTGTGGGGGTTACATGTTTACAGCCACTGTGACTCATATTAAATTTGCTCCACTTACAACTGCAAATACATTTTTATAGCTGCTAGCTCTGCAAAAACACTCTAAGATCTGAAAGCCAACCTGTGTCCATTTTGGTTCACACATCAGAGCTTTGGATTCTCTTGGTTTTCTTCTTAGTTAAGATTTTCATTAGACATCACTTAATACTGCTTTCATTTGTCTCCTTTTCTTTAGATGTCTTCTTGGTGGAGACAAGGCCCTGAATTTTTACTTAAAGGCAGCAATCTGGACAAGTCATGAAAAAGGCTACATAAATTTAAAAAAAGGAACAAAGATAAATGTAAAAGAGTTCTACGTATCAAATGTGGATTGGATTGCATTTATGATTCCCAAGATGAGGTTCACCTCTCTATGCTTTTTCTTTTCTATCGTGCTGGCATAAGCGGAAAGTAGGACAGCTTATTTATAACTGCAGAGTAAGGATTTTTGACTTTGAGTGTACTGGGAGCTGACAGTAGCAGTTATTCGTTGCTGAGTTTTAGAAGAACAGCACAGGCCTTGTTATCCTTGTCATACTTCTTCCAGTCGTTAGAATCATATAATTATCTAGATTGGAAAAGACCTTCAAGACCATCAAGTCCAACCATCAGCTTGACCTTCCAAGTCCCATCCCTCAGCTATATCCCTTATTGCCAAGTCCACATCTCTTAAATACCATCAGGTACTCCACCACTTCCCTGGGCAGACTGGTACACCTTTCCAGAAGAGTCCTTGGTGTGACATAATGAGTGTGGACTGTTATATATAGCTAATGCTATTAGAGATGAATTGTACCTCAGAGTGATTTTTAAATGGACAGCAATTGAAATAAAGCAAGTGTAGTTTTTGCAACAGCAGCAAAAGTTCTAATTAAGGTCCTAGGAGTGCAGGGTGTTACAAAAAACTGGACAGAATGATTCACCACCAGGGGATCATAGTAGGAGCTTAAATATGATTTCCCGTTTAGTGCAAGGGAACTGTTGCTT
The DNA here is from genome assembly GCA_035772895.1 of Perdix hodgsoniae. Lineage (NCBI taxonomy): Eukaryota > Metazoa > Chordata > Aves > Galliformes > Phasianidae > Perdix > Perdix hodgsoniae. Next base: position 16,746,820 of record JAPSGF010000002.1, on the reverse strand, counting down.
CAACTAATTTCCCTCAGTTTTTATTCAATTGTTCAGAGTGTTCAACCCCCATGAACAGAGAGAATATTTTTGCAAGTAAACATTTTCCAGATGCCATATCAAATAACCTAATATGATGTTTCTAATCCTTTAGTATAAAAATAGGTCCCCATATGAGGGAAAAAGGACCTTATTACGTCCCAGATAATTAAAGCAGTTGAAATTTTACATCTGAGGCTGGTAAAAATTTCTGAATAATATAGCAGACAAAATCACCTTGACATTGTCTGAGACTGTAATGGTGACACTGTACAGAGTCAATTATAAACAACATTTTACTTATCTGAGAAAGTAGTATTAAAGCATATGGAGAAGCTTTATCCTTTATATTTGATCTTTCTCATTGCTTGGAAAGAAACATCTCCTTACTCCCCAGCAGTTCACCCCTGAGGTGCAGTTTATCGATATGTGGAGGTTGCTGTGTTACCTGCCTGGTGCATGCACACTGTGAGTGAGATTGCCTAGCAGAAGCCATGGCTCAGTACTGCCAGCTCCTCACCTCAAAGAGCAACATGAATGTGTAGGAAGGCTGTGAGAGGAGAGAGTTGTTGCTCAGCAGCTTGTTTCCCTGCAGACCACACGGGAAAGCAAGGCCTAGGCCTAGCAATCATCCTGTAGTGAATCATTTTGTTCATGTTGTGAGTAACAATGCATGCAATTCAGGGAAGGAGATCTATATCAACCAAAAAGCTTCTGGGGGAACTGTCCTTGGCCTATTAATTATCTCTAGTTACATGTGTTGCCATGAATTTTACTCCTCAGCCTGGAAGTGCTGAGACCTGTAATTTTAAAAGGAAAGTCAGACTTTTTTTTTTTTGGCGTATTTTTGCAATGGAGCACCCAGCATTTCCAGTACAGGAATGCCCTGTATTGGGCATTCTCACCAAGCAGCTGACAGAGTGAAGGCAGTACTTGAAGTTATTTCCAATCAGTTCATGGATAGCAACAGTTTTTATAAAAATTGGCAGTTTTCTTTTAACCAAAGGAACAGGAACAAAAAGACCAGTTCTGGTCACCGACATGTGTGGTTTCTTATGGTACAGGCTGAATCTTGATAAAGTGAGGTTTCACCACTTTTTCTACCAAAGCAGGTGCAGGCATTCATTAACTTCCCCACTTCCATTATCCAAATCAGCTAAGAAAAGAAAGAAGAGACAGATTGCTCCTAATAACTGAATTTTATAAATTGAGGCACTTTGCCCAGAGGGGACAAGAGGATTGATAGTGTCAGTCAATATCTCCTCTGCCATCCCTTGTCCTCCAGGTACCCTGCAACTTGTTGGCTGGCTTCACCGGGAGCAGGGGAGGTAGCTCTGGCCTGAAACTGAGATATTAGTTGCTTTTATGGCCAATCTACCCCCAGGGACCCTATAGTTGCCCTGTAAGTATTTGTTGGCATCATGTATGTGCCTTTTCCTCCTGAGATGTGCCAGAGCCTCAAGGTGCTCATGTACAGGAAGCAGTGTACAGTACAGCATGATTTTGAGGTCTACATGCAAGTGTGAGGCTTCCTGCCTTTTCTGACTGTTCTTATACAAGAAAAACTCACACAAGGAGTAGGCTTGTGCAGTGGGCCTGGGAGACCCTCATGAGGTTCAACAAAGTCCTTGCACCTGAGTCATAGCAACCCCTGGTCACAATACAAGCTGGGGGATGTAAGAATTGAGCACAGCCTTGTCAAAAATGACTTGGAAGTACTGGCAGATGGCAAGCTAGATGTGAGCCAGCGGTGTGCCCTCACAGTCCAGAAAGCCAACCACATCCTGGGCTGCATCAAAAGAGCAGGGCATCAGGTCAAGGGAGGTGATCCTGCCCCTCTGCTCTGTGCTGGTAAGACCTCACCTGGGGTACTATGTCCAGAAGTGGAGTCCTTAATACAAGAAAGACATAGACCTGTTGGAGTGTGTTCAGAGGAGATCCACAAAAATGATCAGAGATGGAACACTTCCCGTGAGGTCAGACTGTGGGAGTTGGGGCTGTTCAGCCTGGAAAAGATAAGGCTCCGCAGAGACCTGATAGTGGCCTTTCAGTGTCTAAAGGGGGACTGTAAGAAAGGACAGACTCTTTAGCAGGGTCTGTTGTGGTAGGACAAGGGGAAGTGCTTTCAAACTAAAAGAGGGGAGATTTAGATTGGGAGTAAGGAAGAAGTTCTCTGTGATAAGGGTGGTGAGGCACAGGAACAGGTTGCCCAGAGAGGTGGTGGATGCCCCATCCTTGGCGATGCTCAAGATCAGCCTGAACAGGGCTCCGAGCACCTGATCGAGCTGTGGATGTCCCAGGAGTTGGACCAGATGGCCTTTAAAGGGTCACTTCCAACTCAAACAATTCATTGTATGATTCTATGATTATGAATGCAATCTTGATTAATTATACTTAGCAGTAAATGAAACAATGTAACCAAAAAAGGCTCTCAACAGAAATGAGAAAGGTCCAATACTGAATTTGAACATAACTTTTCACAGTGTTTATATTCATAAAATTACATCCTCACACAATTCTTTATGCAGGAATTATTCACTGGAATTATCAATCACAAGCTGGTGTGAGGACTCGAGGACAAAATTAATAAATATTCTTTCCTCTCTGAAATGACAGGTAGATGTAGTAGGGAACTCTGGAGTATGTTGTGTTAGAAAAAGAAATTGCTGTACTGAGGTCTGAACATCTGATTTGCTATTGCAAAGTGTGCTTAAGATGCCTCTCTTTACTAAATATGGCAGATTAGTAGGCAGCTGATAGTATTTAAACACCTGACAGTCAAAGCTGAGGATTCCTTGCTCTCCCTGTTTCAGCTTTGTGTTCAGAGCATCCATCAAAGAGAGGATTCTCCATAAGAAAAGGTAATATCTACTTGTGGAAGAGGAGGGAAGCAGTGGGGCAAAACTGTCATCTACATCTTTCAGAAAAGTTTACTTTATTTCCAAATTTTCCACTTTCAGTTCCTCCTTTCCAGTGGTGTAATTACTTGTGAAAACATATCTATGTCTGCTGATCCTTCTGAGAACCTATTATTATGAGTATGTCTATCACCATTATATGTTTACCATCATACAGACAACTTGCAAATGGCAGTCATTTCCTAGAGCATGTTGTACTTGAGCCCAGGTGCCTCTGAGCTGCACTTGCATGGCCCACAGCAGCCACAGAATTGTGCTGTTACAGATAAATCCCATTTCAAAATTGCTGTCCTTCAGACTCAGTTGGTTGTTTGCATTTACTAACCTCTTTGCTTCCTAAAAAATAATAATCATCATCTGGTTAATACTGAATTTGTATGCCTTCTTTCATTCTTAGGCAGGCACAGTTTAATGAAAAAAAGTCCCTAGGCTTCTGCTTCATATTTGAAGCATAAATCATGGTACACTTTATTCTTTTGGCCACAGTAAATAAGAAGGTGTTGAAATTTGATGACAATATAATGAGTGTTTTTCATTATTCCTTTTTTGTTTTAAGCATGATCAATTTATACTAAATGCAAATGACTACAAATCCCACACATTTTCTATCAGTTGGCTGTTTCTTCAAACCTGTGTTATAGGCTGTATTTTTCCCAATGCATGGCAAATTTCCTTTTTGTTTTAAAGACAGAAAATGTTGATTCTTAAGTGCTAGAACAGACAATGGAACATTTACAGATCAACTCCACAATCTGTTTGTTTGTTAAGTAAAATATTTCTGAATCTAAACAGGATGGCTGAACCCTAGTTCAACAAGGCACTTAGGCACTCGCCTAACTTCATCCCATCACACCTTTTATCTCGAATGTGTTTACATTTTCTGCTACACTGAGGCTTCTGTCAGCATCTTTTTTATCTATTGCACATTTTATAAATTATTATTTGTGTAATGAATATGAGTTTATTCTGTGTAATACTCTGGGATATTTCCTTCCTCCGCACATGTGCTTGCAGCATGTACGGTTAATCATTTTCATCATTAACTGATATTTGCAATCTGCACAACAGTGTGCTTTTTATTTAACAGAAGGAAAAGCATGACATGAGCATCATTTATATGATTTTTTTGTTTTTTCTGCTAGCAATGGCTGGCTGCATCGTGAGCATATCCAGAGGAAGGGGCAGCTTTGGCATGTGATGCAGTTATTCAGACTTTGGAGATCAATAGTGCCTTAGTTTTCCATCTTCCTGTAACAGGGTTTCTTCTTCCCTCTTTCAGCTCCACCACCTTGCTCCTTTTATTTTGCTTTTCATACAGAATATCCTTTATGCAGTCAGTGTCTTGCCTCTCGTGTTACAATAACTTCCAATTAAAATTTAACATAATTGGCCAATTTATGCAGTTCTATCTGTATAACTTGAGTTTTTCATTGCTTCATTGTTCTTTCTGCTCGTGCTTTTTCCTTGGTTGTCTTTCATTGTTTATCCACAGATTGTTAGATATTCAGACAGGACTGCATTCTTTTGATCTCTGTAAACTACAGTGTGCAGTTTCCATGCATTATAGAGCAAATGAGCACAAGCACTTCAAAATCATGTAGATGAGTCAATGCTATCTGCTTTCATAAAGGAAAATATCTTCCATAAGCGTACTTTTTATAGGATTTTTTCTTGGTGTGATGTGAGACATTCCCAGAAAAAAAAGGAGAGTTAGCTTTTGAGACAGTACTCTGGTGGTGATTTCAATTGAAATAATTTTACAGTGGGTGGTGAAAAATATAAACAACCATTTCAACAAAAGCTGGAGAGAAATTTGCAAAGACCTCTCCAGTTTTATTTCTGACTCTGAATGTAATACTGATTTTTCACAGATATTTCCATGAGGTTCATTAAGAGCAAACGCCTCTGCAAAGTATGCTTTTCCTAATCTTCTCGGTGCCATACTGCTCATTCCAAACAACACAATCACGCAAGCTGTAGGCTGGACTGCAGTCTGCCTTTTTATCTAAACACAAAGGTTTCTGATATCAAATTCTATTGAGGGAACAGGCCATTCAACTTGCATTTATACCAGAAGCAAGTTGCTCACAATTTGCAGCTTCACAAATTGAGGCCTTCTGAGTCCACGTGTGAGATATTGTGCTTTGCACAATGAAAGTGGTGAAAGTGGTAGCAGTTTTTCTCTGTGTGTCCTGCAGTGGAAGATCTGAGTACCAATAACATTGCAGGAGTCCATTTGTTCTATGGATCAGTACAACGACTCACCAGAGACAGGTTTTTGTCTCCAGAGCACCTACTGTGTGCACAACATGCAACACAGCTGATCTGGTAACGCAGAGCGGATGCTGTCAGTGTGATAAAATATGTGTGCCTTACCAGGATTGGCATCTGTTTTTCTTTAACAAAATTGTAACACTTCTGGATGAAAAAAAAATGAAGAAAAAGGCCCTAGGAGTTGTAAGAAATAGTGTGTGAGTGGCTGTGCTGCAGAAAGGTGGTGATGCTTTCAGTATTGTGTGCTAGAGTGGTTTTCTTTGGGTTATACTTTAGTAGGCAAGTAGTGAGGCAAGTGGCAACAGTGAGTAGGAGGATTTTTCTTTCTTTTGGAGCTGGGATGCTGAAATAAGGGTGAAGGCTGGGTTTGAAGGAGACACATGGTTAAGCGCACTTGCATGCTTTCTGAGATCAGGATTTCAGTAGTGAGCAGAGTGCAGATCAAACAGGAAATTTTTCTTCTGAAGTTACAATTAAGCTATAAATTCTAATGTTGTTAATTAACTTCATCACTTTAGGGAGTTTATTGTTAGACATGTTTTGTTCCGTCAAATCCAGTCAGGTAGGCTGGCATTAGCTGCGTGTACATAACATATATCAAGAATGGCATGCCATCTGAAAGATTTTCATGCTTGAGTTTCAAATACTGCGAGAACTGGAGATCTGTTATGTTTTTGTTTGTCTGACTGTCCCATTTCTCTACTACCTTGCAACTTGTCAGAGTATATTTTTACCTGCTCCTAGTATCAAAGCAGTCATGACAGCATGGATTAATGCAGAGTTGTTATTTAGCTTTCAGATTTTTCATGCTGTTTCTCCTGGAAACCCAACCTTTTAGTGCTTTAGATAACAATCTTTTTAAAGTTTAATTTTAAGTTATCAATAGCTTTTTTTAAAGAAGAAACAAGGATATTATTCTGAGCATGGTTAAAGAAAGGCTACTTAAGGGATATACCATCGTTCTGTTAGTTTGAATAAAGGAGAAAAGTAAAATTACAATTATTATGTACTGCTGAATGCAGCCTGAGTAAGTGCCTATTATCCCTGTCAGTTTTCAGATGGCGTTTCATCTGTTCTATAGCCTTCTGGATGAAGGGGCCTTTTTGAACAGATAATTATATGTAGCTTTAAAATGTCATTATTTTTGTCTTCCTGATAAAAATATTTTTTTCTACAGTAGTTGATACAGTTACTTGTTGTAATTGTCATTTTACATTTCTGTGCAGTTATGTTATTGTAAAGGTGCCTTCACCAGTTTAAGCACATTGAATTACACTTTGGCTCAGAATTTAAACTGGGAAAGGAAGCATCTCTTGGACATTTCTCCATAACCATCATTCTTAGGATCTTCCAGTGAAATCCTAAAAGGATTACAATGATTTCATGCATTTTTTGAAAATCTAAGTAGTGCAATAGTTTTCAGAAGGAAATGTTTTCCAACCATTCCTGCCTTGGCAGTATGAGGAACACACAACCAAATCTGAAATGCAAAAAAACATTGATGGCATGCAATGCTATTGTCCAAGCTAAAGATGGAAATATAAACAAAACTAACAAAAAAAAAATTATTCCACTTTGTTGTTGTTTTAGAAGTGTGATTCCTTGTAGTCAACATAAATAAAAAGACTTTAAAATTATTAAGAAGACAAAAGGAGGTTACCTTTGCAAAAGACTTAGGTCATTTGGTTGTTTAGGCTATGGGGTGGTATTTTCATAATGTTTTACATCATTTTGTATAACCTGGAGTTTTTGTATGAACATTATTGGGAGACATTACCAGGCTTACAGAGCATTTACTGGAACTTTATTAACATGTGTGGTTTTTAATTAAAATATGGACCACTTGAGGGAGCAACAGAATAGTTCCCCAATGAATTTGTTGCATTAATTTCCTTCAAAAAGCACATCTGAGCCTAGCTTAAATTTCTCCTGCAGTTAACGTATGTAATTTATTCTAATAAGTACTGTAGATTTTCCATGTAAATGTTCTCAGAACTGACAGGTTTAATTTCATGTAACATGAGAACCTCCAGTACTGAGTTTCCAGTATCTCATTAAAGTTGGCATTACGTGTTGTGCTATTGAATTTTGGCAAAGAGGAGGCAATAAAATATTACCATAAAACCAAGTGACAGATACTGAAGCTAAAATTAAAAAGAAAAAAGAAAAAAAAAAGTCTGAAGGTAGATCTTAAATCAGTATTTGATCACAGTGGTAAGTAGCCAGGATTTTGCAAGTGCGACTTCAGAACTTAAGTTTTGACAAAGTACCCCATAATGCTCACAGCCTCTAACCATGCATAAGCAGGAGCTCATTCCTCCGTTTTTTCCTAAGTGACAAATTTCTTGCAATTTTAATTCACTGTGTTTGTTCTCATTGGAGATGCCAAGGATGGAGGGAACAGAGGGAGGACCCTTCCCATCCCAAGGGGCAGAGATGTGCCAAGCACAGCAGGAAGGCTGTCAGCTCTGTGTGCCCTCTGGATGCTCTCTTCTGGAGGCAGGCTGAACACACCTCTCTTCCTTAATCCCCCAAATTGAAATTCTCATTTCTCATGTTCTGCCATTATTGCTGTTGGAAAATAAGAGCAATCATATTCTAGAGTATCCTTCCTTGTCCTACAGTGTGATACTTGGTTACCACCTTGCCACTGAGACCCAGCACGGAGAACAATTTAGTACAAATCAGATTTGAAAATAAACACCCAAGTGCATGGCAGAATCCATGAGGAAGCAGAGGAATCACTGAGTGATTCCATGGATGATTCCATTTATCCATGTGAATGGAGTGACACAAATGTTTTTCTAGTTTGAGTTGTTAACACTTTTTTTTTCACCTTGCAAAATGCAACCATGGTCTGTGTGACCGTATACATTTCTACCTACTTTTTCATAACAGTGTATGAATATATTGAAAATATATTATTAAACTTATGTCTGTAGGTATATGTATGTATGGCTTTGGATTTATCTGCCACTAAAATAAAAATCCCTATTGTTGTACTACCATCTGAAGTCTGAAAATGGAAGATTTTCATTAGTTTCACATCATACTGCTATATTTTAAATTCTGATACTCAAGATGCTCTGTATCTCTGTTCTTTCTCTGCCTTTTGCTGAAAGCAAATTAAATATGTATGTAGAAAATAGCTTGCATAATGCAATCCCGATGCTGGATTTTAGCTTCTTCAGTGTGTCAATTCTCTGTTTTAGCCCATGCTTCAGTATGTGCTGCTAAAATGGCTTAGCTATTCTTCCAGCCCTGCTTCACAGTTTGCAGGGTCTATATCAGTTTATTTTTGTAAATGGGCTTTAGAGAGAGTCTAAGTTAATAGCAGTGACAGCCTTATGGTATAAAACAGAGTAAAGCAATAAACTTTCAGGTTTCCTAAATTTTGGATTTTGAAAGCAGCGTAGACTTCTTGTTGTGTCTCAGGGGATTTAAGACCTTCATAATGTGTCAAAATATACTGCCTTAGAGAAAGAAAAGGTTTGTTTAAAGCACCTGGGCCATGTGTCAAAACAGACAAAGCTCAGTGAAAGGTTTTGTGATACACAGTTCAGAAATTCTCCTTTGTTGCATTTAAGCAAGGAATAATCACATGCCACTGTATGTATGTATGTATGACCATGGGTTCACAGTTCACATTTTCTTAAAAGTGATGCTCCTCCTGACTTCAGAAATCTGTGGAGACACTGGTTTGGTTCAGTTTATGGCCCCATTTAGCACAGCGTCAGCTTGTTTTCTTCTTGAGATATCACTGAGATGCTTTAAATGCTTTAATCCCACAGTGGTTAATGGTGATTTTCTTTTTTCCACAACCGGTCTTCTTTAACTCTGACAGGAAAGCCATGTCCAGATATTTCATTTTCAAGGCTTTTCTCATATATAATATAGTTTGGAATTCAAAGAAATTCATTCATGCTCTCCCAGTGCTAACTTTCTGTGAGTTAAAAAAAAAAAAAAAAAAAAAAAGCAAAAAAAAACGGAGCACAGTAAGAGGAAGGGTTGTTGTAACTAGCACAGAGCAGTGCAGCAGCTAATGTATTCCACCTCCTCACTGTTGGAATAGGAGCGAGTTTCTCAGTAGCACTGAGGAAAGGGGCTGTGCCCTGCTTCCCTTATGTGAACGCTGGTGCAGTGAGAACTGGGGCTGATTTGCAGTCACCTCCAGGGAAACCAGAGCAGAGCTGTTCCCCTCAGCGAGGTGTAAGCAGACTGCTGAGGAGTTGCTGAGGAGCAGGTTGGGTCTGTAACAGTCCAGATGCAGTTAGGCGCATCTCAGCCTCTCTAGGCACGCAGCTAGGCCCTGTCCCATGGAAAGCACCGTTTGGTTCCAGAAATGAGGAGTGACAAGATGGGTGGAAACAACTCAGTAGAAACACTCTTCGTAAAATAAAGAGACAGAGAGGTAATGCCAATAGGAGAAGGAAACAAATACTTCTCTTAATGAGAAAAATAACCGCAGAATCAGAGCAAAAGGTTTTTACATGGCCCAAGAAGATAAACAATTAATTAGAAATGAGAAGAGCATCCAAAGCAAAGCATACTTGATGTGATTTTTACCTTGCCTGAACTTGTTCGGCATGGGGCCTTGTGTTCGCTTGCAAAGCAAACATGCCAGAGCGGGGCTGGCCAGCACTGATGGCAGCTGCAGAGAGCACGATGAAAGTACAAATGAAGGTAGCTAGATGCCTGTCTCCAGCACGGCTAAAAGAGAGAAAGCTTGTCCCAGAGAGAAGAAAAATCGATTTATACAATAATGAGAGACAACTTTTCATTTTATTTTTCATTTTTCATTTGCAAATTGCTTTGGAAACATGAGCAATTAAATATCTCCAGCCCGTGAGCTGGGAGCCAACAGTAATTTCCCTGTCTGCTCATTTGTGTGTTTTCCCATGGGTAGGTTAAAAGCACACTGGCAATGGAAGATCTTCTATGAATATTTTTGGCTGGAGCTGGTGATAAATATAAAGCACGATGAAGCGGCCTTGGACTCTATTTGTAAGCCTTGTTGGCCTCGGGGTGTTCAGCTTCACATTTTGCAGCTGTTGGAAACCATTCTCCTACATATAACCTGGCATAGGATCTCTCACAGGAGCAACCTCTCTGATTGTGAGTGATGTGACAGTACTTACAGACTGGAGTGATGAGCCGCTGAGCGGGGTTGTGTGTTCAGTACTTCACAGACAACACCTAGGCTCTTCTGTCAAATGAAATCTAGATGTTTGTCAATCAGAGTATCAGAGCATGCAGATCTTGCACATACACAGCAAACAGAAATATTTCTGTAAGCTATTTTCACTCATTAAGAAAAAAAAATCAAGAGCCCTATGAAAAAATACACAAGTGTCTGCCATAGAATTACAGCACGAGAGTCACCAAGGCTCTTCCATGTTCACTCGGTTGTTTTGGGGGATGCAGTGACATTGACCTGCAGCATCCTGACTTGGTGTGGCCCTGCAGATGGGCAGACATGCAGCCACCTGGCTTTGTTCTGCTGCACCAGTAGGTGACCCAAGTCACAGTCTTACATGAAATAAAGTTCAGATAAAGGAAAGTTCAGTGTCTGATAAACATCTTTCAGGAGTGGTCTTAGACCTATCTAATAAGTGCATATGTGTATGTAGATATTTACATAGTATAAATATATAGTATAAAAGATATAATACAAAATGCAAAGATATGAAGGACAGTGATCCAGATTAGCTTACCATTAGGACTTCCCTAAGAATTTTTGATAGTGATGCCTTTTTTGTGTTCCTTTAGTGCACAGAGGCTCTCTCCTCTGTCATTTTTTTCCTCCCAGCTAGCCTTTTCCTACTGCTTATTATCAAAGTGCATGAAAATTTATCAGATGCTTCTTTATTTCTTTAGGCTGTAACTCAGCACTGAACCTAACATCCCAGAAAGCCACAGATGCAGTGGACAATGTCTTTAAGTTGCTCAGGGATATTGCGAGAGCTCGAATGCATATGAAGCAGTTTAATTCTGTACATAATCCAGGCAGCAACACCAACCAGGCAAGTGAATCTTCCTTTTCTATGTCTGTTACATCTATAGCGGGCTGTCAAAATTCCAGCTTCAAGAGCAGCACTGATTTTGCTGCTGTGCTAATCCTATACGGGTTCTGTCCATGTGGAATAGATTTATAAGATCTTATAATTGACCTAATCATCAAGTCCTTCATTCAAACTCATGCGTATCCATGTCTATGTCAATAAAGAATTATCTGATGAAGAAATTGAGGATTTCCTCTGCAGCTCTGTGAGATGTAAATGTCTGTGAAGGACAGGAGAAGGTCAGTGTGGAACTGGACTGACTTCACGTCTTATCCAAGCAGGATGCCTGTGTCCAGACAGCAGCTGTATTTCTGTGTATTTTATCTCCCATTTCTGTAACTAAGAGGCAATCCCATTTGTGAATAGGTGAGAAAAGCAGCTTTTGTTTATAAAAAGTGAACACATGAACTGCAGGTCGTCAGAACTATTTTGTGGTGTTTTTCTCTTCTCCCATATCCATTGAAATGTTTTATATATATCTATATATTTTATATTTTTATATATATATATATATATATATATTTTTTTTTTTTTTCCAGGTAAAAATTGAGTTTACAGTGGAAAGCACATACAGCCATTTAGAGAGACTGTAAAACTTGATTCCAGCCTTAAGCCAGAAAAAAAAAAAAAAAAAAAAAAAAATCACTCCAGACTCATAAGTGTACTGTATAAGATCCGCAAAAGGACATGGTCCAAATTAAGCAATGCTGTGCAACAGCAAAAGTAGAGTGTTGCAACATGTTGCTGGAAAGCTAAGGTGGATTTGTTACTGAATTGTTACTGAAGTCTACAAGTACTTAAGATCAGTCTGGAGTCTGAAATGCGGAAAATTGTAAATGTTTAAAACAGGTCAATGTAGGGGTGGTCAGATGATAAGAAAATGACCTCTGAAAGTTACCTAAAGTGTAATTAGCATCACTATGTTCTTTGGATGTAACCCAGGTTGTTTGCTTAAGGCTAAGTGCTGCGACACAGCAAGGGATGTATTAATAGTTTGCAGCCCCCAGTCTGGCTGTAGAGTGGGTTTAATTATCTTGAATAGAAACAACTTTCTGCTGAGTGCAGTTTGGGAGATTTAGAGTACCTGAAATACGCAGGCAGTACATTTTTCTGCCATACATCTCTTTACAAAAGGACCGTATTTTTATCTAGCAAGTGGTAACACATAATTTGCACACAGCAATTTAGCTCACCTGACGAAATCTGTAGGCTATAGCCTATAGGTGTTTTTCTGCTACATATGTTAGGAGGAAGGAAGCCTCCATGTCTTAAGAATCAAAAAAATGGTTTCTGTGTATACGTGGAATTGGATAGCCTCTTTGAAAGACTTTTGAAATTTTTAGTCTTGCATAAAATGATGGATTAATATTTCAATCAGATCATCAAACCAGTTAATATTGTGACCATGGAAGACAAGAGTATGTATTTTGACTGATAAGTAACTACTTTTATCTTGATCTTGCATATATTCACTTCTTCCTTCCTTATTCTACCTTCTTTATTCTTCCTTCCTTATTTTTCCTTTTTTTTTTCTTCTTTCCTCACTTTTTTCCTTCTTCTTTTCCTACTTTCCTCTCCCCCTCTTTTCTTTCTGTCCTTCCTCTCACCTTTCTTCTGTTTTTCTCCTTATAATCGTGTCTAAGATGTGTCTGATAGCCACAGAGATTTAAAGTAACTACTGTAACACATTTTGTGCCCTAGTAGACACCAGAAATGAAAATTTCCAATAGTTTCATTACAAGAGTTAGAAATTTATGAATCTATTGTATAAAAATAAAAATAAAATGTGCTAAATTTTTAATAGGTAAATGTCAAGTAATAAAAGGTTTTGAAAGTTTTTGAAGTTATCAAAGTTTCAATAGTGAAATCTTCCTTTGGTATCTGTGTAGCCAAATCAGATCATTTTGAAGGGGTCTGAGTTTTGTCCCTGAAACTTCAGACATGTAAAATCATCTAACATTTTTAATGCCTTGCCTTTCCAGAACATAGTTATGTCTGAAGTCAGATAATATTTATCCTTTAATTTTGTACAGTAAGTCTCTCTGCTTAACTATGGTTTGATCTTTGCTCCAAATATTTCATTCCCAATGTCTGTTTCTCATCTATGAGGATATTAAACAGATCTTTATAATAGGACGTCATGCTCACATGTATATTTTCAAACAGCTGTTTATTGCATTACTAGATTTGACACAAATCTTCTCATTTTCTACTGAAAGATACTGCAGTTAATGTCTGCTGCAGTTTGCTTTACTGGCTCAATTAAAAAATATGCACATGTTGTGAAAATAAATACATAAATTATATAAATCTGTATTGCCAAGACTGTATTCAAAAAGTGCCCTTTCATTCTCACTGTAGACTTTTAGATCATGAAAAACATATTTTCAATTACTTTAGAAAATTATAGTTTCAAGTTACATAACCAAGCAGCTTGCTTTTTATTTTCCAGATATTTTATGTTTATCTTGCATTATGCTTCTTTACAAAAGCATCCTCTCTACTACAAAAGGAATGATGTTACACTTAATTTTCTTAAGAAGTCCAGGGATAATGCATCCCTGCACTAGTCCCAGAGGAAGACATATAACAATTGGAAAGTTGCTAATTTTCAAAGACTGTTGCACTTGCTGAAACTAATTTGGTTCCCTTGCAGTTTTGGCAAGGTTAAAAGAAGCATAACAAAACTCAATCTGCAAACCAAGTAAGGCTGAATTTTCATTAAGGAGGATCTTTCCCCCAGTCCCTAAAATTCTTATCAAAACATTTTCAAGGTGGTCCCTGCAGAACATAGCATGGTAAATGCTTGCTGTGTTTCAAGATGGGAACAGAGCACTGATCTTGTTAACTCACTGGGTCAGTGTCTGGATGACTCAGAAAACCCCACTTCTTTAAATATACTACTCCACATAATAAGGCTATCTCACCTCCAGTTTTTCAATTCACTGAGGGTGTGTCTGTGGATGACATATTTGGGGTGGCATCTCCCATTCATAGTGAATGCCATTTTGCTTGATTTTAGTGACTTAATAAATTATCTCCCTACACATCTTTCCTCGTCCAGTTCTGATGTAATCACCCTATTTTTTCCTCTTTAAATATACCTTTTTTTCTTAGTTGGTCTTTTGTCCAAGGCTCTTTACCTTTTCTAAGGGCTAAAATGCCAGTCTTACTAAGAGTATTCCAGGATGCAGATCATCTTGTGCACCTTTACACATCCTGTTCTTCCTGATCTTTAACATATCTGAAGCACTGACATGTATGATATTGGCAGGATTTGGAGCTCATCTTTTTCAGGGCTTTCCAAAGGTATCAGCCCTGCTGATATCCAGACTGTAGTGATGACATGACACTTGTAGGAAGGCAGGAGGAGTCAGCAAGCAACACCTCCTCCATGTTTAAATGTTGTTATTCCAAACAAAATGAGACCTTGTGGGTACATGATGAACAACAGAGAATTATTCCTGTTGCTCTTCCCCTCTGTACTATCCCAAAGCACTCCTGAGAAACTAGAAGCCTCCTTTACCCCTAGTCTCCCTTTACTCATATAATACACATAGACTAGAATAGATATGGGGCTTTCTTCTTTCTAACTTTTCCATTCAATACTGTGCTGATGCACACCATTTGTTATTAAGGTCACAAAAAACACTGCTGCCACAGAGGCATTTTTAAATATTTATATGCCTCTATGCTGCTTTCTTTCTAGAATAAATATTTTTTGTTTCCTTTAATGGAAATAAAAGATTTAGAAGAGCAGTTGCACCAAGCCTAAACAGCTTTATTCACAGCGTGTTGTTCTTTTTGTGCAGGCTTCTTACAAACCACTGCTAAAACAGGTGGTGGAAGAGATCTGCAGTGCTGATCGACCTGATTCTGTTGATATTGAGCATATGTCATCAGGCCTCACTGATCTACTTAAAACTGGATTCAGCATGTTCATGAAGGTAAATAAGGTTTCCTAAGTTGATCTGTAAAATTTTCCTAAGTTAAAAAACATTGTATGGCAATAGGTGATTTTATATATTTAATTTTGTAGAGGGAAGCATAAGAGAGTTGGGAAAGTTAAATCCTTGCAGAGGGGCTGGAAATAGACTGAGGTACCATATTGGAGGTATGGAACAAATGGATGTTACCACCTGGAGAATGGAGCAGACTGGACACCTAAGAAAGGGTGATACTAGGCACGCAAATAAGGATGATATCTCTGGGAGGAGTCAGTGTGGCTTCAATAAAGCTTCAATAAAAGGATGTCCAACCTCACATAGCTTTTGGAGCTCTTCAGAGACATTAGTAAGCAAATTAGTGAGCAAGTGCCTGTATAAACTCCCCAGATTTCCAAAATGCATTCCACAAGGCAGTTCATCCAGGAATTTTGTGGATAATGAGCAGCAGAGGTCTTACAGGGCAAGAAGATCAGCAGAGGAGCCCCATGTTCAATGTTCTTTCTGTAATTTGACAAGGTTCAACATGCAGTGGGGAGGAAGGCAAGCTAATCAGTCAGAAAGTCCAGAGGGATTGGATGGATTCTCCATCTCTGTGATTTTCAAAGCTTGGCTGTACAAAGCCCTGAACAACATGGTGTAATTCTGAAGTCTGAACTGCTTTGGGCAGGGGAATGAACTAGATGAGGTACAAAGATTGCTTCCAACCTCTGTTGTATTGTGATAACTGAAAAGAAAAATGTTTTTTTCCTATTCTTTGTGAATACTAGCTAGGCCTTTCATGCATCTGAAGACAGATGACAAAAAAGAACTTTGATTTGAGTGTTGATTCTATTCTAGAACCCTTTGTCAGGATAACAAAGTAATCTTTCTGTTATTACAGAGCAGGCAGTCTTGAAGACAAAATCAGATATGTCTAAATACAATGCCTATTTTCAGGAACTTGTGCCTACTGCTGAAATGGATTTTCAGAATGTACTTAGCTAGGTTAGTAAATGGAAATTCTTAGCTCTTCAGAGCTTATGGTAAAGCCCTGAGTTATGAGATGACAGCTATAGAAAGAGTGACCCAGTGTTGTTTCTATTCATGTATTGATACTGAAAAAAATCATGCTGCTGCCACTCCAAAATTAGAAGAAACAGATGTTCCTGCATCAAAGAAGGCGAAAAAACTCTTGCACACCAGTGATTTTTTGAGTGATTGGATTTATTTAACTCTCACAATTGTATTTAGTTATTTTTATTTTTTGAGGGAGGAACATAGCTTGCCCTTTTAAAATAAATAAATAAGTAAAACAAGAAGAAGAAAAGACAAGCAAGACTCATATAAAGTCTAAATGTCTGTATGGAAACTGTGACAGGTTTAGCTAGTTTTAGGTCTCTTCTTTCCATATTGTTAATTCTTGTGTTTGGGACACTTAAGTGAGTTACAGTGGTATCCTAATCACAAAGTTCCCATTGGACTATTGGTTGCTGTACCAACTTAGGTGAAAAGAGCGGAACTTGCAAACTGATAGGATTAACCAAAATCCAAACAGATGGGAGAGTACAGGGAAGGAGTGGGAAAGGATTGATCTGTGTGACAGCCAGCATCTCTATTTCTGTTAACTGCATGATGTCAAAGAGGAAGAGGATAAAATTTGTTTGCAGAGAGCTTCGTGCAAGCAAGAACAGAGCTCCTGAAAAATACAAAATGTATGCCTGAAAATTTAACAGGAGATTGAGGGGATTGTAATCCTAACGTGAGTTTTCTGCAGGAGGAGGTTGGCTTCTCTTTATGGAGCGTACCTCAAGTGCCTCATATCTGTAAGTAAGAAAAACAAACAAAAAAACCTGTTGTAAGGAGTATATAACAGATGGCCTCATGTAGGATGAATATTTCATGGACACCATCACTTATCTCACAAAAGTCTGTCTGTGCTTCTTCATTTAGTTGCTAGTTTAGCTTGTTGGCGAGTCCTTGTTTACTGCATGAATGAGTCCAGCCTATATTTCTGACACAAGATATCTCTACACTTGCTGCAGCATCAGCTCTGTAATTATTTGATGAACTTCCTCAAATTTATATTTCTTTCTCAGTGCCTGAATATAAATGCCAATTCAAATAAACATGGAAGGCATTCTTCCTTCTTCCTTTGCTCCCTTTTGCTTCAGCATAATGGGGGTTTTCCTGACAAGCAGCACTCTCTTCTCAGCTGTATCAGTAATTCAGGCAGGCAGCCCTTAGAGCAGCAGCCCTTCCCCTCTGACCTGCATGCCCAGCAGCCTATAAAGGTTTTACAGGCCATTTTCCACGGCAATTATGGAGTCTGGGGAAGCAGAACATCAGCAATTGACCAAATTTCAAATATATCATCTCTTTATGCGCCACTGTCACAGCTGGAGGCTTTCAGGGTTTTGCTTTTTTCTTACTTAGCGTTTCTAATTGCCCGAGATAATGGTACCAGTTATTTTTAGTGCATGATATTTTGAACTGAAAGTAAATTTCACTTGGAAACTTTTGCAAAATTCGTATTTTACAGTAAATGAAATTCAGATGCCTCAGAAATGTCCTGAAACAAAATAGCTTTAGAAGGACTCCAGAATGCATGTGTTGCTTTAGTTTCAGTCCATTCCAGCTCTTCTGTAACACAAAAATGACTTGTGTTTTGCTACATGAAGCCAGTTCCTTCAAAAGAGAGAGCCTTGGGTGGTTGTATTATCAAACAAAAAATCTTGGCAGAAATTTACGTTCTTAGCACAGCCAAATATTTTGTACCCAAAGCATTGTCCTCCTTCAAAACACTTGTGCATATAATAACAAAATTACAGATTCCAAAACCCTTTTCATTGCAATTTTAATTTAATTTTGAGTTTGCATACCTAGTTGTATTTTTAATATGCATTTCTGGAATTTGTGGCTTGAACTTTGGTCTTCTGAAAAATAGTTAAGATTTATGTAGACAACACGTGTTTGGATCTGGGTTTATTTTGACTGAATGATTTGTTGAGACCTTTTCTTCTAGTACTGCTTGTGTTTTCTGATTAATATACTGGCTGTCTTTTCAGTTTGTCTAGTGTTATGTGTGCTCGCTTATAACAAGTTGTCACCAGGGAAGAGAGGCTTTGTTCAATAGCAAGCTCCTAAATTTCAGGCTTTCTGTGTAAGTCTTGGGTCACTCAGGAGCTTCATGAAATGGAGTGAAGGAGTTTGCTCTGGCAGCAGTGTTAAGAAGAGAAAAGAGCCATGAAAAGGAAAAATAGTATTTCATGTATTATTTCGAAGTGTCATAGGAAAGCATTTTGTTTAGTCAACCTCTATCCTCATCATTTTTGGAAGCAGTTATTTCTTTGGCCTTACAGTCACCACTTACAGCAGCTATGGCATGAAATACTCTTAAGATCTTAGCAAGCAATAGTTCTGTCTGTCTTGCATTATAAATATGTACTTTGGTCTTACTTAACCTCTTCCTGGTATCTGCAGTAGGTTTGGACTGTTTGTTTGTTTAAGGTAGACATTACATTATGTGCAGGGAGTCTTTGTAAGATCTGGTATATTGGTTTAATTAGTCTGTTGGTGTAAGTTGACAGTTTCTCAATATAGAACAAGAAATGCAAGTCAACCTGCTGAACTGTAGGGTATGTGCTACCTGTGCCATCAGCTGAATGAAGGTAGCTGACAAAGTACAATTAGGAGATTGCACTCAGTACACAGTCAGCTCACTGGTACATTGATGTTAGTGTTTTTGGACTGGTTTCCAACTTCTGAGGAGTTCAAGAGGAGCAACGTTTAACAGGAAGCACAGCATCATCAAAGGTCAGCCAGACTGAGAGCATGCCACCCCTCATGCGTGTTTTGGAGGAGGAAGTATCTTCTGAAGGTTTCCAGTCAGAAAGGAGGCCCAAAGACTATGTATGAGGCAGCCACAATGCAGTTCAGTACAAAGAGCTGTTCCCTGAGCAGCTGGAGCTACAGAGTCAAAGGTAGCTATCATGGTGGTGAAAGTAAGGGAAGAGCATTCCACTAAAGAATGGGATGATTACCACTTCCATTCTGTCAAATGAAGGCTGCTGAAAACCTACGCATTCAGAAGGGGAGGGGGCAGAGAATCTAAAAAAGAGCAAATTCAGCTGTTCTCGCTGTCACTTTTCAGAGCCAAACATTTTGAGTGTTCCACACTGACAGGCATGTGGTGCTGTAAAAAGAACTATTTCTGGGTGCCATTGACATCACTTCCAAATGCTCGTCAAAGTTGGGAGCAAGGCATTATCAAGGCAGTGTGTTTTTTCAAGAAAGAAAGAATGGTCGGAAACAGCAAAGTAGTCAAACTTTTAAAAATGGTTAAGAGGAAGCTGATATATAGCACCACCTTCATGTTTAAAATTAAAACATGATTTTATAACATATTAGCTGAAATTCAATGTCTGTACCATTTTAAAGTTAATTAGGAAAAAAATTGAAATTAGTATTTTGTTTGAATAAAGTTTCTGTAAATGAGTTACAACCCAATCATAGAAGTAATGAAACCTTTGAAGTGAAAGCAACTGATTTTATATATAATGAACCTGACTTATTTTCACTGGATGAATTATAAAGGCTTATTCACTGGACTAGCAAAAATACATTATTTATGATTCTTTCATTTACTGATGTAAGACAGGGATTCCTGCATGTTTAAACTGGACTCCTTGCTCCTACCAGACAGTAATTTATTCCCCATTCCTTAAAGCCTTGTGCATATAGATATTCAGATTGTGCACCTACCCAAGTACTGTCCTCCCACACTAGGAAAGGAAGGAAAGAAATGAAGAATGAATAGAGGGAGAAGACCTCAGGCCTCTTGAGAAACCTCTCTAGATTTCAGTGGGAGCCACGAAGACTCCATATTCCTGGGGATGGCTCATGATTTTTAGCTGGGTGTTATTTGATTCAGCTGCTCCAAAAAACAGGATTCTGTGGCAATTTCTGAACTTCTTCATTAGTCTTCCTCTGGCAGCTCTAAGAACCAATCACTGCTGAGGTGGACTGAGCAACTAAAATAATTGTTTCTTTTATTTTACAGGTGAATCGCCCTCACCCTGGTGACCATCCTCTTCTGATCATCTTTATGGTTGGTGGTGTGACAGTGTCTGAAGTCAAAATGGTGAAGGATCTGGTAGCAACACGCAAACCTAGTACTCAGGTAGAGTCAACTCAAAATGTTCCCATCTGGACAAAGAATGAAAAAGTTCATCAGATAGTGTTGGCTATAGCACTGGTACCAGACTTAGACCAAGATACAGCCACACAGACAGGAATGGCATGGGAATTTTGCTGTGAAGCCTGCAGGCAACAAGTGTTCAGGAACCAAGGATCTGGGTTTTTTTTGTATATTAGAGTCACCACTGGTGTCAGGCTGGGGGCATTCCAGGCAGACTGGCATTGTTCTAATGGAGCTTTTCTCATGTTTTGAAAAATTCATAGATTGTTAAAAATAATTGTTAATTTTGGAGAACTGTGTACAACAGCAATTCATCACCTGCTGTGTACTGAGTAGTATAGTAGCAGCATACAGACTAACTGCAAAGAGATTCAAGAAATGCTGTATCAACAAGTGTATCATAAACACAGAATCACAGAATGGCCCTGGTTGGAAGGGACCTATAGGATCATGAACCTCCAACCCCCCCACCAATCTCCACATTTAATATTAGACCACTAAACACCAGTCTAGCTTCCAGGTGGCTTGTAAATGTCTTATATTCAATTCCTGTGGACAGTTTTTTTTTATTAGTGAGAAATGATTACCAAAACAGAGCCAACCAAAGGCTGATCAGCCACTGGGTTCATTGCAGGCTTTCTGTATTTCTGTTTTCTTTGCAACAGTATTTTCTAAGACTGGGTTCTATTTTAGAGATGTTTTTTTTCATCTGATAACACATTTCACCCCAGTTAGCTAATTGCTAATCTCCTCAAAAGAGTGAATAAAATTCTTTCCCCTCTTGAACACAGATTGGATTGTGACAAACTGATGGACAAGTTAATCCACGCCTTAAATGTATTAATATAACCTGAAAGATAAGCACAGGGTTAACAAGTGAGCCGGTGGAGAACTATGCAGCAAGACTTTTGAGTAGCTTTCTAGAGAGAATTGAGGCTTGACAGTGGTGACATGGTATCTGGTGTTGCTTTGCTTTGGCTTAACCCCAGTGGCAGGTCACACTCTTAGGAAGATTCCTAAAGAATTTTAAGCTTTGACTGCACTGTGCCCTTTGTGCAAATGTGCTATGTTAGGGGTGAAAGGACTGCAAGGGAGAGTCAGGAGGAGGAAGAAAAAGAAGTAAAGAAGCAGTTCTGTGAGTCTCATATAGAAAACTATATGAGTTAGCTGGATTTACCTGGATTTCTGCACTGTAGCTGTGAATATGTGCCACCTGTTTGGGATTATTCTCATTTTAAAAAGCCAGGCATTTGTCTAACTCAAGCCAGCACTTAACAGACTCTTTTTTTTTTTTTTTTTTTGTGGGTTTCAGGCAATCAGCCTCAGACATCAGGGCAGGGGGAAAGCACTGGCCTCACAAGTCTGTTCCATTCAAACAAAGCACTGACATTTATACTAATTATTGGCTTTTGGAGAAATTGAGAGACATGTGGATGCAAAAATAAAGAACTGAGTAAAGTAACAGAAAAACTGGCACAATGCTCTGATTACTTCAGCAGTTCTTTGGAGTTGAAGCAAATTACATTTAAATACGCAGTAGGAGACGTTTCCATCCAGAAAACTGTTCTGCATGCGAATACAAATGAAAATCTACTTCTCATGGAGAAGCACAAAAGAAAATAGCATTTTTTGTGCATCATTTGTTTGTGAATGATGCCAAATACCCTTTCTAGCCTAGCAAGAAGTATTCTAATTTGAAAGGAAGAAATAAATTTCTTTCCCCTTTAATCAAGAGAGTGAAAAACGGGAAAGAGTGTGATGTTTTGCCCTCCTTCTTCCCCACGTGCACAGCATGTGTGCTTGTGACTGAGGCACACAGACAGATCAATCCCTGCAGATGCACCATCAGATGCTTGCTGCATCCTTCCTTCCCCTGTGTATGGAAAAGGCACATTGCAGTGCAGAAGGTCAGGCTATGAGTTCCTGGGTCCTGTACTTCAGCTGGCAGGTATACCCCTTCATGTAAAGCATTAAGGACAGGCATGCTGTTCCAAATGAGGGGAAAGTCTGCAAAGGAAGCACACTGTCCTGCTCAGACCTACCCAGAGGAGTAGAGAAATTCCTTCTCTGAGCAATTGGGACCCAAGAGGAAATTGCTTTTAACTGAACATGGCTATTGTTGATGTTTGGCTAGTAGACACACACAAAAAAAAAGTAATATGTCCACTTGTGCTTTTCAGAATTAAATTGCATTATAACAAGATGTGCACATACTGTGCTACGCACTGGTTCATGCATAAAATAAGTGAGACAGCATCAACTTTTACCATGCACAAACTACATTTTTTTAGCCATCGGAAGGAGAAGAGATAATCAGCATCAGTTTGCCGCAAGTTGTGTGGGAGGATAAGTGAAGGGGAGAAGTGGAGGAGAGGCTATTGTCGGTACAGATGGAATCTGTAGTAATGGAACTACAGATTCCTTTCATTACTTGAAGTGAGAAAATGAAAGAAAGAAAAAAACCCCCCCCCCCCCCCCCCCAAAAAAAAAAAAAAAAGGTTTAAATGTAGTACTTTTCTTATCTTCTAATTCTAATTCCAAATCCCCTGCGATACTACGCTGTATAGACTGCATGTTCCCTAGCTTTGCCCTGCAGAGAAGCCTTCCTAATGGACACCTGCATACTGTTTTTCACTCCAGAGAAATGGATATGTTGTGCATCTACCAGTGTGTGTATTGGTGTAGCGAGTGTCAGTTTCATTCATTAGACCCAGCTTGTGTTAAAAACTGACCAAACAAAAACAACAGCATCCCAACAGTGTCTGATATTGAGCATGGTCTCGATGTGCAGAAGAGCACTTGTCTTGCCCACAGGAATACTCCTGAGCATGGGCTGTAGTTCGACCAGTAGTTACAGCAGACCAGCAGCACTTCTGTAACTCTTGTCCCACCTTAAACAAGGGTGAATGGCAGTCATTCAAAACTGCTTGCTGGCAAAACCCTGTGCTATAGGAAAGGAAGCTGCTGGCTGCTCCTTTGGTGCCTCACAGCAAACACAATGGCAGTCACAACAAATCACTGGGTGCATGTGGGTAGAAGTGAATCAAAGCACACGTTCATTAGGAATACAATGCTACTAGTCATTATGTTCCTTAAGTGATTTAATCGCAGTTATTAGTGAGCAGACGGTTTTGCTGGGCAGGTTGCATGGCCCTGTCAGTAAATACCAGAAACACACAGTGTGTCTTGTGCTGGATAAGGGAACAGTCCATATCACAGCTCATTAATGCTGCAGTCAGTCTTGATGCCCTTAATTTTGACTTCTTGCTTCTTTCCCCCCTTCTTACAGGTAATTGTGCTCTCCTCAGCACTCCTGACCCCACAGGGTGCTATTGAGCAGTTCTTTGCAGCTGATCATCCCCAACCTGATCCTGATATCTGACATGGGAGGATCTGTGGAGAAGATAGTTTGGCTGGAAGCATCAAGTCCCTGGTTTATCACTGTTCCCAACAGCCCTCTGAAAAGCAGCACGTCCCCCACTGTGCAGCTGAGTACCTCACTGCAAGAGAACTGTGCCACTCACAGAGGGCTCCTATAGCTGGTCCATTTATCCTGTACCACCCTCTCTTAAGGGTCACGCAGCATGGTGCTGAATCACCCCCTCCACTCAGCACCCACAAGGATGATTGCCTGTAATGACTCCCTAGAAAAGAAGCAACTGAGGATCAGGCAGGCTGAACGTGCACTCCCTGAGCAGCACTTTCCCCTGCAAGTAATGCCAGAAAGTTTTCCTGGGGTTGATTCTGCTGGGAAATGCTGCTGAGGGAGGAAAAGGGCAGCAAAATCCTTCTCTCTGCCATGTCATCTTTCAAAAGATGTGTGCCTTGTACAGTATGAACAGCCTCTGCTCATTACACCCAGAGAGGGACTGTGGAGCACAGCCCCAGTTCAGCTGGCAGAGCAGCCCCCAATGCAGTGACGCTCTCCCAGCCACAGTAGAGCAGCAGGATGGAGGGCTGAGTTACGTGGTTGTTTCTCTCACAGGTTTCCATTTCCTGCTCTAGTTTCTCCACCCACAATCCCAGGAGAAAAGGCTGTTTCTGATGGCACACTTCTCTGCAGTTTAACACAAGGAGGACATATGGGCTGTGATGGGGTGATGGTAACCTTGGAAGAATCCTCACCTCACAGGCATTTAAAAAAGAGGGGAAAAAAAAAGCATGTTCCCATTTTCAAGAGGCCTCTGTGACAGGTTCTTTTTTGAGCTAGATTTCTGAACAGCATGATAAGAGAGCAGCTTTTATGTTTCATTTATGATAATGAAAGAGCTGCTATCACATTCACTTCTGTAATTTTTCTTTATAACAAATTGATATAATCTTAGATAAAACAGCATTAGCCAATAGAGATTGTGATTGTGCATAGCACAAAATGTTCCAAATTGCAACATTAAATGGTGGTGCTCTGAAGCTGCATCCTCTTGGTTTATCCGAGAAAGGCTAAGACTACAGCTCACACTAAGAATGAGAATGTCAAACGATATATGAAGTTTGCTTGAACATAGCATTCTTTCTGATGTCAAAGGAATAGCTTAAATAGGAAGTAGCTCTTTAACCTTTGTTTAGTAGACTGCTTAAGTTCTCTTAAATGTTTATAATGATCTCCAGAAAAGGCTGCGTTTTGGTTTAAATTCACTTTTGAGTGGCTAGAAGGAAACAAAGGACCAACTATAAAGCATGGACAATGTTGCCTCTATGAAAGAACAATTTATAAGAATGACTTTAGAATGGAACTTTGTGCTGTAAATAATGAGAAGTATTATGAGATCGCAATGTTGAAAGCTCAAGAAGTATTTTGAGCAGAACAGCTTGAGAGCAAATAGCCTTTCTCTGCATTTCCTCTTCTTTCTGTATCATTTAATCTTAGAATATAGATGTTTTGTGAATTATGTAATCAATAAAGCAATGCTTTTACAATGCTCAGTCCTCATCTCTTTCCCTCTTAGGACACAGGGCTCTGCATACCAGGACTGCATATTCCTGCCACCCCTCTTTTTTCCAGTATTTGATTACCCCTAAGAACCAAAACCTTCTCTCTTGGAGATGTCCACAAGGGGTTTCCATGCTCTGTTGGTGGCAGAAAGGCTCTTCTACCTCCTGCAACCATTGCTCCCCTCTGCAGCCCCAAGCAGGTTCAGGCACTCATATCTCTGAGCTGCTGCCGTGTTCCTGAGGTGATGGAGGCCCACAGTTGTGGCCTTCTCTCTTCCATTTTCTTTCATGAGTCAGGCCTCTGACCTGGCCATCTGAAGACATGCTTTGCAGGGTAATGAGGGGTTCAGGGTTTAAGCAGACACTGGTTCTTCTGCACATTCTGTGGGTGAAGCAGCTCCTCTGGCTGAGGCAGTGATTGGTTTTCCAGGCTCCCCTCTGATGGGATCTTCTCAGTCAGTGTGGCCACAGCTGTGGCCATGGATGCTGGGATCCTGCCACCATCTGGTACTCAGTGGCTGAAGAGATGAAAGCAGTCACAAAAAGCCCACTCCTCTTCTAGACCAAGACTGGAGTGGGGTCTTTCCAGTGGCCCCGGTGTAATAATTATCTCTTCTTTGTAGAAAATAGCTGTCATACTACATGTAGCATATGCTGGAGAAAAGAGCTGGGCGATGAGCAGTCTGCTGCCAGCTGTACGTGAGCAGGAGCCACACAGGACTGCTTAGGAGCGTGCAGG
Organism: Perdix hodgsoniae; assembly: GCA_035772895.1. Taxonomy (NCBI): domain Eukaryota; kingdom Metazoa; phylum Chordata; class Aves; order Galliformes; family Phasianidae; genus Perdix; species Perdix hodgsoniae. The sequence continues at coordinate 16,720,754 of JAPSGF010000002.1, read as the reverse complement.
ATGCTGGACCACAGCAAGGAGTGCCAAAGCCCTCTGCATGTGACACAGAGCTCTGCTCACCAGCTGTGGGGTAGGGAAAACAAAAGGCCACTGCTGGCACATGGAGATGACACAGAAATCAGTGAAACAGCATTTGAGTGTAAGCTCAGACTGGCAGGGTGTTGTGTTTGAATTCTAGTCCTGAGTTACTTGGTCAGGTGAGAGTGGTAGCTCACATCAAAGACTACCATCAGCATGACCAGTATTTCCACCATTAGAGCTGTGTGCTAATCAGGGGAGAACATGCATGGCAGCCACTCTAGGTCTAGCACAAACATCCCCCTCAGGAACGCCCAGCCTAAAATCCCTTTAAATGTGAACAAATCAAGTTCAAGGCTTGTAGTAATTTGATTCAATTCTTCATTGTCATACTAGTCTGTATAAAGCTGTTGTGCGTATTTTTTTTAAGAGACCAAAAGCCCCTTAAAACATTGTTCTGCCAAACACTGACCCGCCTTACCTCACTGTCTCCTCGCAGGAGTTTTCTGACAAGGGATTATGAAGAATCCAATTTTAATTTTCAGTACATCTTCTGAAACAGGCTTGTAAAAGTTGGAAAGTGGTTATGAGAGCTTTTCCCCTGCAGATTATGCTAATACATCAACAGCATAGGCAGCAAAGACCTTCTCACAGTTTCTGCGGTTGCTTTGTCTCCAGGCTTTGCTGGCTGTTATCAATTGTTTCTCACACACAGGAAGAACACACGAGAAAATACGCAATTCAAAATTTAATGCTGAAAGTAACTGTACATGAAATAAATAAATTACAGTTCAAACAAAAGCACAACTGGCTTTTTAAAGTGCATGTGTTTAAGGCCTTTAGCCTGTGAACTCCATTGGCTCAATGTAGAAAACTAAAATAAGAGGAAATGCTTAAGTCAGCCACATGTGTTTAAGGATGAACAGGGACAGGCTCAGCTCTGAACAAACAGCCAACTTCATTGCCTTGGGGCAGCCATGCTTCACATCAAGCTCAATCACTGGTTCTTTCTCTGCCTATTATACACCAGGGAAAGAAAGAAAGAAAAGCGTCTCACACAGGCAGTTGTAATGGACTATCACTCCAACTCCAGGCTTATTCCTAGAAAGCTCTGTGTTAGATCATTCAGTCTCAACACTGTTTTTTTCAGATAGTAAAAAAGACCCACCAGATATTTGTAATTACATATGTTTACACCCTATGCACAATAGTTTTGCATACAAAGAGTCTGGTCAAGTTGTCAGCAATAACATAGCCAGTAAAAAAGTAAAGGACCATTGTATACAGTCATGTATACAGTCATGTCCACTGACTTCACACTTATTTTTACAGAACAGTTGCACGTGTTCTTGTTTGTTTTGAAATACGAGTGAAATAAACAGCTCTACTGTGCAATAAATTGAACAGATATATCATGCTGTCCTTCATCCAAGTGAAAGTGTTGTAAAACTGGAGTGGTTACTTCTGAACAGTGAACTGCAGTTCGGGGTGTTTCCCTGCTCAAGTACAAGTTGAGAGTCACAGCTCAAAGGTTGTCTCTGCACAAACATTAAGCCAGATCTGTCCCATCAGAGAAAAAGGCATTTATTGGAAAGGTCCATTTCCAAGTGAAAATACTTGTACTACAAGTTACATCCTAGAGCCACTTTAAGACTATTTTTGTGGGGGTTTTTTTGTTTGTTTTTATTCTTTTCCCATCTGCCACTGTTCATTGTTCAAGCAACTTCTCGTTTCTACAGCCATGCAGAACGCTGCCTGAACCATCCTGTCACAACATCAGACTGCAGACGTGCCAGTGTTAGACACCCCGGGTTTCAAATTTGGGAGAAACATTGAGAAGAACAACGCCTCTTCTTGGCCCTGCTGTCAGACAGACGTGACAGTCCTCACTTTGGCAGACAGAGCTTGCTTAAACCTCCTCTTCAGATCCTGCATGTTGGGTGATTTGGGCCGTGGAATGAGAGAAGTTCTCCGCCTCTCGGGGGTGCTGTTGGTGGTCTGTTGTTTACTGACTTCTTTGCAGAGGACGTGGAAGGCATTGAAGACATCGTTGTAGTTTTCACTGACAGACACTTCATAGAAAGCACAGCCCAGCATGTTGGCCAGCTGAAGTCCATGCTGAGGCTCCACCTCTTTAATATGCAAGAGATCAGCTTTGTTTGCTACAATGACAACAGGGACAGCATTCCCTGGATGCATCTGCCGAACGTGGTGGTACAGGTGACTGAGTAGTTCATAGCTCTTATAGTCTGTGATGGAAAAGACAATCACCAGGGCATCCGCCCAGCGAATGCATCTGTTCAGCTGCTCGTTACAATCCAGGCTGTGTTCATGGATCTGTAGAGTGAATGGTCTCAAATTAGATGGTTGAGGTCGTAAAAGATTTTTAAAAGGCTCCTTTAAATCTAAATAGTATTTTACAGCTTCAGACGTATGTATCTGCATTTCACATTGTAAGTACAAAACTTAATCTGAGTGTGTCAAATAAATACATATGTTGATTCAGCTGCAAAATAAAAAAATGGAATTTAACACTGGATTTTGCTATACTCAAATAGAAAATTGACCTGAGTCGTTCTGCATGCAGAGAAAGACTTTGTAGTTCCACAGAATGGGAAATTAACTGGCTAGACAGCAAGTCTGGGGAAGCAAAGATATGAGCTGGAAACATTTAGACCTGGAGTGTTGCCCAGTTCAAAAAGGCAAAAATCCAGCTCCGCTCAGGTCTATACATTCAGAACTTCAAACTGTAACATCTTAATGAACACAGCTCCAATACAGTAGACTTCACTTTTTATTATATAAGTGTATGAGTTTTGTTGGGCAGTAGCCATGACATTTTCTTCCACATGTGTACCATATTTGCACAAAGTGAGTTGTTTTTTTTCCATCTAGCGTTCCTACTATATGGGAACAAGACACTTCAGTAATTCAGCCGTTCCAAAGCAATGAGCCTCCAGCGTACAAACGATTCACCCAAAACAGTGAGCCATTTCTTTTTACTACCAGCAAACTTCAGGCACCCAACCCATTTGGCTTGGCAGCTGCGACTAAGGCACAGGTTGCCAGCTCTCCCACTGTACTGAAACAAGCAGCAGAACATCACTAGGAAGAGCGGAACAAAATTCTGCAGTGGACAGACACGCACACCAACTCCAGGCTGCTTTGGTAATGTGTGTGGATGTGTCTGACTCACCTGCACACCCGGGGTGTCCTGCACTTGGATGGCCAGCACCTCCCCGTCGATCTGGATGTGCCGGCTGTAGAGGTTACCTGGCAGAACAGCAACAGGTTCACACACACATACTTCTCAGACAGACTGCACTGCTTTTGCTATTGCATTAGTCATTCGGGTTGAGTATTAAGACTCTCTATTTGGTTTGTGATAAATGTTAGTGGAAGCCTGGGACTTATGACTACTTATGCCAGTACTGGGATTTAACAAGCCTGCGATTGAACCTGGTTCTGACTTGCCCTGAAGCCTGGCATTTGCTCTGAGCACCTGGTCTGGTGGTTGGGCGACCCTGCACATAGCAGGGGGGTTGAAACTAAATGATCATTGTAGTCCTTTTCAACCCAGGCCATTCTAGGATTATAGGATTCTAGAATTTAGTACCACACAGCTCACAGCTCTGTCACTTCTGAAGGACTGCCATAACTTTGCTGCGCACAGCAGCCAGTCCTTGGTACAGAGGGGCAGTATGCTGGCCAGATTTCTGTCCCTCAGAAGCCATTCCTCTGCGGGGTTATTCATAGCCGCTCCGCTGGCCGATCCCAGAGGCTGGGCGGCTTTGGTGGCTACTCGTTCCCCGGGCCGTTCCCGCAGCAGACCGCCGCACTCCGGCAGCTCAGCCGCTCACACCTCCCGCCGCCCCGCGCTGGGCGCTGAGCATCGCCCCATCTACCCCCTAAGCCGGGGCCGCCCCGATCGCTTGGTTGCAAGCGCCGAGCTTGGGAGGGTAGCAAACACTGGGTTTTACATTACACTGCACTGTTTTAGATTAAAAACAAACAAACAAACAAACAAACAAACAAACAAAAATGCTCAGGAGAGGGTTATTTTCACCAGATAAAGCACATCTGGCAGAGCGAAGGGCCAGCACAGCTGCTTGCGGGGCTCACCCAGCGCTCACCGCCGGCGGAAGAGCCCCGGCAACGGGCTCCGAGCCGCCCGAGCCGCTCCCGCCCCCGGGGCCGCCCCGACCGCCCGCGGTGCCCACCTGCGTTCCGCTCGTAGTCGCCGATGAAACGCCTCGTCAGGAACCGCACCACGAGCGCTGCGGACAGGCACGGATAGCGTTAGCCGAGCTCCGCCGCCGCCCCGGCCCCGATTTCCTCCCTCCCATCCGCCTCACCTGTCTTGCCCACTCCGCTGCCCCCCACCACGGCGATCTTAACCAGGCGAAGCCGAGCCGCGGGGCAGCCCTCACCGCCGGGCGCGCACTCCGCGATGGTGCACATGCTCTGCGTCAGGCGCATCGCGCAGCCCCGCGCAGCCCCGCACTCCCACTAACACCGCTGCCCTTCCCGCCGCGTTTTTCCCGGCCCCCGCCAGCTTTGAGCCCCGCCCCCTTTCCGACAGCCAATCAGAGAGCCTGGCACCTCCAGGCCACGCCCCCATCACCTCCCCGTGCCGAGGTGGGGGCCGAGGTGGCTGCGGGGTGGGCGGGTTTGTGCGCTCGCTGCCGGAGGCGCTTAAAAATGAGGGCCGTGATCAGCTTCAGAGTGCTGAAGGCCAGAAGCGGGTATTTGTGACCCTAATTGGGTGTCGGACAGCCCCACGTTCAACAGCAGTTGATGAAGTGCTGCTGAGGAGCTCCGTCCTGCCACCAACGTGCTTCTCATTCACAGAGACACAGAAACAGGGCAGAAAAAATCAATAAAACGTGAATATGGATATGACAGTGACTTAAGAAAGATCAGAAAATACTGGCGAGGAAGGGAAAATGCAGATGAGAGTTGGATAGGCGTATGGAGCCGGAGGGCTCTGAGCACCTGAAACCTGGTCTCAGTGGCAGGATGCAGTGTTAGAGCTGCCCATGGGGGGAGCAGCACCTGCAGGGGCGGAGGAAAGGGACTGCGGGAGAGCCACCGCCCACACCCAGGGAAGACGGACTTCAATACATAGCTGCACTAATTTTCAGAAGAAAAAGAAATTGAAGCGAAGTTTGGGTCAAAATCTCAGCAGGGAAAGCGAAGAGAGTTGGGGTACAACTGGGGTGTGCTGCTGGCCCTGGCCAAAGGCAGCCAAGTTGCAGCAAACAAGCATTGTGCAGAGCTTGTGCAGAGCTGCGATGTTATGTTTGCACGTGGAAAAAGAATTCTCGAATATAATGGAGCAGATTGCTGCTCCCTCAGTAGCTGCTGCTCTCCCAGCTGTAAATGTGAGCGCAGATGCTATGAATAGCAAGCAAGGCTGGATGCAGTGCTGGGTGCAGCACAAGGACCGCTCTCCTTGCCAGCACCAGAACAAGAAGAGGTGATGATGGGTTCCATTTGTGAAGGCCACCGAGGTCATTGGAAAAGAAAAAATCGCGTGATAGATTTCAAATAGATGCAGTTTAGAATGAATGAGTGGGTAAAAGTATGCCTATAAAAAGGCACTCTAAGCCAAAAGTGAAAAGGGTGTGGAATTTGAAAAAATCATCAGGGCTGAGGGCTCAAAACTGGAATAAAAAGAAACGCCAGTTTTCTTTATGCTAGAGCAGCAGAAATGGTACAGACGTTGTATCTCAGGCAAAAGGAAAGGGCTTCACAGAAGATCTCCTGACATTTTAGTAGCTAAGGTCATGGGAAATAGAGACCCTGGGGCTAATGATGGGGAAGATCCCTCATCTGAGAAAGCCTTGTCTTTGAGATGGGAAAATGTGGAAGACGAGGGAAGAAGAAATGGGTGTGCTATGCGGGGAGAAGGTCACACGGATAAAAAGGGGAGTCTGGCAGCATTTCCAAATCCAGTGAGCGTTTTGCCTCCATTTTTAATAAAGAAGATTGTGTGAGAGCTGTGAGCAAAAGGAGGATGAGTAATGTGAAGTAAGCCGTGGGCAATTACTGCAGTGGGGAAATCAGTCTGTCTTCAGAGTGCCAACAGACCAAGCGTGTGAAGATGAGAGTGGGAGAAGCAAGAACTCTTCCTGTAGTTCTCACATCATTATGGGACGTATACATTAAAGAAGGGGAATTAAATGTTTTACAGTAACTTGGACAAATTTTGAAGGAAAGAATAATTAAAGGTATAGGAATAAAATGAAATGTTACTTCTGAATGATCTCTTTCCTTGATACAACTTTGTTTCCCTCTCTGAGAAGTGGCAGATCGAATCCATTCGGCGTTAATAATACCTGACACTGCCCAGAAGGAACTGGTTGTTCAAACAGAAGAACAGAGGATGAGGAGGCAATGACAAAGAGCTGTGTGCATGAGGCAGACTGGAGGAAAGTTATTCCGTGGGACTCATCAGGTCTCCTATCTTCCTCCATATTTTCATTATAATGATGTCATCAAGAACATGAATGTGCTAATGAAATCCACCGTTGGCAGAGCCAGGGGACATCACCACTTCAAACAAGGGTGGGAATAATGTGCTGGAGAAATTGGGTGCATCTTAGAACTAGATTAATGAAAATATAATTAAATTTGATAATATTAATGGCTTGCAGAGAAAAATCACAAAAATTTCTTCCGTCAACTATGAGATCAGCACTTGGGAAAAGACTAGTCAATCACAAGCTGAGCAGGAGCTGTGTGAACAGGCAAATGTAAACCCAGCTATTTCAGATTCGTTATTTCAGAAAATACCTGAAATGTGAGGTCAGATTCCGTCACCCAGGCTCAAGAAAGAGTAAATCTAAAGCAGAACAAGTGGGGGCAAAAATTACTGCAATGATTAAGTCCTGGGCAGCCTGTTTCAGACAAAGATAAGAACACATGGTGCATCCAGTTTTGCAAGATAAAGAAAGAGGGGCTTGGGGAAAGAGATGCCAGGGAAGCCAATGGTAGAGACCAGTGTCAGTGTGAGAACAGGTGCGTGTACACTTGTTTCTGTAGTCAGAGCAGGAAAACAATGGTCTGGCCCTCTAACAGAGTGGTAAGAGCAAAATCAAACAACTTTTAAATGGAGCTGGAGTTTGTATCAGGTACTCTAAAATGGGACTGTCTGCGGTGACAGTGAGATTGGATGATCAAGAAGTGCCTTCCAGAGGCCTGCAGAGAATACACCAACTCTACAGGGTTACAGGGATAGGTGTACAGGCCTAGAGTATAACAATATGTGCAGCTGTAGTGTCTCCAGTGCACAGTGCACAGAGGGAAACTGGAAAGAGAAATGAAAATAAGATGATGCCTGGATGAACTGTCAGAATGTCAGAGGTATTCTCCATTTTGTGAAAGAGATGATTAGTGACAAGCTGAAAGTGCTAAAATAACCAGAAGATGGGCTCCTCTCTCCGTATCTCAGAACACAAAAAGCCAAGCAAGTCAGTGAGACGGAAAGGTGAAACTCAGGGAAAAGCTGAGTTACAAAATGTATTCTTATAAAATATGTACTCAAGCCTATGGATCAATTGTTACAGGAAGGCACTGGGATGGAAATAAAACTAGCAACATGTGAAGAAGTACATTTATAGATTATAAGAAAATGCAGTTTTACAACATGTTATGCTAGCATAAACTTTGTCAGCAGCAGCAAATTACTTTCCTAAACATTTGACCCAGTGTCTTAAGCACTAGGAACCAGAAAGAGCTCTAGAACAGCATGGACGCACTTCCTCATCCATCAGTCTTTTTAATGTAATTCTGTTCTTATTAAATTCAATTAATTAATGCAATTTAATTCTTTTTCTTTAATGCAATTTATTTTCTTGTGTCTTCCTCTCAGTTACGTGGAAGTGACTGCTGTCAGAGATGAGATATCACCCCGGATAGCTGCAGGTCAGAGTGCTGTGAATGACATCCCATAATGTAGGGGTGCATTTCTAGTTCTTACTTTGTGCCATTGCTCAGTGAGTATGCTTACATGTGGCTTGCATGTTTCAGAAGGATACTTCTTCCATCAGCAGCCAGGGGAATTAAATGTAATTATCTCATGCATTGGTAGTTAAATTCCAACATGTATCTCTGAAGAAACAAGTGGCCTGGACAAAGTGTTCAAAAAAAAAAAAGAAAAAAGATGATGGCTGCTTGTTCCAGAGAAGGATTTACTTTTCAAAGCACTACGAGTCCTTTGGTTTTATAGGAGTAAAAACAAGAAAACTCCTTGTTTGCAGTACAGTACCTGTGGCTCACAAAACAGAGCAAAGCCACCAACCCCTGCGAAAAGTGGAGGGAGAACAGGGCTCACCCCCTGCCCTGGGACAGCACTGTCACATCACCTTCCACAAGAACAAAGGAAGGAGGAAGAAGAGATATTAAAATAAACTGCATAAACAGGAACAGAATTCCTCTGTGTACTGGAAGTGACTGCCTGGCCAGGAGGGCCTGCAATGAGATAGGATCTTCATTCCAGCACAGAGAAGTGGGAAGGGAGGGACACACTCCATGCCCTCACCTACCCGCACACTCCACACCGTTTCTATAGCAGCACAACAGCAGACATTTTTCCCTTTCCACGAGAAAGCCTGACTAACGCTCTACAATTATATTAGTCAGCGTTTTAATCAGATTTTATCTTCTCTTGAGCTTGCAATTTTATTTCTCCTCATTTCCTCCTTATGTAATGCTCTCAAATTCTCATCAAGAACGGAACAGCTGAGGGGTTTCTTTTCTGTTCAGAGCTGCCCATCTGCTGCTACTGTGTTTTTGTGTGTGTGTGTGTTGCTTAGTGCTCCTACAGTGCAAGCAGCTGTTGTGTGTGTGGAATGCTGTTTTGGTCTGAAAAGGCACAGAAAAAGCCCTGATTGCAGAATACCTTGAATCAATTCAAGTTCTAAGTCTTTGTTCAAAAATGCATATGAGAACACCTAGCAGAAGTTTTGTTTTCCATTTTAGGAATGCCTTGTGTTCCATATTAAGCTATCCATAACACTGCTGCAGTAAGTGCCTTTGCCAGCCTCTCTGCATCCCATCTTGTGTTACACTGGGGTCACTCTGTCAAGGGGCAACACGCTTGGGCAGTGTTAGGAAAGCTCACTGCAAAGTCCTGCTGTGTCAGGCCAGTCTCAGGAGGACATTCGCTGGGGTCGTTACAGATCCGGCTAAGCAAATCAGAGCTTTTCACTCACACCATCTGCAAGTTCAGCCTCTGCAGGTTCTTTGGCTTTGTGGGCTCATCCTGCAGCAGTCGTGCCCCTGAAGGTACAGGTGGGGAAGCAGTGTTTTGGTTGCTACTTCTCCAAATCTGTGCTATGGCCTTCAGGATGGCAGCGAATGGCTCCATGCCGGTGTCAGCCATGCTGGCACAAACACTCCTCTACCATGGCTGGTGTGGTCCACTGCAGTGGAAAGGTACCAAAAGATTCACCTTTCTAACACAATCACTTAAGCAAGAAGGACATATATTCAAGTCATGCCTACAGTCTACAACGGAACTGAGATGTGTGAATGTGTAGGGTACAAAGTCAAAGACAGAAAATACAGCAAATGCCAGAAATAAGATTGCCTGGGCAACCTTAACCCATCCTCCCACATGCATATGCATTTTGTTACAGCCTTAATTGCATGATGTTACAACATTACAGTGTTTCCTGTCATAGTGGCAGCCTGTCTTTTATCTGCTCATGGGAAAAGAGCACCTAAATACACCTGAAGATCTGAATGTTATTCAACATATCTTAAATCCTCGCTTGATCAGTCTGTAGTGCAACATATGAAGTATTCCCTTAAAACAGCAATTACAAACTCCTTCTTAGGCTTGTCATGATTATGGCAAAGTTATGTGAGAAAAGCTCAAGCTGTAAGTAGTCTAGGCTGCATAGATCATGTATGCTACCTCATCCCGTGACACCCAAACACTCTGTTTTCTAAAGTTCTATGTTCTGTCTGCCTGAAGTCAGAGCCCTCGAGTGATGCTCTGTGGGGGCTGTGTTTGAAGTATTTGAATGAGCAAGCGCTGCTGCCTATGAGGCAGCCTTAACAGCCTTAAATAATTTTTATTCATCAAAGTTTCAGAACAGTCATTAGCATTCACACAGTTCTCATGCAGGCAGGTGACTGCAGAAAGGCGGCCAAAAATTGTCAAGGAAAAGACATTCATTTTTATTAACAAAAAAAATGAGACTTTGGAGCTACTGCAGCAACCAGCATTCTGATAACAACCCATTTCTCAACAATACACTGCTAGGATGGTGACATGCACCAGGATTAAACACAGGAAGCTTAAGAGCAGACTTTGTCAGCTCTGTTGTTTTTCTATAAATCCCTTTGTGATTATGATGAACTGCATTGTAGCAGAAAGGGGTAATTTAGTGTTATTGTATAGATGACTCATATAGCCTCCACAGTTTGACAAGAGCACAGTTTTTTTTCTAAATAAAGAAAGCACGCAGTCCAAAAATAGAAGTAACACTCAAAAGAATGCAGCTCCTTGAGGACTTACAAATTCCAGCTACCAAAAGCACAGAGGTTGGTATGCTGGGGCATCTCTGCTGAGGATATTGTGTGAAAGCCATTAATGCTTCATCTGGAATGTAAATCTATGCCGTTCAAATGGGATTTAAGAAAGTATTTCAAGGTAGGACTTCAGTTCCTGGCTGGAACCAGTTTTAACTGGTTGTGCAATTTTCATGGTCATTTTTATATTTGCTTTCTTGCTCAAAGCCTGGAGTTATTTGCCCTGCACTACCTGCATGGCTTGGTATGGCTGGAATGGGTCCCGAGGCAAGGAAGGAAATGGGGCCTCGTCCCCCCAGCCTTCCTCCTCCTCCTCGCCCTGTCAGGGCCTCTCTGGGCAGCAGGCTCCTGGGCAATTGCACTGCCCACAAACTCGAAGGGGACACGGACACTGCAGTGTATGCCACTTTAAGGATTAACACCATCTGACTGATGGGAAGAAAGGCACAGATTCCAGACAGATAGAAGGAAAGCGATGTCATTTCTTTCTTATGCTGCATCAGCTCAGTTTGTCTCCCAGCTTTTCTTTGCTCCCCCAGCTCGAGGACTTTGAATAGAAAAGCTCTCATTTGCCTGAACTATCCTGGGAACAGGTTCCTGTGGCAAACAACTTATGCTTACCATAATCTTAGTAATTTCTCAAAAAAAAAAAAAAAATGTTTAAAAGCCTCAATATATAAACCCACTGGTCAGTGGTTTCCCTTACTGTGAACAAATTAGGGAAATCACCAAATGGGAAAAGAAAAAACTGACAGAGAACCACTTGTTCTTTGGCTTCTGATACAATATTTGAAAAACAATAGAGCACAAGAATGAGGAAGAGGTAAGGTAGGAGCTGAGATGTGAGTACATGGGATGGGCTGTGCTGGAAAACCCTGTGCACGGATGCACCATGTGTCTGCGGTGAGTTTCATCCAGCTGCCTGGAAACTTCATGCAAACCAAGCCAGTTTGAAACTACATTGTACAAAACAGACTCTGTAGCTGGTGGAGCAGGTCAGCTGGCTAACAGCAGACAGATTTTCTCTCTAGTTGTGTTGGAAGTAGATATTACTTCATTTCTGATGTCCGGAGTCCCACTGTCACACAACCACCGCAGAAGGGATGGAATCGCCCTTTGTGCAGGTAGGATGGACACCCTGGGATGGAGAAAGCCTTATGTGTATCAGAAAGCAATTGGGCTCCTCCAAGGCTCAGTGGACAAGCAGAAGTGAACAAGCCACCTTTGGAAAGTAAGATTGGGCTTGGTGTTGCTCTTTTTGTTACAAAATATTAAAATCTCTGCCATATAACCAAAGCAACCAAGACAGCCGGTGGTTCATCTTCATTGCAGTATTGCTCCTGTTTAGGCCTAAGAACAGGGATGTCTCCTGTGTTTGGAGCTTCGCTGTGACTTTGCTGCTAGTGGGCTTTATGCCACCTTATGCCTTCACTGTCTCTTTTCATTAACTGGTAAATTTAGAGTAGTCATATGTACTGTACACTACAGATACAGTTTCCATTAAATATCAGCTTGAAAGACACCACTCTTCAAATTTAAGTTATAAGAGAATTTAAATGTAAAATAACATGTTTTAGCCATTAAAGTATCTAATGCTCCATTTAATGCCTTTGTACCACTGGTGCTACTATTATAAAGTACTTGTTTTGCTAAAGGTTTGGTCCCTCTTCTGTTGGCATTGGTAACAAAATCTACATGAATTTTGTACATGATACCTGTATAGGATTGTTCACTACAAAATGCATTGCCATGTTTAATCTGAACTTGGGGGAAAAAAATCAACTCTGTATCTAGAAAGTCTGGGAAAATGTGTGCTTCTTTACAGTAGCATTTGTAGAACAGTCCAAAAGATCTTACTTATTTGAAAAAGTATACTAATCAAGACTGATTTGTAATTGAGAGCATTTCAAATTGCTAAAAAGTTTGCCAAGAATCAGCATCATTGTTCTTAGCATAGGAAAAAAACTTACCAGGAGCGTACAGAAGAGTCTGCGTAAAGTAAGCCAGGTCTAAGAGCAATTCCAACTACAATCAACTGCTGGAAAACTTGGCAGTGTTGCATTTTAATACGTACTGGACTTTTACTGCATTCTAGGAACAGAATTGTTGTATCTGAAGGTCTGACTGCAAACAGCAGTAACTCTCCCCAGTAGTTACTGGCAGCATCTCAACTGAATTACTTTGAGCATCAAGGGGAACAGCCTTTACACAGCAATGATTAGGAGATCCAGCTAAATGAGGTGTGACCCTGGCCATACTGTTTAACTACAAATGTAGACAGCAGCTGACTCACTGCTTAGAATCACTCATTCTCTCATTCCTTGCCCTCTAAAATAGCTGAAGCATCACAAATAGATAAGATTTCTAAAAGAGAAGTATTTTGCATTAATATTACATGCAGTCATGAATAAAACAGCAACACGTAACTGGAATGTTTTTCACTTGTATCTGAGCAGTAACTGCAATTTCAGCTGTTTCAAAATGTGTATTCTTTCAAAATTCCAGAAGGCAGTGGTACATAAAAGATTCATTCTCTTCTGGTGCATGAATCAGCCATGAAAGAACTGAAGTTGCAATTCATTCTGCTGTCTGCTCAGCAAGCAGAACAACATTATTACTGATTTGGGAGAGATGATGATGTTCTAATTAACTGTGAGATAAAAACCCCTGAGAAAAAATCAGTGTTCAGAAAAAATATTCTGGGCGAAAAAAAGAACAACTGGCTGAGTCTAAAATAGAGCATAATTTTCTGATTCTACTCATGCAGTAGTTTTTAAAACAACATTTACATTTATTAGTGAAGGCCTCACTTTCTTTGAATAGCAAATCATTTGACTGCTGAAGTAGAATCCTTTGTTCAGAATCTCAATAAGCAATTGCATTTACAGAGAGTAATATCTTATTTGTTCAAGATCCTCTAGAAGCTGTGCAGTAGTTTGTCTGTAACAACCAAGTTCACAATTTTTCCTAAAATTAGGACAGATTGTCCTTTAGCTAGCAAAGAAGTAAAACAAAAGGCAAGGATACTTTATCATTTTTTATTGTTTTAAAATCTGGAGGCAAATTATGTGTCTTTCAGATTTATAGTTCTACTTGCACTTGAAAAAATGCCCAATAATGTTAGGGAAAAACTGCAAATATGAAAAAAGAATGAAACAAGTAGACAGTGGAAGATTGGCTCTGTTAAGTGCCTAAGTGGGACTTAGTATAGGGAGGCAGGAAGGCATTGCAGGGAGGCTGAATGAAACTCTCTGGAAAGTGAGGAGTCTGGAAAGAATACATTCAGCTTATGTTCTGCAGTTCGTAGTGTATAGGTTTATTAAACTGAGTGATACCCCTGTGCTTTGTGGGCCATTTTTTCAGTCATTTCATCCTCTGAGCTTTGTCAATCACCAGTGTCTGTGGCAACAACATGCAGCAATATCCATGCACTGACAGATGAGCTCTGCTGACACCGTCTGCCTGCTCTGCTGGTAATGGTTCACTATGCAGTCAAAGCAGCAGAAGGAAAGACAGGCACAATTCACCCGCATCAGAAAACAGATTTGCTTTTGTCATGAGCAGAGATGCACATGCACAGCTGGAGGTGGAACGTAGAGAGCAGAAGAGGTAACAAACCCTTCACTTCCTCTCACTTCAGCCCAATCTTTTCTTGAGCTTAGAGATTTCAGATAGGGCTTTCAGGAGGTAAGTGTTCCCCTCAATACAACATGCCAAAGGTAGCTTGTTTGGGTGCAAAACCGACAGCAGTGGGTTCCAAGGCACGAAGAGATGTCCAGCACCTCAGACAGCAGTGATTGTGGACCTACTGCTGGTTGCACCTCAGAAGAGAGCTTGACTACCATAAAATCAGGTCAGCTGCAACCAAACCCCATGTCCTTCCCCACTAACCCTTTCCCATCCCATATTCATGCACCAAGCGGCACCTGCAGCTGTGTCCCGAGCAAAAGTACAGCTGCCACCTTGGCAACATCCCTGCAGGCTTTGGGCCTACCCATGCCAGGCTACCCTTGCACCTGAGAGCTCGCTGGGCAAGAAGTGCAAGGCCTCCACCCTGCCAGTACTGACAGGGCACCCAGCCAGATGCTGGATGACTGCCCAGGGACACTGGGAGGAGAGCAGAGCCAGCCTGGGTCTGGCTGCTCACCATCTCTTCGTCTCAGCAGTGGTACATGAGGTGAATGGCCTTTTCTGAGATCAAGAAGCCAGGGTTGTCAGGCCAAGTTGGTCTGTTCATGTTCATTGTCACAAGGCTTTTTTGTTTTTTTTCCTGCAACATCTTTTCACATATTTTTCCCTGGCTGAATCTATCAACATGCAAGATTATTATGCTTTGTAGGTGAAACCTGTGTCTTCAGGCTTTGCTGGTGTATGTATGAGAAAATGTTAGCATTACCAGGTGCACATGGCTGTAGAAACTTCCAAGGAGAGGCTGCCAGCATGGGTGACAAGACTGGATACAGAACGCATACAGTCTACGTTTCATCACATATTACTGGAGGACATGTACTTCATGTCTAGAAAATGAAGCCATTTTTATGATGTGAAAATATATTCCCTGTAAGGCTGCAGTGCAAGACTGTGCTCTCCAGAGCAGAGTTGCTATGAAGCATTAAGGGAGACATTCTGAGTCAGTGTGTGATTCTGCCAGAGCTTCTCAACTGTGTAGCAGTTGTTTTTCTTGTAGTCTGCAAACAGCTTTTATTTGCATGCCAAATTCAGATGCCCTGTCCTGTCTTGCAGCTCTTTGGAGACAAAGAGCAGACCTAGCTGGCAGAGTTACAACTAAGGCAAGCTTCTGTGAGCTCACGCATACCTCAGACGAGCAGAGAGGATAAACTGCAGGTAAAGATATACAATATTTTTCAGGGAGACAAGTGGAAACAATATGTGCTCTGTCATTAAGTACTAGTGAGCTATGTTTTCATGATACACACTGTTTTCTGAGAGAGACTGTATAGGGTTGGTAGGGCAGTGCCAAGAAACCCCAAACGACATCTGATACAAGAACCAAATGAACTCTTGGGGCAGCTCCACTGCTCTGGGCAGTTCCTTAGGCCTGCTGCTAACGTTTTTCTATGCACTTTCTACATGCCTCAGCATTCACTCAGCTCTACCCGTAGGAAATACGTTGTATGCAAACAAAATACTAACAATAAAAAATATTTTAAAAAAGGTATATATAGCTGATTTTCCAATTCCAGAAAAAGCAATATAATGATCTGTGCGCAGTTCAAGAAACTTCTTTCCTATTCAATTTTCCCTTTCCTTTCCTTTGCCATCTACCAGATCGGCTGACAGACACTGAGGTATGTATAAATTGTGACCATGGAGAGTGTATTTTCAAAATACATTCACATGGTTTTTAATTCTGTATTACTTCCAGTTCTGAAGTATATAATGCAAGCTGCATTGACTCATCATTTTCCCATATCTGCACTGAGGGCAGTAATGTTTCCCAGCATCATCAAGAGCTCTAAGGTGGGTGGATGAAAAACACTACAAAGGTGTGTTGCATTGCTAGTAAAATTATGGCTTGCAAAATCTTTGCGGGTGCTTTTGGTATGAAGGCAAGGGTAGATTTTGCTGGCAAAGGACAAAGTTTGGAGGAATCTGCAGGGAATTAAGTCTCATGATTCCCTAGCAGGGATTTCTATCACCTTGGAAGGATAGAAGAGCAAGCCATAAACTTTGCTGAGCCATGGATGAGGTAAAAGTCCTGGAGGCTTTATGCCACCATTGCGTCTGTGTTGCTCCTTTTCTGGGGTATGGCCATAGCTGCTTCAGAAGGACCTCCACAGGGCTTTCTGTGGTCCACAGAGCTTCACAGAAACTTTGCTACTGCCCAGAATCTGTAGGAAGAAGCTTTTGTACACTGCTATGTCCAAAAAGATGTAGTGTCATATGATTGTTTGGATGGATTAATACTGATGCTATGCCTGTTAGATCTAACTTTACCTAGACATTTAGAGACAGTGATACTCAGAAACCTAAGTCAATACTTTGGATGCAGGTATTCATCTCTTTTTTTTTTTTTTTTTTTCTCTTTGAAGGACGGTGGTAGCATTGCTGCCCAGGACTGCCTAGATATTGAAGTGCTTACGCAGAAAGCAGCAGACCTACCTTCAGTGTTGATTCAAAGCTATGTCTTGACCCATCTAGGAATCTCCTCCAGCCACTGGACTGCATTCTTCTATGGAGATGCAGCATTGTCCACCTCTTCTCTCAAAATAGAGTCAAAGAGCAGAAAAGAAACAAACTCCAGATGGCCAGAAAGAGACAGAAGAAGCACAAAGGCACCTCTGTACATTGTTCACAAATGTCTGGACCGAGGGAAGGAATCTTTTGATTGTGTTCTTCCAGAAGAACTTAAGTATTTTTATCCAATCCTTCTGCACTAAGTATTCAGGAAGAGAATTAGTAACAATCTGCACTTGTTATTTTATGAAATAAGATCTTCAGTCTAAGTATACTTGTCAACTATTGGCATTTGCTAACTCAGATGTAAGATGAGTTTAAGTGATACATGCTATCATTACTTACTGTGAAAATAATTAACATGAACAGACATCTTCTTGAAAAAGAAAGCGTTCCCCAAGGAGGCAGACCTGATGATTGTTGCTGGAATGCCATATCCCATCTTAGCAGAGACAAGGCAATGACTCAGTAATGGTTAGAAAGGTACAGGCTGTTTTCCTGTTGATGAAAGTAACCTCCCATCTCTCATTGCAGCACTTACTAGAGGCAAGCCTGAGTCCACCTTTGCAGTATAATGAATCATATGCACTGTGGCAAGTTTTCAGACCTCCCAGTTCGGCCTTGAGCCCTCTTCTGCTGAGAGAAATGGGGGATGGACAGAAAAATGGATAGTTTCACAGATCAGTCCTGTTCTCTGACTTGCAGTCACAGACAAGCCCTGCAGTCTTCTAAAACTGCTTGATCAGCAGACAAGAAATAACCAGCTTGGGGTGAATTTGCTAAGGTCATGGCCAAGTGCATGCATTTCAAGGCATTCATTTTCCACCCCCTGCTGACTTTGCTTTGGAGAACAGCAGGGGATCGAGTCTGACGGTGATCCAGAGCTCTGAGAGGGGAGTGAGGTCAAGTTCAATTACTTCTTAATTGATAAGCATGGAGCCAACAGCTAGGATATGGAGACAGGGCAACATGTCTGCGTGTGTTCTTCACCCCAGGCTAGCTGCTGATGCTGGCCTGCCTGCTAGAGGAGTGTAATGCTGTAGACTGATGCTTTGTCCTTCATTATCAAGTTTTCCCATCAAATTTTTCTCTCAAATCCATTTTTCTGGGTATCCAGTATTGTCTCTAGAATCCCATAGGAACGAGGGCACTCAATCCCTAAGGCTTTCCTTGTGCCTAAATTGTGTCTTAAAGTTCACTCAGTTAAGCAGAATAAAAAACGGTTTGCATGTCTTTACAAACAATGGTGTATACTCAACATAAAGAGTAAGATTTCTACCAGATCTTAAATGGAAACAAAAATGTTTTTAAAAGCTGTGTTCATTAGCAAGAAATATTACTCTCCAGTAAAACCAGAAGTAAACAGTTTGCTTTCTACATCGGTTTACAAGGACAGACAGACAAGGTAGCTGATCACTTAGAATGAACATTTTCTCTTCTAAGATATAGAGATTAGTGTCATATGAATACAGGGGCAAAGAGGTGGAGAATAGTGAAAACAAATGAAATTTTATCACTGAGCAATTGCTGAGTTGGGTGTTGAAAGTGTATTCGAAACATTGCTTAACCAAAAGCAATAAAGTAAGCTAAAAATCCCAACAATGCCTCAAAACCACTTTATATTACAGGAATTAGCGTGTTAACTCTGGAAGCTTATTGAGGTTGAACTTATGAGGTATGAAGTAGCCACACAAGCCTTTGAGAGCACCATCCTTTTAGGTTAGGCCCATTATTGGTAATAATTCCTACTGTGTTTATGTTAGTTAATCACCGCAAGACAGCCTGAATGCAATGGAGAACTGGGAGCTGGAGGAACTTATGAGACAAATTCCTGGCTGACAGTTAACAGGTTTCAAAATTAACAAGCAGTAAGAACAGGGAATGAGGTCAGGCTGCCCGGTCCAACTACCCCACTGACTTGGGATGGGGAGAGGAACAAACATACAGCACAGCAGATACTGAAACTGCTAAAGATAAGAAATGCTTGTAACTTGCTGTTAAAGTATTTGGTAGCTGTTCTACCAACTTTAATGTCATAATGAAATTTTAAAGCATTTAAATAGGGGCTTTTTACAGAAATGTAATACCAAATCTTCAGAAACTGCTCCCACCTAAAAGAGAGAGGTATAATAACACTGCAATGCTCCAGTTTCAAAATATAAGGAGGAAAATTACAGGCAATTTCAGGCCCATTGCTATTTTCTTTACTGCTTTGAAAGAATGTGGTAGATTACCTGCATTAGACAGGCGGGCTTAGAAAAGGGCTCTCTTTTACAAGCTGCTGAAAGTCTAAAAGACTTTAATGCCTTTGGAAATGTCTATGCAGCAAAATAAAGGACATGGAATAGAATGGTGAACCTCAACAGGCTTTTATCTTTCTATTACAGATAACAAAAGCAGGAAGAACAGAGAGGGTAGAAAGGTTTTTTCACACCAGCATTTGTCTGTAACATCTGCGCAAAGCCCTAGGCTGGTTTATATTTGGGTTATGCTCCAGTCTGTCAGTCCACCCTGTGTTGTGTAGGCATGTTTTCTGTCTTACAGACAGAACACACATGTAGGTACAGATGATAACAATGCCCAACTAATGGCACTCCTTGCCTGCTGTCTAACTTATTTTTAAACTGTTGCATTAACTCTCTCACTTGCCTTGTGGCATGTCCTGTATGAATAGGGCAAAGCAGTAGAGAAGCCCAATGGAAGGGAAAGTGTGCAGATGCCACTGATTTGGATTAACAGGCACCTGTGTGAGCTCTGGAAACAAAGGGAAGGCACAACATGGCACAGTGGTAAAGCCAAAAGTGGCAGCTTGTTGTGTCTGTGCTTTTTGTCAGACAAGTGACTAACACCTACCTCCAATCACAGAATCATAGAATGGTTTGGGTTGGAAGGGACCTATAAGACCATCTATTTCCAACCCTCCTACTGTAGGCAGGGACACCTCCCCCTAGGCCAGGTTGTTGAGAGCCCCATTCAGACTGGCCTTGAATGCCTTCAGGGTGAATCATCCAAGAGCTAACATAAGTTTATATATTTGTCAGCATACCTCACTGCAACATGGCATAGTTACACTGTGCTAATTACTGTTAAGAAACTATCTTACATTACCAATTAGAGCTAGATGAAAAAAAAAAAGGGTTGTTTTTTTTTTTCCTTTTTTTTTGTTCTGCATTGAAAAGTAAAATGTTTCTGTCAAAATTCAACCTACACACCCTGGTTCCAATTCTGACATATAGCTTATCCAAAGAAAAGTAAAATAAAATACTGAGCAATACAATACTCATTTGCCAAAGGGTTATTATTTAGTTCCACTTTGCCTCATATCTGAACCTCAAGTAAAAACACTGACTTCTTTTCATTTTTAGTTGACTATTATCTGACCAGGAAAAATAGTCTGATCTGCTTATAAGATCATGTTCACATTGGCTGGCATTCCTAGCTCAGTGTGAAATAGGGAACACAAGTGAGAAGAAGCATACCTTATCTTGCTTATCCCAGCTGCTCACCACTGCAATGGCATGTTTAGCCTGCAGTATTCCCAATGCAGAAGGAAAAAACATAGCAGGCTAACCTGTGCACTGAAAGTTTGCCAGCCCAAAGCTCTGTGTTAGTTTATCCAAGAGAGAAGGTGCACATATGAAACCATCACAGATACCTTTAAGTCATGTCTGTGTAAGCTGGTCACTTTACATAGATACAATACATCCCTACTAACAGCTTTCCATCAATAACCTCGCCTGTATACATTTTTCTAAAGCAGGTAATAAAACAGCATGCAGCTGTTCAGTTGAGGAATGCTCTTCATCTTTTCCTGTCACAGAACAACAGCAGTAGAAGGGACCAAACCAAATCACACAGCCCACCCCACATCTCCATAGCAGGCAGGAATAGCTAAATTCAAGCTATCTATCACAGACATCACTTACTCTACTTTTTCTGTCTGTTCACACATTCATTTTAAACCAGCCTTAACATTTCTCCTTCAACTAAAAGAGGACTGATGGTATCTTATTTACTCATTAAACTTGATGCTGTTTCTCTCTTTCTGTGTGTTGTTTTTGCTTTTCAAAGTCAAATGCCTATTTAGAAACCTGGGCACCTTGTTTTTGGAGCTAAAATTGCTGTTGGAGTTTACTGCTGACCAAGGTGTGGAGAGATGTGGAGAGACCTTGGGATCAATGTGATTTTTACAAGAAAAGCATATGCCTGCCGAAACGTTTTAGGAACATTAATTACATTGGGTTTTGAGACACGCATTATGTAGATGGTAGATTTTTTGTTTCTTATCTAATAATTCCCTTGATTTTCTGGGAATCTTTTTCTAAGCTTATGTCAGCACAGTTTCACATACAATTGGCCCATGCTGAATTACACCACACAAAAAGGTTAATGGCAGTGTTTGCTGGCAGCGTACTTGAGAAACCTTAAATGAGGATTTGCAGTATTTCTCTACAGCTCCAGTCACACTCTATACCATGGCACTCAACAAGGAACAGTATAAACCTTTGGGAATACACAGGTTTGTTTGTAATATGCAGGACTGAGAAAAAAGAAAAGTATGAAATAATAGACTCAAAAGGCATATTTTGGCCAAAACGCTATGCTCTGTCTGAACACAGAAAAGTACAGACCACAAGAAATCAGCTTTGATCAACAAATGTAGCATAAGCATAGTTATCACATAATTATGTCCCTGTCATTTTCTGATGCAAAGCCTTTAGGGTCCAGGAAAACTCTGGAAGAGTAAGGGCATAAAATAAAAATAGCCATTTTCTCATATTTCAAACGATGCAGAAAAAAGTAACAGTCTATCCATTTTCACCGTGCTGATTTTTTTTGGTGTTCCTGAGCAGAGCTTGGATGGCAAACACTTAATAAAAGAGGGGGAAAAAGGAAGTCTCCTGCCTGTTTTCTCCTTATACGTATAAAACTAATTACCCTGCCTTAACAAGGGGAACTTTGTTCTCATAATTTCCAAGTTTCATTCCAGCCCCTGCAGCTAATCATGACCACAGTTGCTGATAATGAGTAGTAAATTGCTGGAGTCCTCCAAGCTTGATAGGTGCATTCCAGCCGGCATCGTGCAGCCCTGCTTCTCTATACATTATTGTTCACAGATGGTAGCTGTCAGACCCTGTCAGCTTCATATACACATTCGGAGAGTCACATCCGCATTCCTGGAATTTATGGCTGCACAGCCCTCACCTTCTAAGGCCCTTAATTCAATAAAATGTCACCTCTCTTCAGTCTCACCTTGCTCTAAAATACTTTCACCCACTTACAGGCCTTCCATTTAGAAAAAAAAAAAACAACAGTACTGAGTTATTACAATGTAAATATTTTAATAGAATAGAGGGGAAAAGCCTATCTAGCTTTAAACAGTCCCATTATTATGTTAAGATGGATGGTCAGGAGCTAATGGAGCATTTGCTTTAAAAGTTTATTTAACTACAGAGAAAGCGCATATAGATTTGTACATATATTGGCTGCCACATTGCTGAGTTGTTTAGTAACATTATATATAGAATATGTGGGCAAGAGCTTTATTTGATAAGGGTTATTATTTAGTTCCACTTTGCCTCATATCTGAACCTCAAGCAAAATGAAAGCATGTATTAGCAATTTCCATTTCATCTTAAAACCATTTAATGGTAGACACAAAAAAAATTGCACTTTGAAAACAGCAGTCAGAATATTCTATCAATAATAACAAGACCAGAAAAGGAAAAAATCTTTCTTTTGCCCAGAATAGTTAGTGCAAATAAGTAAAGAAAGCAAATAGATTAGAATAAGTAAATTAAAATGCAGATTTCCTTTCTTTTTTCCTTTTTTTTTTTTTTTCTTCTCAAAGATGTTCCTGGTAGCCTTGAGAGAGCCGATGCCTGCTGAACATTCCCTCCCCCCCTGCTGACACCTCCAGCCAGGCTGCTGCTGGCTTAGGGAAAGAAAGCTGCAGAAGGACCTTTCTACAGCTTTTACACTTCTAAATTGGCTCCCAGCACGAATCAGACTGCAATGATCATTACTTGTACTGTGTCATTTCTTGATCTGTGATCCTGTGCCTCCAGCCTCTGTAAAACCTTGCAGAAGGAGAGAAAGACCAGAAAGAAAAGCTGACATAAACTACAGTAGACACAGCAGAAAATAAAACATGGACAGAAGTCTCCCTGTCCCACTGTGTTCCCAATAAATATGGCCTTTCCAAAAGGCCTGGATTAACTTCAGTTTCACTTCTTCTGCAAGCAAGGAGTACCCAAGCATCGTGGTACTGCCACCCATGTCAGGGACCTGGCACAGCATCTCACCAGTAATGTAGAATACACATTGACTGTGCTGGAAATTAAAGTAGTTTCATGCCATGAACTCAATGTACCAACTTTTCCTCCAATATGTTTTTAAGGCTAAAGTCACCCACAAATAATGCAGGACAGAGCGGACCTTGGAGAAACAGTGCACTGTATCCCACAGCCCTTATAAGAGAGCTGGGAGTAATCTGATAGGGATCACTCTGAAGGTCAGAGGCAATGCTGGAGTCTCCTGTCCCTTGCTAACCTTTGTAAAACAGCCCCAAAGCTCTCACCAGTGTGTTGGTGGGAACCGGTGCCAGTGCGGAGGTCGTACAGCACACTCTTTCAGTCACTTTTAATGCCATCTCCCCCGTTACAAGCAGGACTGTGAACCCATTGTCGTGACAGAGAAAAGGCCTGGGAGACTGTAATTCATCCAACTTGGTGTGCTGAGGTTGCAACAGTGGTGATCTCGAGAACATCCTTCAGGGGGATTGCAGTAGGGGTTCCCACAAGAGCATGTCCCACTAAGGTGAAGGCACAGAGCAGTCAGAGGCTGACCCTAGAGAAATCTGGGGAATAACATTCTGAGAGTAGCATGTTCTGTTATCTTTCCTTCTCTCCTGCAAAAGTACAACCATCAAATTGTGTCAAAATTCATCCAATGGTACTTTAGTACTAGCAGCAAGCAAGCAAAATGGCCCAGGGATTCAACTTGACCTATGATCTGAAATCAGTACATTCTAAAACAAAGTGTGACAGAGCAAAGACACCTGGAAATGTGTAATGAAAAAAAAGGAGAAAAAAAAGTGTTCTACCCTATTACTAAAATGATAACAAGGTTAAAAACACTTTCAAGGAGTTGATAGACTGCAATTTCTGAGGTTCGTTCCTTGCCATAGGTTTTCTGTCTAATCAGGCACTTTCGTGCAGCCTATCCCCTATCTCAGAGGAGATAAACTCATTTGGGACTCCAGAGCTGTTCAGATATAACAATAAAAGCGGTTGCCACAGGACCTGCATTGTCTCAGTTTGGGACTTGAGTCAGGAAAATCTCTTTATTCAGGAAAGGTCTTCAAGTCACTCAGAGATATGGCCCACTCATAGAGACACTTCCCCCAGCTCTGCTGCTTGTCTCTTTGGAGTGCAGAAACAGAGGGTGGTTTGAAAGCTATTCTGTTTTCAAATTAAAAGAAGGGGGAAAAAAATCAAGGCATAGACTCTGGTTTAAAAACATCTCCTACGTATAGGATTTTGATGTGCCATGACAACACATCTGTCTGTTCTTCACATTTCGACCTTCAGGAACGATGCAGTCTTCCTGGAGAGATCTGTGTCAATTACCCACTGGTCTGAGCAATGGTGGCTATGGAGAACCATTCCTTTCCTAGTGCTGGGGCCTCTGACTGAGATGTGCAGTGTGACTGGCAGTGACAAGCAGCAGCTGGTTCTTCAGGGTCAGTTCACTGTTAACACCACTCTGGTGTTAATACATGACACACAATTATACCTCATCCTCAAAAGAAAGTGCTAGAAAGGAATATACCCTTTAAAAGGTTTGTTACTATTTTTTCCCAAATTTTCAGAAGGGGAAAGCTGTTACTTCAGTCTTACATATGAGAACAGTTGCAGGTTATGAAGAGGAATGTATTTCTAATAATTAGAAGATTGCCTGGATCTAGGTTTGCATGCTTGCACAGATGATGCAGGATCTGAACACAACCCAAGTGTTTGAAAGGCACTGAAATTTTCTCTTTTCCAAACACAAATCTAATCCACCCCAGCTTTACGCACTGCTTGCTGCAAACAAAAAGTTGGCTTTTTGTTCCTGTTTATGTATCAGTTACAGCTTAACCAGGGACACAGAGGAGCCACTGTGCTGCCATGGAGCCGCAGGGCATTCCGGCAGGTGTGGATCACCCCTGTCACCAAGCTCGTGCAGGTGGGAATGCAGCCAACATGAGCTGGGGAGAGCTTGGGCAATACAACTGTGGGTTTCCCTGTCCCACAGTGCAAGGAGGAGGGATAAGGGTGAGCAGTGGGAAGAAGACATGGAAAGGAACAAAACATTCGGATTTGGAGAGAAACAGCATTTAATGCAACCTTCTATTCATCTGCTGTCCTCCGCTGACATATTCCTAGGTGAGGAAGCCAAAGATGTCTTGACTAGTGGAATTTGCAGTATCAGCAAGAACTTCAGCACATACATGTTTGGCCTCTCTGATCTTGTCTATGTTACTAACATGGAGATGATTCAAGTACTGCAAACTTACTGAGGGTGCACTCAATCCCCTCATCAAGATCAACAGTGAAGATGTTAAACAGAAGCAGCCCTAGCACTGAGCCTTGGGGGACATCACTTGTGACCAGCCGCCAACTGGATTCAACTCCATTGACTGCAACTCCTTGGGCCTGGCCATCCAGCCAGTGCTTCACTCAGTGGAGTGTAGTAACCCATCCAGACCATGGGCAGCCAGCTTCTCCACGAGAATGTTATGGGGAACAGTGTCAAAGACCTTACTGAAGTCCAGGTAGACCACATTGACAGCCTGACCCTCATCCACTAAGCAGGTCACCTTGTCATAGAATGAAATCAGGTTTGTCAGACAGGATCTACTGAATCTAAAGACAGGATCTACTGGATCTAAAGACTGAGGCAAAGAAGGCATTAAGTACCTCAGCCTTAACCCTATCCTTGGTAACCAGGTTGCCCTTGGCATCCAACAAGGGATGGAGATTCTCCCTAGCCTTCCTTTTGCTATTGATTTGTTTATAAAAGAATTCACTATTTTCCTTTACTTTAGTGGCCAAGCTCAGTTCTAACTGTGCTTTGGCTTTTCTAATATCTCCCTGCACAGCTTCACTACATACCTGTAATCCTCATAAGTAGATTGCCCACTATTCCAGAGACCATAAACTTTCCTTTTGTTCTTGAGTTCCATCCAAAGGTCTCTGTTTAGCCAGCCCAGCCTTCTTGCCCGTCAGCTCATCTTCCATGACATGGGGATGGTCAGGTCCTGCACCTTTAAAACAATTTCCTTAAAATATTCCCAGCCATCCTGGGCTCCTACGCTCTCCAAAACTATCTCCCAAGGGACCCCCTCAACCATGGTCCTAAAGAGGTTGAAGTCTGCCCTCTGGAAGTCCAAGGTGGCAGTTCTGCTGACTCCCCTGCGTGGTTCAACAAGGATAGAGAAATCTAGCATCTCATGGTCACTTTGCCCCAGACAGCCTCCAACCTTTCCACCCCCCACCAGACCTTTTCTGTTAACAAACAGCAGGTCCAGGATATTGCTTCCCCTCGTTGGCTCCCTCAGCAGCTGTGTCAGGAAGTTATATTCCACATACTTTAGGAACCTCCAGGACTCTTCCCTGTCAGCTGTATTATAGTTCCAGCAGATGTCTGGGAAGTTGAAGTCCCCCACCAGAACAAGGGGGAGTCACCTAGAGACCTCACCCAACTGTTTATAAAGCATCTCGTTCACCTCTTCATCATGGGTGGGCGGCCTGTAGCAGACTCAGATCAGCCATTCTTCATTGTTCTCTCTATAGATGAAGGATGGAAACTATTCCCTCTTCATCCCAGCCATCCTGAGCAGCTGGATGAGAGAGCTCACACTGTACTAGCACTGGGAACAAAAGGAACAGTTCCTTTCTTGAGTGCTGACACCCTGATACCACTGACAAGCAGCAGTTTCAATTAGGAACGTGGAAAAGGTACAAGAAGTCTAGGCAACTTAACTGAATTGATCTGCTAATTGAAAAGGGTCATGGGTACCCTGAGTTTGACATAACTGCTGGGACAACAGACCACTAGGAGCACAAATGGGGACAACACATCCTGCACTCAATTAAGCAATCAATAAGATTGTTGTCCTCCATCTCTGCGTTCTGGCAACATGAGCACCCAGGTATTATTTTTGAAACAAACTGTAATTTGAATCTTGTCAAGCCAATTAGAATGTTACCTGCAAGGTCATGAGCATCCTTAAAAATAGTGAAGATTGACTTATCTTCTGGTGACAAAAAGCCCCAGAGACATCTTTTTTTGGCACCTTGCATTCAGTTATTTTCACCCTTCATTGTTTTCGTATCAACTGAAAATCATCTCAAGTGTTACAGTGTGACAGTGTTAAATTCCCTGCTCTCATGCTGGAACAAGAAGGAAAGCTGGGTGCTGTTCTTTCCACTTAACTTCTAGAAGCTGAATATATAGGAAAAAGAAGAAATAGAGTACGCCAGTACAGTATTGAATAGAGGTGGTGAAAGATTAAAGCTTAATGATTTCAAAACCCCTTTATAAATAGTTTTGAGAACAAGAAGTTCTTGCTTTCCCCAGTATGCTGAGAGATTAAATGAGCACAAAGCGGTGCATGGCCTGCCTGCCTCCATAATATACATCCATACATTAAGAAATAATATTGCCAGGCTCTGGCATAGACCTACAGGAATTCTAAAATGAGATTAATATGGTTATTATTGGCAACTATTTAGCAAATGTCTCAGCAATCAGAGTTTGCATGTTTTTCTTCAAAATACAGATAAAGAAGAAAAAGTCACTGGTCTTTCCTCCAATCTCATCTCGCCAACTCTGCATGCCTTCAGTGCTGACTATTAACCCTTTGCTGTTTTTAAGGGTGAGTTTGGATCCCACGAAGGCTCAGAAAACCTGGGTGCGACCCTCTGTTTGATTTTTTCTTTCATTGCCTCCTCAGTTTTCATAAATCTGAGATTTCCAAGACTGAATAAATTAACCTTAGTTTTCAGAAGGACGTTTTATAGTAGTTGATGATATAGTTCAGTATTTTTTTCTTTTTCAGCAGTATTTGCCTTTCAGCATTTTGCCCTGTTTTCTGTTTCTCTCCTTTCAAGCCAAGTTATGATTTCACTTGATGTAATTTGAATAAAGCCAGGTCTCTCCACTATCCCCGGTATCCTGGATGTGGTACACAAATATTTCCTTCCCAAGGCCAAAAGCCTTTCTGTTACAATTTTTTAAGTTTTGAAACCTTACATAAAACATTTTTTCTTGAATTTCATTCTTCCTGGGACTTAAGGAAGCTCTTTTCATGTTGCTTTGAGTCAAGGCAAGCCTACTGTACATTATCATCTGATAAAAATATTTCCGTAACTGTAAGCAGAAAGCCTAACAGGATGCTTTGAATAAATGGGACAGAAGTAAACCTCAAAGAAAATAGCACTTTCCTCTTTGGAGAGTTGAAATGTTTGGCTGTTGTACAGAGATAATGGATTACACAGGAAAGAATTCATTCTCTCCATGCAGCAAAATCCATTATTTATAGGTGCATGATGATAAGGAGACTTATCTAACACTAATTCCAGCTGCTTAAAACTGTTGCAGAAGTTCATAATTACTGTTGCTATAAATTCATTAACACAATAGATCTTGCATTGCCACTGAATGCCCAACACAACAGGGAATCTGATCCCTTAGGACAGAACAGGCTTCATAACCCCCTGTGTAAAGGGGGTTTCATCATGTTCCCCATAGGCTTATTTATGATGCTTCTCTGTGCTTCCACAACAAGGGCTGATTCTATACAAATTACTGTGGACTCATTTACACTGCCTTCAGAATCACATCCCTTCAGAATCATTTGCAGATCTGTAGATCAAGGAGAGAACAAAAAATAAACTCCTAAGTGAGAATCCTGTGCCCTGTCCTGCCTGCAGCTCTCTGAATGCGTATTTCCACCAGAAGGTGAAGCATAAGGGAGCTCCATCCATTTCCACCACTTCCTCCTCATCCCTGGATCTTTTCTGAAGTCACTGTGCCCCTGGGCTGGCTGGGATCTCTACAGTCCCATGCTTTTGTCTGTCTTCATCCTGATCAGCCTTGTGCAGCCTCCCTCCCCCTGCACAGGTTGCAGAGCTCTGTCTGGGAAGCTCTAGCTCTAGACCTCACCCGCTGCTGACAGACTCAACAAGAACAAAAACCACAGACAGTAAAACCAATTGCATTTGGCAACTCAGAGGCATTCGTGTTCAATTTGAGAACAGCTTTTCTAACAAAGACAGGTGAAATTACCTTATGGGTGTTCTGCTTTTGCTTTTGTTTTTCAGCCAAATTAACAGCAATTACATAGAAGAACGATTCATTTTCCACACAAGCTGCCTGCAAACAAATTTAGTGAGGAAAAATGATGCAATATGGAAACATCAAAATGAGCTTTTAAAGCAACATTACTGGGTGGCTACAAAAAGTGCTTAATCATGTGGCTTATGTTGCAGGCACCTTTTCGGTCGGTTATGATTGTGAACAAATGATATGTCAGCCTCCTAAATTCATCTGCAGACACTGATAACCAACACCTGGTATTGAATACCTCGCCTCTTGCTGAATTAGTGATTGGAAACGTGAGGTGTGTGAAATGCTTCAGGTTCAGATAGGCATCTGCCATCAAACAGGAAGGACAAGTTTAGTTTCAGTGCAGACTAGATATACTGATACTAGATATACTGAGCTTTACAACATCATTGACATTTTCAGTGTGGCCAATCAGAATGATTTTACTGATCTGAAGTTGCTCTGTCACCTGAACTGATTAGGGAACACCGCGGATTTTGATTTCAGCATTCAGCAGTGGCCAAAATTTTCTTTACATCAACATTGAACTCAGAAAGACTAGAAAGAAACTAATTCTGAGTATTTTTGAAAAACCCTACCCTAGAAATCCTTACTTTATATTACTAAAAAAATATGCAGTTTATAGAATCTACCATGAGAAATTCTGCCAGAGTAAATCTGCAGTGCAGCTGAGAATACAAGCACACAGATGATCTATATAATATTCTTACTTGAAGCTTTGAAATCTGACAACTAAAAATAATTTTTTGGAAGGAAAACCAATTTCTCTCCATCTCCTTTCCAGTACATGAAATATTCAACTCCAATTTTCTTTTCCACGAGAAAATGGCAACAGCATTTTGCAAATTGTATTCTGCGCAAAAATCTCTCAAGCTTTCCAACTTGTACTCAAATCCCAAGGCAATAAAAATGCATATAAACTATTTAGAAGCCCATCAGAATAAAAAAACAGAGATATTTAAATCACATGCTATTTCAAAGTCCAAGATGTTTATTTCAGATTATAAGGAACTTTTTCTGCTGTCATACAAACATACACAAAATGTCAGAAAGATATAAGATAACCTTATTCCAGACCACCTGATGAGACTGAATGTGTACAAGTCTGTGGGACCGGACCATATGCATCCCAGGGTCCTGAAGGAACCAAATGAGGCAGTTGCCAGGCCTCACTCACTCATATTCACAATGCTGTGGCTGTCAGGTGAAGTCCCCAGTGACTATAAGAAGGGAAACATCACTCCCATTTTTTAGAAAGGTAGAAGGGAAGACGTAGGGAACTACCAGCCAGTAAGCCTCAGCTCTGCATCTGGGATATCAGGGAACAGATTCTCCTGGAAGCTGTGTTAAGGTGCATACGAGACAAGGAGGTAATCCAAGCCATCCCGATTGAGGTAGGTCTGCTCTGTGCTCTTGGTCTGACCTGGAGAATGATGTTAGGAAATCACTAAGGAAAAAGAAAGTGTGCCAAGAATTTATCATAAAACATTGAGAACACGAGTATTTTTATTTACTTGAAAGTGGCTGAGAGTTTTCCTTTTGATTTGAATAATGACTATTAATTATTACTGAATCAGCTATCAGATAAGTACTCTGCATGTCAAGTTATTGGTACAGTTTTGGATATGAAACAAAATGGTAAAGAAAAACAGTGAATATATACCTTCTGAAATGCCCTATGCATCTCAAACTGCTTCACAATACCATGAGTTATAGTGCTGCTGTCACTTTATGAACTGCAGACACAGCATTTTCTATATGGTGAGTAACAGCTGCCATGTAACTCTTCTTTAAGTGAAAGAAGTCATAGAGAATGTACTACCATTTTAAAGACATATTTTTAAGACAGTTTTTAGAGCTGTGGTGTATTTTATTAAAAGATGACATTCCATGTAAACCATAGCATGATGGAAGGGCTGCTCTCAGCTCTCACTGTACAACTTCAGACCTACAAATTAGGAGCTGAAAGGACTGCTCAAATCAATGTAACTCCAAAACTTCCAAAACTGAGGATTCAAACTGAGTTGCTCTTAGGCAGGAGGTCACTGGGATCTGTAAACCAGCACAGTGTGTGATAAGCATGCTAGCACAAAGGCAGGACCGGGTCTCCAGAGGTGTAAATCAGCATGAAATTCAATGAAACTGCACTATTTTACTTGAACAGAGCAAGAACAGATCCCATCACTTGTCTACAAAACTTGGTTATCTTTCTGAGGTTGCTGTTCATAATACTAACACATTTGAGGTCCTGTCCTCGGCTGTGCCTCCTTTTTGTCACAGCAGCTCACCTCCCCGGAGCTGCACAGCCTGAAGGGGTTGGGTTATATGAAGTGGGGTTACTCGTTCCATTTCTCACAAATCTTCACTGCTGCTAACCTGGACAAGCTTACAATTTGACTAATAATTTACCTTTGGTTTTCTCTTTAAGAATTATAATTTTTACCTTTCTGGATAAGTGATCTGTTCTTTCATCACAGTTTCTGCAGTTTAACCCTGAATATCAGTCAATTATTGCTATTTCATCACTTTCTGTTTTTATCCTGAGTAACCATATTAATACTGAGTCTATCTTACTGAGTCTTTTCTTACAGTAGGAGGGATTTTGTTCCCCCAGTACCCACTGAGAGATTCAGGGACACAAGGGACATAGGAAGCCTGACAGCCAGGGAAGACTGAGGCAAAGAACTTATTGAGTACCTCAGCCTTCTCTGTGTCTGCTGTTGCCATTTCTCTCTTTCCATTTATCGGGGGGGATGAGAAATCTCCGAGTCTGGATGAGTATGAGAGAAAACATTATTTCTGGAAACAAACTTCTACATACTTTAACTTGGCTTTATTCCCTACCTTTATTACTTTCCTTCCAAAGTATGTTGTGCGAATTTCATGGTTACAATCTGGGAAATAGAATGAAGTGATGAATCTAATAAGATTCGGTACTAAGATCCTGGGGAGGCTGAGTGAGCAATCTTTTCAAGTAGCTTGTGGAGAAAATGCAGAGAAATTATTCCAGAGAGCTACTATTTATTTTCTTTTACTTTCCAAACTGCATGAGATGCTATTTATAAGGGACAGATCATGACATAACCAAATGGAAGCTGCGATTTCATCCTCCTACATCAGTTGTAATAAGACTCAATGGCAGAAGCACTAATAAAACCTAAGCCAAATTCCCTTATACAACTTCATCTTCAACTTCACCTTCACTTCTTAGGAGAAGGACTGAAAAACACTCTGACTCATAGGCCACATACCACCTCTGCTTTGGTGTGAAATAAACCACTGAGAAGGAAATAACAAATGACCTTGCCTGCTCCCAGGAAACAAACTAGAGATCTGCATCATCTGATGTCTCCAAGGCCAGGGAGTGCTAAAGGCTGGAACTCCCCACATTTATTTATCCCTTGGTTTTGGGCACACTCGTCTTCCTAGGATTCTGCCTATTTCCAATTACTCCTCCTGCTCAAGAGTTTAATTAGGATTATTTAAGTTAAAATGCACATTCTGGATTACATTAGCTTAGCACCTTAGAGTAAACATACATACAATACAATCTGAAGATAATAAATCATTAGTCCAAGCTTCTACACTTCAGCCTGAAAGAGTATTAACATCTTCAGTGCACTGAGTCAAAACCATAGAACTCAACATGAAACTGAGTCAAAAACATAGAACTCAAACTTCAAACAATTGCGAGGAAATCTCTGATCTTTACATCAAACTGCACCAAACAGCTAAGACCTTGTTTGCAGTAGTGAATGTCTTGCAAAGGCCATGCAGTTTTCAACTCTGTTTAGATAAACAGAAGTACTGATATGTTGAAGAATCCAGTTTTAGCTCCACCTGAAACCAAATGTAAAAAGTGTTAAGAAAGTACATACTTAGTATCCAAAGACCACTACAGCTTTACAGGAAGTGCCTGCCTACTTGCTTTAATCCAAATTAATGCACAGGATGCACACTCATTGCCCCTTAAGTACAAGAGCATTCATACAATATCCTCACCCTACTGATATTTTGCTGGCTTTCTTTCCATAAAGTTTCAGGGTTAACCGGAGTTTCGGTTTGCCAGCTGCAGAATCACAAATTCCCAAGCCTGATGAATATAACTGCCTGCTTTTCAAGTGACACTAATGATCTACAGTTGATGATGCTTGTTACCTCTGAAAGAAAATCCTGACTAAGATTTCTTTTCAAGTGAGTCCTAATGAAAGTTTGGACTACCTGCTCACATTCCTAGAAAGTCCTCTAAAAGCTTAAAATAAAAGGAAAAAATGGAAAAAGAACTTAAAAAAAAAACAACAACAAAAAAAAAACCCTCACACTGTCTACCATTAAATCAGTAGAGGATTTCCAGGAAAAAGCTCTTATTCTCTATTCTCCTGTAAGAATAGAATCTTTCATCATCTCCTCTTCAGAACAAGGTGCTCCACTGTTTTCTTTAGGCTTACCCTCATCCCTTTTCCTTGCCCCTTTTGTATAAAAGTATCCCTCTAAGATCATTTTTAAACACTTAGAGTCTTTAGAAAGGTTTCTCCTCTGTATGAGGTTGCTCCCTGATCATCTTATATACTTCATCTTCTTTCTATGCCTCCTTTGATCAAGCCTGAAACTCAGTTGTAATAACTTACTAAAAGGGACCGAGGTAGGAAATTGTGCTTTTCAACTGTCTGCTAAAACATAAAACAGAGACAAAAATGTACTCCTCCTGCCTGACAGACTATCTTCCTAAACAGAATTGACTCTGCTGCAGATCTAGTCAACAAAACTCTCAAGCATCCTTAGATGTGCAATCAATAACCAGAGTTTACAGGAAATGTACAGATTAAAAGCTACCTAGTAGCTCTCATTCATTTTTATTCCTCCCCAGCTTCTCTTGCAACCCCTATTGCACAAAACCTTTATACTGAAACCTATTAAATGAGTCTGGCTTGACGTCATTTAGTTAGAAATAAGAGTAGTTAATACTAACCTTTGATAGTGCAAGCCACTCATTGGCCTTTGAATGTTCTCCAGCAAAGAATTACAAGACATGCAAAAAACACTCACTATGAAGGGCAGTCATGCCTTAGAAATAAGCCTCTGAAGAAGTCAGCAGGCAATCCCAAATCTTGGCCTGAAAGAACAGGCTTCATTTTCAAAGTTCTCAAGTAGGTCCTCCAAGGGCACTTTCCTCAGTGCAGAAAGAAGAGGAACAAGTGTCTTGTTGCCACAAGTGAAAACATTTCAAAGCTTATACTTCAGGTAAATCTGACAGGCTAGAAGTTATAAACCTCCAAATATTTGCCCCATGTAATAGATGTTTAAGTGAAGAACCAGAAACATACTTCCTGGCTAGATGGAATTTTAATCTGACCAAGGTTATTTACATTTGGCCCTAACCCTGCAACAATTCACTGCATCAACTTAGCAGTAGGGATTGCTTAACAGCCAATTTGAACTATAGTCATCCTTGCTTATGCCTTCTATAGAAGCATCAGCTAGTAGCAAAATACACAAATTACATTTTCACACTTCACATGGAAACCTGAATTTTTGACCTAGGAGATGCAGCCTTTCAAATGCTCAAGAACGTTGTTCCTGGTCTCCATAGCCCTTCACAATAGCTCTTTAAAAGGAAGTCTGCAGCAGAAAAATATATTGTATTTGAAACAACAATCTTTGAGTGTCCCGTTATCTATTATACCTTTAGCAAGTTTGAGACCATCTATGAACTAGCTGGACAATATGCAAATTACCATAGCCTAATTAAATAATTCAGAAGTGGGCCCACTGACCTCAAAATAAAGCGATTTCAAAGTGAAGCATGTCATCACTCTTAACTTCTGAATACCTCTGAATAGGTAACACCTAGGTAAGAGAACTTCACAACACAAGCTTCTGGTATTAACTTTATTTCAACCAATCCACACAGAAAGAAATTGCCACAGCTTTTAAGAAGCTTCTGTTGCAACTAATGGCTAGATTGTTAAACATGGGCATTGAAGATGTAATAGTCTGAGTCACTGTTTCAGTTCAAAACATTATACAGGACAACAGAGTGATCTTGTGTGAAGTCTGTAATCATCAACTCAGCAGATCGGTTCTGATGCCTTGCACATCCCTTGCTGATTTTCATTCTGTAAAAGAAAAGGTTTATTTAATTTGCAGTCAGCATCAAATACCTGAATGGAGTTAAGTAGCCTAAGATTGAACTATATGAACAAGCTACATGACACCAACCTTAAATCAAAGGCATTTCTCAATAAAGATTACATTTCTACAGGACAGGATTTTCCTTGCCCATACCATTAGTACACATTCCAGTCCAGGACAAGTCTAGTAAGAAAAAACAGATCCACTTCACCTAGATATTATTTAATTTAGTTTGACTGATCTACATAAAATCAGTTTTAAGAATTCTAGATTTCCACAGAGGTTTCCAGTAGCCCAAGCTAGTTTCAAACTAGTTTTTTATTTTTCTTCATTTAACTTTCAGTTAAGTAATAATTTAAGCTTCTTAGAGATAATACTACCCCATCCACTTAAAAAGTCTGATAAGACTTTTTAAACTACCTACCTGGGAGACCAATCAATTTACAAGGAACTCTTTTGACGCCATACTGTTCATCTCTATCTCATGAAGCATATTGTAGGCAGTCAAGGAGTACCATCATGCTTGAGAACTCTGAAAATTGAAGATTAATGTGAAAAGGAATTAGATAATGTGATCATCAGATGACTTCTCAAATCCTAGAAGCTTCTTTGAATGCAATAAAGTTGATTCATTAACTTTCCAAAATTCATGGAAGTGGTTTTATGGTTTCATTAATGTGTTCCTCTCAGCGTGATCCAAAGAAGAGTTTCAGCCTCACCTCTGGGTTTGAGAGAGAACTGTTATACCCCTCCGTACTGGCCACTTAAGACACTGGCAGACTTAAGAGGGCAAAGCTAAAAAGGGGAGTGGATCATACCAATTTGTTGTAATTATTTGAATTTACCATTCACTCAAATGAGATAACTTACTTGAAACTCATGAATTATCAAAAAGCATGTCTTAAAATGGTCAATAACTCATTAAACTAGAAAGCACTTACCTTCTTAACAGAAGGTATTATTCATTCCTAAGGAGCCCTGAGGACTGCTTTCAGCTTAGGTGTGATCACCCATTTCTAGCCTGCTTCAATTATGAAAACTCTAGGTGACTCCTAAATAACAAAGAGACCAATTATTACAGTGTAAAGTTTCAGAAGTCACTTATGAAGTTCATCATCAAATATCCACAGCAAGTTGTAGTAGACGGTTTAACCAGGCGGATGAGAATATTCTTTTCTAATACAACCATTTCAACTAAACAGTACATATCTTCAAATATCTCTAAATATGCTGAATTACTCCTGGTGCTGACACTACCCAGAAGCTGTGAGCTCTCAGCTTTATGACAAGCCTTCACCGGCTAATGTTACCACCGTGTGCCTACTTGCTACACCTTGCAACAAATCACAGGGCAGAACCACCGGGAGACACCAAAAGCTACTGTATCAGACAGAAGAGGAGGCCGGGCCTAAGGAAAACTACTGCGCACATGCAAAGCAACGACGGGCTGAGCTCGAGCTGAGAGCCGGCAGGGACAGGGGAAGGCTCACCCCGAGGCGGCACGTGCGGCTCCAGCCCCAGCACGGCCATGGCACGGGACGGGCACGGGACAGCTGGGCAGAGCCCCGCAGGGCACCGGGAGACCTGGGGGGACGTCGGGCCGGAGCTGCGGAAGGAGACAGAAGTCAGCACGGGAGGGGATGGAAGGGGCCGTGGGGCGGAGGGAAGGGACGCTTGTGCCTCACGACAGGATGCAGGGCGGAGGGGCGGCTCCGCGCTGTGTTTATGTGAGGAAGGCGCTCTATCCCCCTGTGTTGACTCCTCGGGGCACTGCCAGGCTCCGAGAGGGCAAATGTGAAGGGAAGACGCGATGTAGGTCCCCGCCCCGCCCCCCGCCTACCGGCACGAGTCTCCCCCAGCCTTCACGCCGCCCGCCCCTCATGCGAGAGGAGCGCCGGGCAGGTGCCTTACCGCCTCACCGCCGGGCGGCGGGGAAAGAGGGCGGGTGGTGCCTCCGGCGGCCCTTATATACGACTCGCCGCTCCCGCGAGATCCGCGCGAGCCCGGCATCTCTGGAGAAGGCGGGGAGGGGGAGCCAGCGGGATGGGTGCCGCCACCTATTGGTCGGGCAGGAGCACGTGACTAGAGGCGGCGTTCCGCCCCTCACCTGACGGGCGGCAGGGGTGTGCGTGCGGGGCTCGGTGTCGCTGGAGCTCGGGGAGGGCCTCAGGCCTCTCAGTCAGGAGCGGGTGAGGGCCTGTAGGGCTTCTGTCGGGACGCGGCTGCTCGGCTCTGCCCGGATGACGGCTGCACGGGTCCGGAGGTCTTTAACGTGCAGACGTTCGGCGTAAAGTAGCAGCTGCGTAGCGGTTTCGAGGAGCTAAATACAGCTGATCTCTGTCTAAACTCCCATCTAAGCCCTTCTTTAGTAGACTTAGGATTTGTGTGTAAGGCTGGCGAGGCAATCCGCACGGCCGTGCTAATACCCTGCTGCCTCCCAGCAGGTGAGCACACCTGGCAGCAGGCACTGGGTCCGGCCCAGAGGGATTCTAGTCTCTGCATTTAAATTACAACCAACCAGCCTAAATGGTTTGATTCGGGCTAAAACAACCCAGAAGCAGACACGTAGTTGCAACCAAGGGCTAGTTAGAGAAGTTTTCTTACCGCTTGTAGATACTTGTCTAAATCTTAAAACACTGTTGCAGGTGCAGTCATAGCCTGTTACCACGGTATCAGGATTGAAAAGCAGCCCCATGACTGCAGGTAAGCCACTCTGTTTACGAGTTTGCAGATGCACATAACTTCAGGTGGTTTCACGAGAGGGTCTGCACAATAACTATTTTTCTACAGGTAGGCAAGTAAGCTGGATCAGTCTGCTCATGTAATTTAGTGAACAGCATAAAGAGGCATTCAGCCCTTACATTTTTACCATCCATGA
Organism: Perdix hodgsoniae; assembly: GCA_035772895.1. Classification (NCBI taxonomy): domain Eukaryota; kingdom Metazoa; phylum Chordata; class Aves; order Galliformes; family Phasianidae; genus Perdix; species Perdix hodgsoniae. The sequence continues at coordinate 16,682,587 of JAPSGF010000002.1, read as the reverse complement.
CTGTTACCATGGAAGCTTGACTAGTGAACAAAATACTACAGAAGTACTAAGGGAGTGGAGGGACAGGAATGGTTAAGGAGAGCTGTTTCAAGACCTGTACTTAAGATTCAGGTATTATGTGCTGGGTTTGATCCACAGTGGTTACCTCCTGATAAAGCAGAGCCATCACTTCTAACCCTTCACACTGTCAAGCAAGTAGATTGTGCACATGCCCAGGAAAAGCTCAGCAAGTCCCTAGCTGATCATGCCAGTGGTCTATTTTGTCTGTTGACACCAGGGCACCTCTGTTTTAGGCAGTCATTGTGAAGAATATTTGGAGGTCTGTGTTTTGAATTTACCTAAGTGTCAACTGGTTATTTTGTGCACTTAGTGTTGATTTTTTTTTTTTTTTAAGGAGCCTATGGTGATCTGAATTCAGCTGTTCAGATCTTGCAGATTGCTGCCCTATTCATCAAGGTCCCTTATAGGGACCTTATTCATGAATTTCTCTGAGTCATTGGTTTGATACCTTTCTAAGTGGACAGAAGTTCATTTGTTCAAAAACATCACACTCAGTTCATCAAAATGCACAATTATTTGTAATGTTTCTATTCAATTTCACTTCTTTTCTCCACGTAGGTATGAAGGAAAATCAAGCAAGTAAAATCTTGATGTAGCCATCAGTCTTTGCTGATGGATGTCAGTATCCATCTGCATTATATAACTGGCAGATTTGGAACCTTACAAAGCAGTTGCTTTTGTGTTTGTTTGTTTTAATCTATATGTCCAATACTGTGTCTTAATTAAATCTGTGGGATGCTAATACATTTAAAAATGCAATTTGATTAATTTATGCCACCATTTACATGAAATGACCATTTGCATGAAATGACATGAAAGGACCATTTTAAAATCATGCCCAAAATAGACTAAATACAGCTTACAGCCTATCTACTATCCAAATATCCTTTGTGTTTTGTTCTCTGTGTGCATGTGAGATAAAATTAGAGCCTGTAGAATAGAATAAAAACAATAAATGAAATCCTTGAAGGAGTGCAAACCAGATTTGTTATTTCTGAAGATTTCTGGTGTTTTTCCTTGATGAACTTTTTCTGAAGAATGACAAATTACTTCCATGGCTATAAAGTTTGGTCATCTCAGCAATACATAATGGTTAGAACTCAAATGGTGCTTTTTTTTTTCCAGCTGAAAGTACAGTTGGTATAGGAAGAAATGTACCAGCGAACTTGGTGAATTACATTATAAAGAGACAAACATCTGTCTTACAGAAATAGGTGGGGATATTTTCTATTGAGTAGTGTGACAGGGAAGGTTAACATTTGGTAAAATCAATGAAGCAACAGCCTGATATGCAGAAGTTCTCTTACTGTTATTGTTCAAAGCTCCTTACACACTTTTTGAGATGTAATTAAGCTGAAGAAAGAAGCAAGAGTAAGATGTTATGAGCTAATCACACCTTTAGGCTACTATTGAGCATCAAACTGACTATAAAGGCTTAAACAGCCTGACTATAGAACAAAATGTTTAATGTTTGCCACCATAGAACTATTAACTGCTTTTATCTGCTCTGTCAGCTTCTGCTGTATTTGCATCTATCTTTTGCTGACGTTGTGCTTTCAAATCTGATATGTAATGGGGGGGGGGGGGGGGGAGGGAATGAAGGCAGGTGCTGCAAATGTATCTGATTTACTTCTGAAAAACAGCAATTTCTGAGAAGGGGAAAAAAATAGCACAAGTAGGCTAGATTCACCGATGATTTTAATGCAGACTTTCATTTTCTCTGCTTTAAGTTTGGTAGGTGACAACTGAGTTTGCTAAAATTCTTAAAATAAATGATCATAACAATTTAACTTTTTAAAAAAAATTACAGAATTGGAAAAAAAAAGAGGAAAAAAAAGTGGGTAGTAGCTACTGTGAAGCTGATAATGTCCTAGAGAAGAAAGCTGGGGCTTTTATTGGACTAAGGGGCCCCCAGGAACCCCTCCACATTAGTTTACAATGGACTGCCATTAACTTTGTATAGAACACAACACACTTCTATCATTAGAACTCCAGAAGTCAATAGAATATCTCCTGTGGGCCTGTTAGGAAGTTAAGTCCATGGGCTGCAAGCTGGCATTTGGCATTGTACTAAAGCTTCCAATCTGTTCTGCAATGGGAGCCAAGTTTCGTGGAAAATATCTGTTGTTAACTTTAGAAAGGGATTATCACGGGACTTTTTACTCCACCTTCTCTTTTTCTTGGATATAGCATAAGAAAGTATAATTTTTCAGCTTTGCACTGATCCCCACATCGGTGAATTCCTATGACTCTGACAGCCCAAAGAACTGATCTTTCTCACTGAAGTTAATGATGAGTTGTACTAAAAGCTGAAGGCATTATGTAGCCCAAATAAGGTCAAAAAAGATTTTGCCTAGTGTTTATACAATGTGTGTCTGTCTTACCTTGCAGAAAAATGGAATGCCAGACATATTTATATCTTGAGAATAAAAATTCAACACTGTGGGAACAAGTGTCACTGAAGTTTCCTTTTTCTCAACAGAAATCAACTTAAAAACTGTAGTCTCAGTAATCTGAGGGGTTTGCTATGTATCTGTCCTTAGTGCTCATGCTTCTATCAGCATAATGTGTTCACGCTTTTAAATCTACAGTGATCATTTTTAATAGAACAAATATTATGATAAGTGAAAGATGATAAAGTGTTTCTAAAATTCTAACCATACTGATAGTAGTGCTGATAATATATCTTGGATAGCTGAATTCTCTTTAATTTCTTTTGTGTAGTTTCCCACCTCCCTGAAAATTGGAGTCTTGTTTCAACTGCCTTTTCCACTAAAACTATTGTCCCTATTTCCTGGAAATTGAACCCAAATATGACTATTCCAAAGACTTTTTCAGCAAAACTGATGGATGATCTCCCCTTTCTGGACTAATTTCTGTGACTGTTTATTACAACAAAAATGTAAATGAGCCCTCTGCAAATTTCTCATTTCTGGAAAGGAAATGGAATGTTTTTTCTTAACACAGAGAGCCAGTATTAGCTTTGCTACCAGCTATGCTGTGTACGTTTGGACAACTCACACAAAGTTTCTGCTGCCTGTTTTCTTTGTAAAATAGGCTGATATTAATTCATCTCCCAGTAATTTGACAGCTCTGAGTGAATGTTTGCAGAGTAGTCTGAGACCTTCAGGTGGAAACCATTAGGAAAGTCACAGCCTCAGCCAGCCAAAGGGGGTATTTGCAATAGGTACTTATTTTATATAGTGAAATAAAAATGTCGGAATATATAACCAGATGAGAAAAAGACTGACCTAAAAGTAAATGCAGGAGAGAAAGACTGACCTAAAAGTAAATGCAGGAGACATTTTTTGACCTTTCAACAGAAATTACATAAGTGCTCTCAAGTTATAAATAGCCCCTTGTTTTCCTTCTCTTTGTTTAGCACTCAGAAGTAACACTGGGTTAGTTGTTTGTTATGAAGAGATAGGGCAATGCTTTGGAGTGGGAACAGTTACTCACTGTTCTTTATTTACACAGATCCTATAGTGTTTGCAGCTAAATTTTGTTGCTTTTCTTAGCAGTTTTTTTTATCTTCAAAAAGCTACAGAAACGAACTTTCTACTTCTGAAAACAACAACGCCGAAGGAAAACCATAACTGCCACCAACCCATTTCAAGAAGGAAAGTTTCTGTGTGTCTGGCCTGATCTGTGGCTTAAGAGCAAATAAGTCAGTGCTAAATGATCATTAAACCAGCATATTCTTTATTCTTATCATGAATCCTCTGAAGTAAAGCTACATAAATAAATAAATACATAAAGCATCCACCCTTAAACAAAAGGTACTAAATGCTTTGTAGAGCAGTATGTGCATATGTGTGTGTGTGTGTCTGTATGTCCATATTTCAAAATAAATATATCTTCCACAATGCCCGGTTTCTTTAACAGTGACAAAGAGCTTACCTAGTAGCAACTTATTTATTTGGCAACACCAACATGCAAGAAACAGAAACTGCCTGGAACCTTACTCTGAAATCAGAGAATGGGGGTCAGCAAGAAAGCAAAGGCATGGAAATACCTCTTATTCCTGCCTTACTTCTTCTGAACTTCTACCTTGTATTTCTTTGGGTTTTGTGACCCTAATGTTACTATGTATGTAAATGACTGTTGCCATATTTTGTTTCATTTGAAATTGTAATCACCTATCAAAATGGTTTATTTGCTTCATAGATTTTCACTGAGAGCAAGCATAATACCCTACAGTAAATCAAAATAAATACTGTGCAGCAAACAGTATTGAATTGGTCTTTCTGAATTAAAGGGATTTGGGCTTAAAAATCAGCTGCAGTACAGTACTCTCAGTCTCTGCGGGCTACTTTGAAATGTACTGGAGATGGAGTCAGGCCTCAATTGCTTCAGGACTGCAGCTGGGGGTGGCCAGTCATGAAATGACACCTGGGCTGAGCTTCCATTTCCTTTGGTTAATTCAACAAGATCCGTAATATTACTTTTAATCCAGACCCTGAGAGTTAAGCAAATTAATACTTGGAGTGAGTCAAATTGATATATAGTGCTAGATTGTTGACTTAATAAAATTACACTGAAGATGATTTTTTCTTCTGTATTATTTTATTTGCTGATTCTTTTACACAGTGAATTGTGAGTATGAAGCAGTTTAGTGGCTCTGCTGACTTCAGTCTGAAATATCCAAAAGTCTCCATGAGGGATGCTGGAAGTACAGCTTCTTCCATACTGTATTTCAAATATGTCCACAGTGATTTGATGCAATTAATTCCAGTTATGTAGGAAAGAGAGTGCTGCCCCTGTGACAGCTCTATTTTGAGTTTCTTTGCCGAAATAGCCAACAGGATGCCAAGCAATGCCAGTTTTGGTGCCATTTTTATAAAGTCAGCACTTGCCCACCGGGAGCTGGATTGCAGTCAGCTGTATTAATAGCATTCTCAGGGTGAGATGCATCTTTCAGATGCTGCTAATGCTACCAGATTTTTTAATAGTAATCAAGGATCTCCTCTTCAAACCCAGACTCTCAGAAAATGTAACCATTTCAGAATGTTTCCCATAAGTAATACTGATGAAGCCAGGCTCTGCAGACTGAGATTATTACATTATAGCAGTGTGAACTGGAAAGTGTAGCTGAACATGAGCTGCCATGTTTCCAGGTAAGCACCAAAATGTTACCAGCTTTCTCTCTTAAGGATCTCTTATGGAAGGAACAACATACGGGCTTCCTGATGGTAACAGCTAAGGAAAGGGATGCTGAGGCCGTATCATAGAATCATAGAATGGCCTGGCTTGAAAAGGACCACAGTGATCATCGAGTTTCATCCCCCCTGCTATGTGCATGGTCACCAACCACCAGACCAGGCTGCCCAGAGCCACATCCAGCCTGGCCTTCAATGCCTCCAGGGATGGGGCATCCACAGCCTCCTTGGGCAACCTGTTCCAGTGTGTCACCACCCTCTGTGTGAAAAACATCCTCCTAATATCTAACCTAAACCTCCCCTGTCTCAGTTTAACACCACTCCCCCTTGTCCTATCACTATCCACCCTTGTAAACAGCCTTTCCTCCTCCTGTTTATATACTCCCTTCAAGTACTGGAAGGCCACAACGAGGTCTCCCTGCAGCCTTCTCTTTTCCAAGCTAAACAAGCCCAGTTCCCTCAACCTTTCCTCATAGGAGAGGTGAGCCTAGGTGAACTCCATCCTTGCTTCTCCATGAGATTTTCCAAATGGCCGCAAGATAACACCCTTGTGTCTCACCGCAAGTGCCAGTTTAAGGTGCTCATACCTTTTAATGCCCTCACACCCTGGAGGATGGCACGGGCCTTTATTTATTGCAGCGTCTGAAGATGAACTGAGCTTACTGCATTAGCAGTGTTGTGTAAATGCCACGTGCTGTAAATTTGTGACTGAGCACCACGATGCATCATAACACAGACACGGTCCCTGCACAGCCGTTGTAAAAGTAAATGTCTGCACGAGTGGTAGCGACCACAAGGCACATAGAGTAGGAAATAAATTATTCTCCTGCGGGCTGTAAAATAACTTGTAAAATGCCTGGATTCATGAGTCCTTCAAGCCGGGTGCGGAGAGCAAAGCGCGGTGGTGCGGTGCTGTCACTGTCACACGCCGCGTCGCCCTGGCTGCCTGCAAATGACATTTCCCATGCCCTCCAGCCCGAGTTCGGCGGCCGCCCAAGGGGCCTCGCGGAGCTGTCCAGGCAGCGCACCCCGCACTGCCGCCGCAGGGCACCCCGCGGCCCCTCCCCGCGGCGCGTTGACTGCGGTGGTGCCGAGTGCCGCTCACTGCCCGGCCGGCTCGGGTCAGAGCTCGCCGCGCCGCGATGGAGCTGCAGCCGCCGGGCGAGGAGGAGCAGGAGGAGGAGGAGGAGGTGGAGGAGGAGGAGGAGGAAGGCAGGGATTAGCGCGGAGCCGGCTGGCGCAGAGGCGCGGCTGAGCGCTCCGGCGGCAGCCCAGGACCCTGCGGCCCGTGCGGGAGGCAGGGGCGGGAGGAGCGGAGATGCGGCTGCTCCGGCCACGCCGCTAAAACTGCCGGTCACTCGCCCGCGGGAGGAGGAGGAAGGAGGGCGGTGAGCTCCTTCCTCCCCGCTGCGCCGCGGGGCGCGGGCAGGCCTTCTTCCAGCTCATCCCAGCCCCGAGCCGGAGCCGCCGCCGCCCCCTTTGCCTTCCTGCCCTCTTCCCACCATGAGCGGGGCCGTTTTCACCTCGTAAAGATGGCGGTGTGGGATCGCTACAACCTTTAGACTAATGACTGTCAGAAACATTGCCTCCATCTGTAATATGGTGAGTGCCGGCGGGCGGGGCGGTACGGCAGGCCCGCTGGGGCCGGCGGAGGGGTCTGCTCCAGGGCGCCAGGAGGAGGAGGAGGAGGAGGAGGAAGGGAGGGGGGGGGCGGCGGGGAGCTGGCAGACTGCGCCGGGGAGCGGTCGGGGCCCGGCGGACCGTCCCGGGGGGGGGGGGGGGGGGGAGGGGGGGGCGGGCGGAGGCACCGACGGGAGCACGTTGAAGACGGAGCCGCAGCCGCCCGTTCTTCCTTCTTTTAGTCCTTCCTCTTCCTGCCCTAAGAACGCTGCTGAGGAGCCCCGGAGTTCGGCTCTGAATGCATACCCGCTCAGTGAGCCCGCTAAATCCTTCCAGGCAGGCACCCTGCGGGCTCATGGGGCCAGCAGCCCCCGGGGAATGCACGGAACGGAGTGTTCTTGTGTAAGAGGCTTTAGTCCCTCTTTTTAGGCTTTAGGTAGTCTCAGCGGTAGGTGCCGTAGCTTCTCCTGCTGGGTGCCACCCAGAGGGGGCTGCTGCTTACTCCTTTAACACTTGACTTTCTCTAACTCGCAGTATGTAATTAGGAAGAAATAAGGAAATATTAATATTTCTGCTTTGCCGTTCCAATCTTAGGAATAGTTGAAAAGACAATTTCTTCACTGTGCCTAGGTCTGATTGCAGTCCTGACTCTACTGACTGAGAGCATCTGGTTTGGTTTGGATTTCTTAAACTTCTTGGTGTGGGAGAGCTTAGAGTACATCAGTTGAAGGTTTATTAATGAACAGAGGTGGTGGTACACCTGCCAAAGACATGAGCGAGTACAAACAAAAGAGAAGCCAATTGCTGCACATTTTGTTGGTTTAGTCTGTATTTTTCCCCCTTATTTCCAGGTTCATCAAGAGCAGCTCCACACAGTTGCCAACTTCCCTCCATGTGGTGTCCCAGCATGCCTTGTGCTGGCAATGCCACACATACCATTCAGCTGCCCTGGAGAACGGAGCCTGCCTCCGGGGTAAGGCAGCAGGCACAGCCCAGAGACCCGGCTCCCGTGGGTCAGCAAGGCTGGGGAGGGAGCGCGGGCTGTCAGCTGCTCCCTTCTGTGGCAATGGCAGCTTTCCACTGCTCTTAATACCTTCCAGTCCTGCTGGTCAGGGTTCCTGCAACAAGCACTGCATGAAGGGGAGCTGGAGGCTGTAAGATGGTTGTAAGGCTTTAGCATTGGCTTACAGTTCTAGGAGCTCTGTGATTTCTCTTGTGTGCTTCAGGCATGTGCTTGCATACAGCCTGCTTCTCCCAAAACCTGCACAGACAGAGCAAAACTGCTGGGTTTATTCTAAAGGTGTGCTGCTCAGCTGCTGCTATTAGATCCTGTGAAAGTGGCATGTCAGACATGGAAGAATTGAAGTCTCACACGAGCTCGTAGTTCAAGACAGTTCTGACTCACTGCGTCAGTGCTAAGACAGAGGGTGAAGTTGGTTTGACAGTAATGGTGCCTTAAAGCTATGTGTTCCTTAGGTTATACGTACGTGGTTTTTAGATACGTTGTGTTATGCTGGTCATATTCATTCTTCTGTGCATAACCCATAGGATTATTGATTTATTTTAAGATACAAAAGCTGGGCTTTTCAGAAAGTTTCAGGAATCCTGGTCTTTAAGTTAAACATAAACTACTGAAAGTACCAGTAACACTGCATTATGTCTCCTCTGAAGATGACCACAGAATCACAAAATGGCCAGAATTGGAAGGGACCTCAAGGATCATGACTCTCCAACTCCCCTGCCACATGCAGGGCCACCAACCTCCACATTCAGTACTAGACCAGGCTGCCCAGGGCCCCATCCAATCTGGCCCTGAGCACCTCCAGGGACGGGGCATCAACAGGGATGGGGCATCATGATCCTGCTTAGATAAAGTGGTGAACTGTAAGATGAGCTGGGACTTCTCTCCATAAGAATAGGACTTAGGAAGGTTAGAGTTACATAAGCAAACCTTTTGTTTGTATAAACTATTTTTGCTGTTCTAGACTGACAGAAGGCACGTGTAGAAATCTACCAAAGACCTATATTACCCGATCCTGTTCCTTCAGTACAATGCAGTGCTTGAAAAACTGAACCACTCACAGTCTGTGGCCAAGAAATAGGGAAAACAAGTCTAGTGAAGCAAAAAAAGCCAAGGACAGTTTTTAACTTGTTTACAAAGGAGATTCAGTACTGTAAATTTGCTGGATTAACTCCCATATGCTGAGGGAAACACAGTAGGAACTAACCAGTGAGAACAACAGGTTTACCCCTTTCACTTGGCGTATGTATTTGTAGCCTATATTGCAATGCATAACTTCTAGACTTAAAATTATTTTGTTGCCTTTTCCCAGTCTGCCTGCCCCCCCCCCCCCCCCCCCCCCCCCCCCCTGTTAAAATTACAATAGCATTAGTTATTCACTGACTTGGTTAACAAAACCAAGTCTTCTGCTGAGGCTAGAGGGTGATGAATGCCCCCCTACCTGAAGGAACTGGTGACACTCACATGTGGGCACAGTGGCCACTCTTGCTGAGATGGAGATCCAGCTCTCAAAAAGCTCCTCTTACTGCCTTGCAGGTGCTGGGAGGTCATCTACAAGGGTTGTATACTGGCTGGCCACATCAGGAGGTCTGCAATGGGCAAGTTTTGGGTTGGGTAGATGCAGTAAAAGTGAAGAAGCATGAAATCAGTTGAAGAAACACTTAGAAGGAATATCAATGCCCCGTGCCATGTCAGTCTTGTTGTTTCTAGACATGAACTAAGGGTGTGTTTTTAGACCACAATATGTTGTAATCCTCATTGGTACCATTTCTGTGAGACATTCCCGACAACTCAAGTACAGGATGCTGGTTCAAAGGCAGAGAGGCATGCTGTCATTTTAAGATTGCTGCTCACTGAAATCCCCTGCAGTATATTTCTGTGTTTATGAGATTTTGATGCAGCCTTGAGTTCACGCAGCAGCTGTGGCCTGGGGAAAATTACTGTTATATGCAGCAAACAGCATCCAACAGCATCCATTTCAGAATGTATTGACATATTTTTTGCAAAGATGGCTAACAAGATCTGTGGGCCGTGTTTTTCTAAATTCCTTTTAGAGTTCTGCTGAAATCAGATATTAGTTTCCCCTTTCATAATTTCATAAGAGTATTTCAAATCTGATCTGCGCTTGCCCTACCAAATTGATGAGCAGTACATTTTGAGCACACTCGGATGGCTTCTGACACAAAATATCTTTTAGAATACCTCACAGTAAATGTTACACAGATATTCTTTTTAAAAATGTTGCAGTTTGATAAGGGAAAATAAACTGCTACATCTGAAAATATTAATATAGACAGCTCAAGCAATGCAATTTTAGAAGAGTGTGCCATTTCAGTACAACCTACAGGAAATCAGAAAAGAAAGATGACAAATATAAGGAATGTGAAGTCTAATTATTGTAGCATCTTCATGAAGTAATGAAAAACTTGAGAGTATGGCTGGCAAATGGGCACTAGAGTGACAAACAGAAAGTGTTCTTTTCATCAGAATTCCAGGAAAGATACTTGTAGTATTAGAGGACATGTGATGTGGGAAACATCCTAATATAGAGACTGCTATGCATGCATACTGCTTTTATGTCAGAAGTGGTCACCATGTACTTCCCATTTGTTTAGAAAATTATGGGCGCACTAGGACAATTCATAACAATTCATGTTTTACGGTATTTTATTTTTGTTGCATATAGTCATTGGTTCTAGTTGCTGAATTAAGAGCAAACCAGTGGTTATGCTAAATGCTTTAGAAAAGGACCTTTTAGTTGCAGTTCAGTAGGCTGAGTGAGTCTGAATTGTGGAAAAGATGGATTAAAAAGCAACTCTGGGCTCTGATGAAGTCTGTGTGGCAGGTAAGTAACATTTGGGAGGTGAGATTGTGGTGGGCTTGAAGAGACACCAGTCAGTGGATTGTAAACTACGCCCAATTAGAGCAGCAGTCAGCAAAATCTCCTCTGCCTCGTGAATCTGTCCTTGGTTGGCTGTTTGGTAGATACACTTCTGTACATTTATGTACACTATGTACACCCAACTCCATAGTGTATCAGTACTTCTGGGGAGAAAAAGGCCTTGTGTCTGTTATAACAAAGCTCTGTTATATACATTCTCTTGGACATGCTTAGACTTTGCAGAGAAGGATGCTGTGCTGATGTTTTCAAGCCAGCTTGAATTCTGGATATTGCTGTGATTGTTTCATTTGATTTCACTATTAATCACTTAATAATGTGTGCATCTGAACTGTCATAAAACCACAACATCCATGACCATTCATTGAAATTTCATGTGATAAATCTGTATTGTTTCTGATCTATGTCTGTCTAACCTGAAGACTTATAGTGTCAGTGACTATTTCACATCTCTAGGCAATCTATCCCAGTGATTCAGAGTCCTTACGGCTCGAACACTCCCTAATGTCTTATCTGAATTTACATTACCATAATCTGAACTTCCCACCTCTCATCCTGTTCACCCTTGAGACCAAGAACAGACTGATTCCTTTCTGTAATAAATGTTACGTGCTTGAAAATATTCTCATGCATTGCCTCAGTCTTTTCTATCTTATACGTGACCCTGTTCAGCCCTTTTTACGAGTCTTTTTTTTTTTGCTTTTATTTCCTTCCTTTCGACTCTGTCCGGCTGTGTTTGTATTTCTTGAAGCCCAGCACCCAAACCTGGCCAGAAGGTCCTGTGTGAAGTCTTATGGTGACAAGTTAAACTGGAAAGTCATTTTAAGGACTCTTTAGGGCCCTGTCTGTAAGAATTTTTGTGTTGTCTTTTATAAAAAGTGCAGCATCGATAATGTTTTTTCATCTGAATAATATGCTATAGTCTCTAGACAGTGCTGTTTGTTTGTTATCAGGAAAAATTAGCCTAGCTATCTCTCATTCTGTATATATGCAGGTGATTCGTGTCTGCCTGTACGAAATCTTGTACTTGCCTTAGATGAATTTCAACCATTTTCAGAGCATTTCTCTAATGGGTCAAAAAATCACTTTGAATTCTAAGCCTATCCTCCAGTATATCTGCAACCTTCATAATTAATGTAAGATTCAATGAAAATATTTCATCTATGTTAACATCTATGTTAACATGTTAACAAAGAGTACTCCAGCTGTGATGAAGTCTAGAAGATGCCTTACCGTAAAAGTGCTCTGAGGCACAAAGAGTGTCATCGCTGTGGCCCACACAAAAGTACTGTTGAGGAAATTACAGGCTGTAAGCAAACTCAGTTTCTTTCTCATTTGTGAGACCATACTAGTTTATTTGTTCTGAAGAGTAAATGGGGGGGGGGGGGGGGGGGGTTTTTTTTTAAATGGTATTTGTGCCAGGAAAAAGCCCAAGTTCCACTAATCCAAGAACAAACATACTAAGAATGGAGACAAATTCATAAAAGAATACTGCAGTTTGGTAAATGTTACCTAATTATGGATACTTTGAAGGTCAATATGTAAAAGCAAAATTACTTTTGGATTTAAATATTTAAATATGGAACCTTGCATCCAATACTTGTCCTTTAAGGCTGTACAATCAAGGAAAAAATAATATAATTGAAAAGTACAGTCAAATAGATGTATAATCAAAAATAACCCAATAAAGAGTTAGGCACAAGGGTAACAAAGACAAAGAGGAAATAGGTGGAACGCTTACCCGTGCAGAGGGCTCGCAGTAAAGGTCTCCAAAGGAGTGGATCTCTCAGCAGAGATCCTTCCTCCCTGGCAGTCAGCACTTAAATGGGGCTGGAGAGGTGGAGCCTGGCTCCACCCCTTCCTGCAGCACAGGTGAACTGCTTTCACCTGTGCTCCCAGGGCTGACATACTGCTTGCCTCAGATAACTAATCAAAGGTTCAGGCTGTGATTCAGCAGCTCCCATACACTCCACCCCTTCACAGCGTGAACCAAATGATTAGGTTGACTATAGGGTAAGCTTTCCCTACTACAGAGATCCATTATAACGCGACGCTTATACAATTTCTGTCGCGACGCATGTTGGTACAATTCAAGACAAGTGATGATTGGTGAATCGTTGATCTTCTTTCATGGGCCAGTGCTGGATGATGTTACTGGAGGCATGCGGTCATGAGGTGCAGGTCCGTCCTACATTCCGTCAGTCCCATGTAGACCATCACTGGGTGTCACACGTGATCTGACTGTAATACTGGAATGCCTTGTTAGAATTATGTTCCTTCCGGTGATTCTGAAGACTCAAAGACTCATGGGGAGTAATACAGATGTTTCAGAGGTACCAGGAGGGGTAGGTCCGCTCTCCAGGGCAAGATACAGGCCGTGTTTCTATCTTGGGTCAACACTTCCGCTAGTATTGGGGCACGTCCCGGCCGCCTGTACCACACTTTTTGACCGGATATCTGCGGCTGCATAACTATATCAGGCACCAGAGGAGGTGTCCTGATCTGCCATAGGGACATGATGGGGGTCCCTTTAGCAATGAAAATCGGAGTGTTGACCACAATATCAGTAGGCCATGTACCTATTACTGGAGGGACTACTGAGCCTCCCACCTCCAACAGTCTCCCCCAAGGTGCAAGTAGGCCACACCACTTTGGTCCTACCTGCACCTTCCAAGGCCATTTTATCCTATGAGTACCTGGTTCTAAGTTCTCAGGGGCAGGGAGCAGAAGATTATTTTCATTACCAATCTGAGGTTTTATCTGATTATCAGTGCCCGTAATTTGGATCCTAAGCAGGGTGGCCCATGTGGTCTGCAACATTCTCAAGGCACTGGGTCTGCCATCTCGAGGTCTTTCATTCAAGTCCCGCAAGGTTTCATACAGTCTCTTTGTCCATCCTTGCAGGGACTGGGAGTCTGTCTTCAGGGCGGCCTTAAGAATACCATTATAACGTTCAATGAGGCCAGCCCCCGTTGGATTATATGGCAGGTGGAATCGCCATTCGATGTTATTTTCTTCTGCCCAGCGCTGTATCATTGCACCAGTGAAATGAGTTCCTTGGTCGCTCTCGATGACTTGAGGTGTCCCATAGGCAGACATCAGTTTAGTGAGTGCCTTGATGGTATATGCCTGGTTTGCTTTCGGTACCGGATAAGCCTGCAGAAGCCCACTCGCAGTATCAACGCAGGTCAGGGCATATCTCGCCCCCTCAGATCGAGGAAGGGGTCCAATATAATCAACCTGCCATCGCTGGAGAGGATTGTGTCCTCTGGCAAGATGGGCTGTCGTTTCGGGCAACGATCTCGGTCTCATCTTAGAGCAAGCGTCGCAATCTTGGCATGCCTGGACAATGTCAGGTAGTTGTATGGGCAGTCCCCATGCTTTAGCAGCTGCCCACATTGTCTTTTGTCCTGCATGTCGTAGTTTCTGATGTAACCAACGGGCGATGTTCTCAGATGATGAATTCTCAATCCATCTGACTCGAGCCAGTGTGTCAGCCTCATCATTTCCCGGTGACTGTAGGGGCTGATGACCAGAAACATGGTAGACACATACAGTCCTGTGTTTAACTGTGTTCCATATGTCTAACCACATGTCTTTGCCCCAGATTGGTCGGGCGTGGATAGTCCATTCCTGGGTGGCCCACTGTGCAATCCAAAGAGTGAGCCCCCGGTACACAGCCCAACTGTCTGTGCAGATGTTCAAAATACCGTCACCAGGTTCTTTGGTTATAACCATCCACACAGCTCGTAATTCTGCCCATTGGCTGCTCTGACCATCCCCTTCATCAAACCAGATTGTCTCAGTCGAAGGATGGTATGCTATTGCTCTCCACTTGCTCGGGTTACCCTTGCTGGACCCATCTGTGTACCAGGCATCTTCAGGGATAGGATATTTCCCCTCCTGAACGGGACTCTTCTCTGGTGGAGCGACCAGTGTTTCTCTTGGTGCTTCACTATGATAGGTCACTGGGCCGAGGATCTTCTGAAGTTCTTCTTTCAAAGGTGATGAAGACAGACTGCTCCTTTGGCTGAGGTAAGCGACCCATCGTGCCACTGTTTGCGCTTGGGCCACCCCTGTCTTAGGAAGGTGGGTCAGATCTTTTACCCACCCCTGAATTGGCAGAGTTGTTTTAACTATGACTTCAGCTGTTTGAGTTATTGGCTCTACTGCCTGTAATGCTGAATAGGCAGCCAATAACTGTTTTTCAATCATGCTGTATCTTTCTTCTGCTCCGTGCCAAACCTGAGACCAGAACCCAATGGGGGTCCGAACAGAACTCTGGCGTTGCCACAGGCCCCAGCCAAAGCCATCCTGAGTCACATGAACATCCAACTCAGCTGGGAGGGTAGGATCAAATATACCCAATGCCTGGGCTTGTTTAACTGCCAGTTTCGCCTGTTGAAAAGCGTCCTGTTCTGTTTTCCCCCAATCCCATAGCTGCCCCTTTTTTGTGAGTCTGTACAGTGGCCTCAGCAGCTGTGCTAGATGAGGTATAAAGGAACGCCAGTAACCCAATATACCCAGAAACTCTTGCAGCTGCTTCGATGTTGTAGGGACTGGGAACGCCTGAACTTTATCTATAACAGCACTGGGTAGTACTTTAGTCTTTCCTGACCAAACCACCCCCAGGAATTTTACAGACAGGCCCGGACCTTGCACCTTTTGGGGATTTATAGCCCATCCCTTCTGTTGTAAATAGGCGGTTAACGAATCTGCCGCCTGCCCTACTGCCTCCAATGAGTCGGATGTCAACAGGAGATCATCAATGTAATGATACAGATTAACGTCATCGGGTTTTTTCCAATCCGCCAGGTCACGCGCCACTAGATTATGGCAATATGTTGGTGAGTGCACGTACCCCTGTGGCAGGACCTGAAAGGTCCACTGCCTGCCTCCCCACGTAAACGCAAATTGGTCTTGCGATTCCTCAGCAATTGGGATGCTAAAAAACGCATTTGCTAAATCTAGGACACAATGATAGGTTTTTATCTCCCTACTCAATGTGTCCATTAGAGAGGCAATATTAGGTACGGCTGCATGAATAGGCGGCGTGACCTTATTTAATTCTCTATAATCCACTGTCATTCTCCATGTGCCATCCGACTTTCGCACTGGCCATATGGGGGAGTTATATGGGCTGTGTGTAGGTCTTATAATACCCACTTTTTCTAGTTCCTGCACCGTTCTCGATATTTCTTCTTGCCCACCCGGGAGTCTATATTGCCTTACATTAGTAATCCGTCGCGGTTTCGGCAGGCAAATAGGCCCATGTTTCGCATGGCCTCTCAATATCGCCTGCACCGCCCGGATACTGATGCATCTCTGTCGAAGTCTGAACTCCCCTACAGTTGTCTGGAGAGCCAGACCCCATAGAATATCTATGCCCAGTATGTATTCTTGAACTGGGGCAATAGATACCTTATATTCCCGGGGTGGGAGGCGCCCAACCCCCAGTTTTAACCATGTTTGGGTGACAGGAATAGTTTGTCCCCCAAAGCCACCAATCATCACCTTATCTCCACGAAATTTAGATGGGTCTCCATAGATGATGTTTCCGCCCCTGTGTCTACCAGTGCCATAACTCTTTGTATGTTTTTCCGGGACCAGTAAATTGTTAGTTCTACATAGGGCCTCCGGTCCCGTCTGGAGGCCCTAGGGGAATTAACATCCCCCGTCACGCCATGAACTGTGCCAGGGATAATTCTTTTTCCTCTGATGTCTCAGGCATTGTAGCCCGAGACACCTGAGGTGGCTTTTTTTTTCTATTGGGAACAATAAAATCTTCTAAGTTCCACGCCTGTGTCGGCATTCTTTCTATGATTCTTACCCTTGGTTTTTTAGGGTGAGTTTGAAATTTTTGATTGTCCCTCAACTGTCTCCAGAGCTGGAGGAGGACATAATTAGGCTGGCGGTCAATTTTAGCAAATTGAACCCCAGCCCGGATTAAATCATTAAACATCTGCTTCCGAGAAACCCTTATGGGTCCCGATTGAGAAGCTCGAGTAGCCGGCATTTTGATTTTAGTCACCGGCAATACTTCTGCTTCTTCTAATAATCTAACATTACGTTTTGATCTTAGGCGTTCCGTCTCTCCTAAATCGGCTACTAACTGAGCAGCCTGCTGGACCGCTGCTTCTGAGGCTACTAGAGGGTTTAATATGGAAACCAGGGTTCCATATAAGTGAGAGGGAGCTTGCTGTAGGATTAGGTCCCTCATTCCCGCTGTGAATTTTACCATGTCGGGTCCATCAAATGTATCTTCATAGATAGCTTCTCTAAAACCTAATTCTCGAATGTAGTTTTGAAGGTCCTCCATGGAGGACCACATTCCTGAATTTACAGGGATATCTGTTTTGTTCGGCCACACCATACGGCTGGCTGCCATTAACCAAGCAATTATAGAATGGTTCTCATCAACGTGGTGACTACCTGCATAAAGCCTTTGTCGAAGAGCAGGGTGAGTGGTCATAGAGGCTAATTTAGCTACTTCTGGGCCACTTACTATAACACTTTCTGCTCCGGAGTCCCAAAGTCTTAACAGCCAGGCCGGTACACTTTCTCTGGATCTTTGACGGAATTTCTGCACTAGATCCATTAATTCTGTTGCCGTGTATGGCCGGGCTGTCACGTGCAAACGGGTTTGGGTAGGGGGCCATTGATCTGGTGGCACCCCTGCTGGTCTATCTTGAACTTTCTTTGTTTTCTGAGTTAACACTGGACGGACTTCTAGTGGTTCTAGACAAATAGGGGCTTCGAGATCCGACTTGGATCTTTTATCTTCTTGATCAAGATGATCTATTGGTTCAGAAACCTGATCATTAGTTATAGTAATATTGCGAACTTGGCCTATGGGGAGTAAGGTTGATTTTTTCCCCGTTAACAGGCTAAGTTCCTGTTCTAATTTTTCAATACGGTCCTTAAGAAGTTGGTTCTCACTTATTAAAGTATTATTATTCCTTTCAGAAGTATTTAGAGCCTTTAGCAGAGGCCATGCTACTATAGAAGCAGCTAGTTTCCTTTCTTTTGTAATTAATATATCTTTGCTGAGTCCTTGAAAATACTCAGCTAAGCGATGTGGGGAGACGTGCCCCATATCCCTTAAGGGACCCCATTTTTCAATAACACTTGCTAATTCATAATAGGGAGATCCCACAAATCCTGGGATCAGTCCCGGTATCACTTTATCTAAGGGGACAGTGTTCTCCCCCTTCATCCATTTACAAAACTTCCAGAGGAAAGACATGATATAAATTTAGATGTATTTAGCTAGCCTGCCTGGCTCGCCAAATGTACAATCAAGGAAAAAATAATATAATTGGAAAGTACAGTCAAATAGATGTATAATCAAAAATAACCCAATAAAGAGTTAGGCACAAGGGTAACAAAGACAAAGAGGAAATAGGTGGAACGCTTACCCGTGCAGAGGGCTCGCAGTAAAGGTCTCCAAAGGAGTGGATCTCTCAGCAGAGATCCTTCCTCCCTGGCAGTCAGCACTTAAATGGGGCTGGAGAGGTGGAGCCTGGCTCCACCCCTTCCTGCAGCACAGGTGAACTGCTTTCACCTGTGCTCCCAGGGCTGACATACTGCTTGCCTCAGATAACTAATCAAAGGTTCAGGCTGTGATTCAGCAGCTCCCATACAAAGGCATAGAAGGCAGAGTACCTAAAAATCTTTGACAGAATAGTCAAGTGATTCAGGATTTTAGGCTTCAGGTTTGTTTTTTTTCTGTTTCTTGGTACAATACAATGGAAGAGCTGAAGTTATTGATGGTATATACAATATGTACATCCATGTTTGGAGGCAGGTCAGTGCATCCCGTGGGAAAAAAAATGAGCCAGACAACTAAAGCTTGTATAATTTGTCATTGTGGTCAGAAAGGAAAATATGCACATTATTATTATTTTAAATCATCATTCTTCCAAAAAGAATAATCACATACTGACTTTTAGGTCTGTCAGTATCTTTTTGCTATTTACTATGAGCCCCTCTGTTTTTCATGGCACCTTCTCTTTCCTATTTTATCTCTTGGCAACAAGAACTCAAAATAGCTGTTCTGGTGGAACAATAAAACATTTATTTGCTGGAAAAAAATATGTTAATCTGGCTGAATTAAACAATTTTTTTTAATTTTTTTTTTTTTTACTTTAAAAATTACAAAAATGTGTCAGGTTTGACATTTCATATATGTCAAAAATTTCAATTTCCCCTGGGGTCAACCTTGACTTCCAGAGAGAAGTCAAGGTCCTACGCTGAATGTATGTGATGTGTATGTTGAGGACCATTGCATAAGTACTGCCCAGTGTGATCTCCCTCACTCTTCTCTTACTCTATTGGTGTTGCTCCTGGGAAACAAGTTTGGATCTTCTTTACTATTGCTTGTTCTCTTTCCAATTATCTGTCACAGCCATTTGCTGGTCAGGGGGCCTTCTACATCTTTCTTCACCTTTCTTTTCCCTCCCATTCCATACACTATGCCTTCCAAAATTGTGAAATTCAGGCTGCCTGACCCTAAAGCCATATCTATTTTTGTTCCAATTTTTCTTCTACCAGCTCCAGCATCACCCTTCGTTAAAGTTTTCAGTTTCTTCCTCCCGGAAACACTATTTCTAGCACATAGCTTTCACTTGGCTTGAACACTAAAAGAATATCTAGTTCGCAGCTGTGTATGTGATCTGAAGCCCTTTCTTTGCCATCTTTTGTTGATCTATTTTTCTTTATGTATTTGTTAAATATCTGTTTTCACAATTCAACTTTTGTGTCTTTTGTCTTATTTTGTTCAGCTTTTCTTGTGAACAAAATATTTATTGTTTCTTACTTTGTATTTTTTACTTTGATGGTAATTCATATTGCATTTTTGTTCATTGAGAAAATAGCTATGCAATAGTTTTCCACAATTGACTTAGGAAAATTTCCAATTTCTTCACTTCACTCCTTTTCTTTAAATGAAGCACATATGTATTCCTAGAAATTTAGTGACATACTTATAGCTCTGTCAGAATACAAAATTAAGTCTGATTTGCTGCATTCTGTTAGCAGCATCTTTCATTCTGGCTCTGTTTCATTTCTCATTCTCCATAGAATACTTGTATTTGGTTATTTTGCTTTGTATGACTTAATGATCTAATGTGATGTGGGTTTTTTCATTGTTTTCATTTTGTTTTGTTTTCCCTGCACTGTTCTTTTGCATGTATGCTTAAGTCCATGCTTAAGAACGGGAGGTTTTGCTTGTTTGTTTTTATTGTACTTAAAAAACTGTTTCATATGATGATAGGTACAAATGAAACTTTTGAAAACGTTATCACAGAGTCACAGGGGTTGGAAGGGGCCTCTGGAGATCATCTAGTCCAACCCCCTACAGCAGGTCACACAGGAAAACATCCAGGTGGGTTTTGAATATCTTTAGAGAAGGATAGTCCATTAGGGGAGTATTCATTAGAAGGATAGCCGTTCTGGGCAACCTGTTCCAGTAAAAGTAAATATTTTCCTCATGTACTCATGGAATTTTCTGTGTTCTACTGTGTGCCCACTGCCTATTGTCTAGTTGCTGAGTGACACCAGAAGAGCCTGGTCACATCCCTTTGGTACCCACCCTTTAGTGTTTGAGCAATTGTTCACTTGTAGAAGTGACCAAAGTGGTTTCTGTGCCTGGGGACAAGGACAATCATGCTTAAAACACAGTGTAAATAGCCATGGTTGAATATGTTATAGGGAAACAACACACACACATTTAATACATCTCTAATAAGACTTTTACTAGTTTTAGCCTGGTTTGGATGTACAGTTTGTGATTTGTTTGAGTTAGAATATTTTCAACGATGCCTTGTGCCATCATATCAACTGCTTTTGAAGAGCTTTTGTAGGTCAAACGTGTAACATACAGAAATTAATGTTGTGCCATGATTTGAGTCTGCTTAAGATTCTGTCAAGACTTTTTTCCTCCATAGAATAAACATAGCTTGCTTTGAAGGATAGATCTTTTTCTCTACTCTCCTTTTTCTCTAAATTTAACATATATATTCTTGGACTTTGGTATAAGAAGGCACAGCTCCTGGAGAAGTCAGTGGTGTTCTGGCTGCTTATTGCAGATTGCATTTAACTCCTGAGTTTCACTGGAAGGTGGACACAGTGCTTCCTTGTACATTTGCAACAGCCAAGGCCTGGTTTTGTAGAGTGAAGTGTAGCTCACTCATCAAACAGCTCTATGATGAGCTGTTGGAAACCCCATCACAGTGTATAGATTTTGTATGAAGATAAGTTCGTGTGCATCATGGATTTTCTTGTTTTTCAGTGATAATTTTGTTTGGCAAATCCTAGGTTTTGCTGTTTCTCTCAATGTGTTCAAGATAATTTAAATGTTAAAAAAGATTTGTCAGAACCATCTGTCATCCTCTGAAGTAAGAAACCTAGGTGTGGGGAAAAGTAAAGGGGTAACAGAGGAGCAACTAGTTAACCAAGCACTTGTCTTCTGCTAACAGTATATACTAACATGTGTTCTGTAAAAGAGTGGGAGGTCACTTCTGAGAGGCATTATTTCCTGTGAATTCTAGAGGGAGAATTTTTTCCAGCATGGAAAAATCTTCCTGCAGAAATGGGGGGGGGGGGGGGGGGGGGGGGAGGAAACCAACCAACCCACATCCAATTTCATTCTTAATTTAGAGAACTTAATTTGAATGCTGAATATATAATAGAAGAAAACCTATGCATTTGTTTGAATGCTGTGCCATAAAGTCTATATGAGGATGGTTTTCTTCAGAAGTTGCATTGATCTTTTGTATTTGAATTTTCTCCTATAAGCCAATGCTTTGATTAAACCAGCAGCTGTTTGCTTTGCTGTTAGTATCAGATAGGCAATCGTCTATCATTTTCCTCTGTCATGGGAACTCAGATGCTTTGCTGAATGTAGCATTTTTAGCAAGGCTGCCTCCCCAAGCAAAAAAAACCTAATCCTCATATAGAACTTACATAATTATCACACTGTCATATCAGTTGAAACATAGCCAGCAATGGCTTTGTACTGATCCTTCCTTCTCTGAGTTTCTCACTGATGTTTAGTAGAGCCCTCAAAGAGCATGCAACATATTTCTTAATCTTTTCATGGAGCCTTGTGCAAGTGAATTACCTAGTCTCAAAGGGAACAAACGGGAAATCCTGTACACCTGGTCTAAAAAATAATCTCTGTGCTCATAAGAGAACAGAAAAGACTGGAAAGAGATTTGGTAAGGGTTTATGAAATACAGAAGGTTTGGAGCTTTTCTGGAAGCTGCCAACTTGAAGGAGCTTCTTTACTTTCAAGGCTTACAGGTTGTCAAGGAGCATCAGTGCTGGGTTTCACACCATTTCCGTTGAGTAAAATCATCTTCTTTTGATGGAATGACACAAAATAATAATCTAATAGAGCAAACAATGTTGATATTAGGTGCAGGAAGGAAATAAACATCGGATGTTAAGAAGAAACACCAGAATTACAGAATCTGATTAACACTAAATTTAAAACATTTAACTGAAGAGCTCTCTGAGACAGTGCTGAACAAACCTCAGGAACACAGGTCATTTCAGAGCACTAGGGAAAAATGCTGCATGTAAATATTTTTTAAATCTGAATAGAGTTGGCATGGACTTGTGTAAATGCAATGTAATGTCAATCTCAGAAAAAAAGAACGAAACACAAAGATGACTATGGGAGGCAGCTGGTAAAGAGCACAAGGATAATGAAGTTTTACATGTTGGCATCTCTGTGGTGACAGTTTATATGCTGTAATGAAAGTCAGCTAACTGTGCCATTCTTTCATGACAGAAACTATAAAGACTTAATGTATTAATACTATCTACTGCAGAGTAAATTCAGTAAGAAAATGACTCTCTGATGTCAGTAAAACAATTATCAGACAGATTGAGAACTGGCTAACTAATAGATCTTGAATAACTGTGCATAGGGAATACTTCTCCAAGTACAGCTTTTTTACAGTCAAGCTACAGGTAACACAAAGTAGTAGTGATTGTACTTTACAAACCAGTAGCTGTGAAAACACCTTTACTGATGAAATAAGACACAGCTGAACATAATTTGAGGCACTGATCAAGAAGCATGGCAGTGCTTGGACTTATGCACCTTTTAATGTTAGAACAAAATACCACATGTATTATGCTTACTTTTAACTTCTGTGCCGCTCTTATTAGAACAAGGTGCTGTTCTGGAGCTCAGGTCTTGTTAAAGGCCTCTGACAAATTAGAAGGGATGCAGAAGAGTTTCAGTAATGCTTAGAAAACCTTCTCAACATCTAAAACTGGTTGATCCAAGATAACTTTAGAAGTCAAGTATCTTTATGAGACAAGAGCATAATGGGATCCAGCTGCTTGAGTACAAAATATGAAATAAGGGAGACGTGTGGAGGAGAATCACTGTTGTTGTGACCTGTTCACTTCAAGTCAGCTATCATCAGAGCACCCAGGTCAGGCCAGCTTCACTACCTAAAACTGCAAATATCTGTGTTGCCTCGGGTGACTGTTGTGCTTGGCCATTAGAAAAGTAGAGTTAGCTTGGCTAATTGTAACTGAAAGGAAAAAGTGCATTTCTATCTTGATGTCCATGACTTTATTTTAGAATTTTAATAGTTTACATTAATTCTTCCCTCTTTCCTTAGGGCACCAATGCCTCTGCTCTGGAAAAAGACATTGGCCCAGAGCAGTTTCCCATCAATGAACACTACTTTGGATTGGTCAATGTAAGTACCATTTTCAATGGACAAATCCTATAGGGAACTATGGTTTTTATGAGTTTTACTTATTTTTTTTCATCCCAATGCTCTCTAAGGCAGGATTGCCTTGTTTTTCAAAAGTGCTGTGCATGTTCCAGTTTTAGGCAGAATGGGCTGCAAAATTGTTTAAAGATGTTTTGAAGATAACTTCATACTCCCCAGAGAAAACAGTTTAATGGTCTATGAATGTTTCCAGCAGTTAGAACATGAACTTGATAAAGCTAGAAGTCTATTTTACCTATAAAATATGAGGGACAGTCTCTTTAATCTTTGGTAGAAATGGAATGATGGAATTGTATAAAAGTTTACATACGATGATCTCCGAGGTCTCCTACAGAACACTAAGATGGAGCCTAGCAGGAATGTACTGGTATATGGAAGCAAGTTTAAGGAGATCTGTTGCAATAAATATATTTCTCGCAAGTGGAGTTTTTACATTATATCCTAGTTAATTTAGAGCACCATAATTCCTTGTGTTTGTCTATGCATTATTTGGTTGGGTGTGGAAATATATTCCTACAGCAGCTGCCTGGCAAAATGGCTGTGTCACAGAAGACAGATGTTGAGTAGTTTCTTGTGATATACAGAGATTAAGATTGTTTTTGCTTTTACATGGCAGTTTGGGAACACCTGCTACTGTAACTCCGTGCTGCAGGCACTGTACTTCTGCCGGCCATTTCGGGAAAATGTTTTATCATACAAGGCCCAACAGAAAAAGAAGGAAAATCTCTTGACTTGCCTGGCAGATCTTTTCCACAGTATTGCTACTCAGAAGAAGAAAGTTGGAGTTATTCCACCAAAGAAGTTCATATCAAGGTTACGAAAAGAGAATGGTAAGTATGAAACTGGAATCCTCTTAGATATCTGTAAGCTGATCAGGGAAATCTAAACATTGAGCAATGTGGTCATATTAGTTAGATGTTCAGGTTAAGTCTGTAAAAGACTTTTAGCACTTTTTTGGTTTTAGATATTAATAGCTATAATTAACTATAGATAATAGATAGATAATAGATATATAATTAATAGATAATTAACATTAGGAAATATTACTTCTCGGAAAGGGTGGTCAGGCATTGGAATGCACTGCCCAAGGAGGTGGTGGAGTCACCGAACATGGAGGTGTTCAAGAGACGTTTGGATGTTGTGTTGAGGGATAGGATTTAGCTGGGGAGTATTGGTGATGGTTGGACTGGATGATCTTTTAGGTCTTTTCCAACCTTGATGATTCTGTGATTCTGTGAATATTATAGTATCTGTTATGCAGTACTATGCTTGAAATTGCTATCCCAGGTTTCCTGTGTTCTCAGAGGTGATGAGTGATGATTTAGTGCATGGTATGTCAGACCACACTGAGCAGTAAGCTAGGGCTGGGAAGAAGGTGGCGTTCTGCCTCAGGTTTTTTCTTTCTTTCTTTTTTTTTTTCTTACTTTTAATGTGGTATGGCAGAGAGTAATGCTGCGGGCAGCTGGCAGTTCTGAAGCACTCTGGCCTATTAGGGCTACAGGCATTACAAGCCCAAAACACCTTGGAGGACAGGACGCTGTGTTTTGGGGTTGTTTAATGGGCTGCATGTCAACCATTGCTGCTGTTCTTAGGAGCAGTGGGTGCAGTCTGACTTTGAAAAGCATCAGGTTCTTTTTGAGCACCACATCGGCAACAGCGTATGCCTGATCTTTTAGTGTTACTTCCCAAGGGATGGGAGGAATGCCTTGAAATAAGGAAGCCTGCCATACAGTTCCTTTTCAGCCTGGATTCATATCAGTGTGGGTGTTGTACTTGGAAACAAGGGAGCTTTGAATGAAGAGAAGAAAGAAGTGTGAGTTAACACCTGGGAGAAATTGCCTCCTGGTGACAGCATGTAAATGGGCAGACTGTCCATTGCAAAGCAGGCATTGTAAGCAGTGACAAAGTCAGCTCCAAGTCATCTTAGTGATAAATGCTCCTACACTGCTGGGGTCACCTTTTGGGACCAGGTTTTATGTTTTTAACTTTTTCAAATTACGGCCAGATTTGGGATATATTAATGTGCTTCTGTGTTCAGGCTAGCTGCTGCAAAGCTATGGACTGTACAATATTTTTGAGGAAATCCATATGGGCTTTTTCCAGGAACACAGGGATAAAATCACACATTTCTTTCTTCTTCTCACAAATTATTTTTCTTTAACGTTTTGGGCAAGTTAAGCCTTCACTAGAGAAGAAGCCTGTTTTTCATCACCGCTGAGGTAGTCTCTGCTCCAGAAAGCATTTTATATGAAAGAGAAGTCTGTGCTCATCAGACTTGTGTGAGAAAAATAAGCTTTGTTAGATGATAGTGCTGCTATTATTATTATTATTATTATTTATTATTATTGTTTGCATCCAGCATCTCCATTTTCCCTAGCCAAGGGCTGTACTGTCCAAACTCAGTGATGTTGAATGTATGGGTGGGAATCAGTCTAATGTTAAGCAATGGTGTAAGTAATTAATGTAAGTTCCTTCTGTGGTCACCAGTTTTCTTGTACAGTGGGCACACATAGTTGGCTGCATTGAGGACCACCCTCTTGCTTTCTTCACTGACTGTAGTAGAAGCCTACACAGCTAACTCCAAATACAACCCTTCTCTTTTAGACATGCTAAGGTTAATGTGAGTTGAAGTCTTCCCTCAAAGTAGTTCTCTGAAGCCAATGTACTTTTCTTTGGCATGATTTTAAGTACTTTGCTGAGTAAGGACCAATACATGTCTTTGGAAAACATGACTTTAGTTTGATTTTAGTTTGATTTAGTTTAGTTGATATTAGTTTGAAATAAAAGATATACTCGACTTTAGAAATCTTGACTCTCTTCTTCACAGATCTCTTTGACAACTACATGCAGCAGGATGCACATGAGTTTTTAAATTACTTGCTGAATACAATCGCCGACATTTTACAGGAGGAGAAGAAACAGGAAAAGCAAAACGGGAAATTGAAAAATGGCAACATGAACGAAGCTGAAGAGAACAATAAGCAAGAACTCACCTGGGTGCATGAGATTTTTCAGGGAACACTGACTAACGAAACTAGATGTTTGAACTGTGAAACCGTAAGCATTGGGATAGATTTTTTTTTTTGGTTGTTGCCCTTTAGTAGATAGATACATTTTATACATATAAACGTATGAATCTTTTCAGACATCTGAGAATTGTGGATATTCCTGTAGACTTTACTTCTTGAAGTGAGTATATTCTTTTCTAAAAATTTATTTTTCTAGGTGTTTCTTGGCTAGCCTTTGCCAAGTCTGGCTGTCGTAACATGTACCTCTACACTTAGAACCCTTGCTAGTTAATCAGTATCCTTCTCTATCACTGTAACTTCGGGAGAAGGTATTTGCATTGTTATTCCAAGAACCAGTGGAAAGTTACAGCGGATTTGCATTAACTCATGTCAAAAAATGTGACTGACAAAGGATTTGTTATTAACAAACCATGTGTGTTCTTTTGTCTTCTGAAATATTCTTAAAAGAATGGTGGAAGTCTCTTTGTCTGAAGTCTCAGTAAAACACAACATGTTTGCATAACACAGTTTGCAAATCTTACCAACTTTTGCTTAGTGAAATGGAGGTGTCAAGGATGGACTAGTTTTCTCAGTACCTTCTATAGCTTATATATATATAGCTGAGTTTGCAAAGGACCTTCTCCAGGAATCTCTCTCCATCTGTCTCCAGGCTGTTCTGTGAGATGAAAGCCTGAGCAGTATCAGGTATTCCATCTACTCAGTACAGCTTGTTTTCATTCCAGTCCTTGCATTGAGTTGTTACAATTGTTTGTGCAGCAGTGTTGTAAATTAGGCCAACAAACTGATCTCTCCTAAGAATCTTTTCAACTCAAACCAATATTGCTACTATGATACTTGTCTATAGAAAACACAGCTTTAGATTACCCACATGAAGGTAGAAGGAAGTGCCCAGAGAAATCATCTTCCAGCTGCAGGCTGAAGTTTAATGTCTAATTCTAGGCAGCCACATTTAGGTGAGATAAAAGTAGAAGAACATATTCTGATGTTCTTTAATGATAACGCTACTCCAAGAAGAAGACTTTTCGGGAGCTTGTGCTCAGGGACAGGGAACAGTGATAAAGTGACAATCAATTTGAGAAATGGGGTGGACCGAAACTGGAACAAGGCTGTTAAAGAGAAAATGTGAGAGGTAGAGATTGAAAATTAATTCTTTAGTATATTTCAATTATGATAGCTCACATAGTAATAGCAAGATAAAAAAGTGGAAGGGTAGGATTCTTTTTGACAGACAAGTTTCTTTAAACAATTGTGGCCGGTTTAAAGAAGCCTAACATAGGCCTAACATGCTATGTTTGCTCAGTCAAATTGTAATGATGTCAGGATGTGTCCCCAAGTAACAGCAAAACTGCACAACACCCAGTATGTAATTCAAAGTGATCAAGCCGTATGGGGAAAAAACCTGCACTATGTGCTGCTGCTGTAGGAAGGCTTGTCTGCAGCTTCCTGTGAATGCAGAAATATGGTGTTATGGTCAGTATACTTCTACAGTTGTTTATGTTTTTCTTTTATTATTGTACCTTGAAATCTTTGGGAAATAATACAATGGATTAAAAGGTAACCCTTTGCTAAAATGTGAATGTAATGTGAGTGAGGAATCATGCAGATTCCAGTAGCTATTCTCACAAAGCGGGCAGTCTGAATCTATGTTTGCAGTGACCTCTAGTTATAGTTGTATTATTTTAGCTTGAATTGACTCATCTCCCTGTTTGAGTAATATGTTATGTGCTGAAATCAATAGCAGGATTCCTAACTTCTTAGTGATATTCAGATGAAATGCTCTATTTTCCAAAGACTTTTACAAGTATTTAACCTCCCTCATGATATGCTGTGTGCTTGACAGAACTCTACTTCCAGCAGCAGAGACACAATGTTCTCTGAGGTTTTGTTGCTCTGTTTTTGAATTCTAAATATGTGTTTACACTGTAGTAAATTGCTGCCAATTTTGTGGTTTCCTGTGCTCTTCAGATAGAATAATATCTGAGAGGATTTTTGCTTGAAGAACTGCTGTTCATTTTATTTAAATGTACTTCATGCCTCTGTACATCCTTAATATCAAAACTCATCCTGCTAAAGGTGTTCCTCTGGGTTCAAGGTTGATTTGGACTGCATTTGCCATGTTTATAGGAAGACATAATATGAGGATGAGCTCAGAGCAGTATGTAATTTCCACGCCCACAGACCTACAGAAATTTGAGCATGAGTGTCTGGGGTCAGAACAGCAGATGGAACCCCTTGCTGAAGTTCTGGATTTGAACTTTGCAATCCTGTCAGATTAAGTTATTCTGAAGAAATGCATTCACAGAAAGCAAGATATGGAGTGTTTGTGCAACATTTTATAAACAGAATTGGTTGTTATGAATATGACTAAATTCATTTGCAGTAATTCTGCTACAGTCTTAGTTAATCTCATCCGAAAAATAACCATGATGGTTTTTCTAGGTGTTCGGGGCCTTAAAAACTAATTAATGGACGAGGAGAATATCACTAAATTTTGGGATTCAATTGGTTCCCATGTTCTAATTCACTCTTTAATTTACAAAAATATATATTAAGATGCTGAGTAAGATGTGTTGTTCTTTCTGATCTGAGATGATTCAAAATGGGATCACCTTTTACAGATCTGTTTGTCTGCCATTCCTGAGAAAGTCCTCATTAATGTTTATTGGAGAGGGGTTCCAAATGTAACCAAAGTTTAGAACATCTTTGAATTTTGGAAAAGCTTGAGCTCAGCAACTCCCTGGGGTAGTTGGGAACTCTAAACTACACCTATTAAGAATTGAATATTGAATATCAAAAATATTGAAGATTTTCCTAATTTTGAATCTTAAAGCTGATACAAAAGATGAAGGACCTTTAATGAGATGACCTATAGGATACATGAGTGGCATTTAAAAATCATATTTCCAATCTGCAAAGAAACATTGAAATTCCACAATTTTCCATGAAGAGAATTCTGGAGAAAAATGTTTTGGCTCAGCTGAAGCACAATAATTATCTGTTGTAGAAGATAAATATACGTATATGTATACAATTCAATCTCCTTCAAGATTAAACATTCTAGGTGAACAAGCATTTTCAAGCAAAAGCCAGGATCTATGACTCTAAAAATGTTTTAAAGATTATTTTTTAGAAAAAATATTTTTATCAGACTTTTTTCTCATCTTTTTCCACCTAAAAAACACATTGATGAAATCACAGTGATTTTACAAAATATTGCCACTTTGCCATTTTTTTCCTCTAACCTCTCATTCAGTCTTGTTAAAATTATTGATCAACAGTAATATTCCATGGGGAAATGCACAACACAAAGCCAGGCTTTTAAATTTTCACTGGAGAAAAAATATAAAGCATTTGAATATGATATTTATCATTGAATGCCTACATGAAAAGTATTTTTACTGCATCCTTAATAGTGGA
Source organism: Perdix hodgsoniae (assembly GCA_035772895.1). Lineage (NCBI taxonomy): Eukaryota > Metazoa > Chordata > Aves > Galliformes > Phasianidae > Perdix > Perdix hodgsoniae. Next base: position 16,652,621 of record JAPSGF010000002.1, on the reverse strand, counting down.
AATAATCATGTAGGGTGTAAACTGAGATTACACAGTTTATACACAGAAAAAATTCTAGTATAAGAAGAAGCTGGGCTGTATTCTGTAACAGTAGAACATATGTACTATACCAACCAGAGCTAATGTACAGGATGATGCTCCCTGTTTAGTGGATAGCAAAGTGCACTTACCAGTCCATGATCAGTGGGTTTAGATAAGACAGGCAGAACATTGCAGACAGAAGCTGGAAACTGGGTTGGTCTTGTTGCTTACTTGACAGAATGAATATGGTCATGCTGATCTAGGAAAAACAAACAAACAACAACAACTGAAATAAATACTTTGTGTAATTTGCTTTGAGAAATTGTTCCATCTTATAGCATTTATGCATAGATATATGCAGCATTTTCATGCATGATGTTTTACTAAATCTGCTTTACGTGTATATTTTTTGCTACAGGTTAGTAGTAAAGATGAAGATTTTCTTGACCTTTCTGTTGACGTGGAGCAGAACACATCAATTACACACTGTCTAAGGTAAATGAATGCATCCCTTTGATGAATGTTTCTTTTTGACTTTGTTATATTTTCCAAATCTACTAGATGCAGAAAAGAGAAATGGAATAGGATTGTGTTTTAAGCTTTTTCTAAGCAGAAAATTACTGTAAACTGGGTTCTTCCTCTAGTGACAAAATACACACTAATGGATTCTGTTTTTCTCTCGTTTTCAATGTATGTGCTTGAAAGACAAAAAAAAATTTCTCTCTTGGGGAAAAGTCGATTGCACTGTCATCTGGATGAATTGCTGCAGAATAATAATTGGTTTCAAAGAGATTTGTGTGTGCTTATCTTTAAGCTTTTAGTCAAGTGCTCTGTTGATTAGGATTTATGTGCATATTAGAAGTCAAGTGTGTGCTTTGTAGAGCACTAGAGTCCTTAGAGGGCAAAAGATTTCAAAAGTCTTCTGTTGTGCCATGTAAGTTTCTTATTGCACATCCTGCCCTATAATTATAATGAGAAGTTTTTAAGTCAGTTCCACTCTTATTTCATGCCTAATTATTAAACAAATCCTTCAGAGATCTACGTAATTTTCAGATTTGCATGAATGGTTACTCTGAGAGATGTAAAATATATGGAGTTTTGGCATTGATGCAATAGACAGACACCTAGGTTTAAGACAGAACGTTACTGCTCTCAAGTAATGATTACTGATTGGCCAAATTACTCATTCAAGCTCCAAAATTGCTGACAACTTGAACAACTGCTGAAACTAATTAACAGTTATTCTGGAATGCCTAGGAAGTGTTGCCTGATATCTCATATCAACTATGGAGTTGAGAAAGAGAAAGCACACAAGGTACGGACCACTTCCTGAGTCAGATGGCAGTGATTTCTCTCTGGACACAAACGTCCTGAGAAATGGCTGTTGCAAAGGAGTTGCTGTGTCTTTACAGCTTAAAATACTGCTGCATTGAAAAGGTACATAAAAGAAAATCTGTGCAATACAACATTTCAGTAAAATGAATTTCTTTTCCATATAGAGGTTCTTTTCAGCTATTTTTGTACATTTTCAGATTTAAAGTGTCCTGTTTCTGTATGAAATCCAAAGAATATAAGCCTCTGGCATACCTTAACTCCACAAAGCAGACAGCTGGGCCTGTGAAGCAGCAAAAGTTCAACAATAAATATAGTGAATTTCCATTATTTACCAGTCCATTTGATCCCAATTTCTAATTAATCTGCCTGTGATTTTTGTTCTGTTTTGTTCCACTAAGAATTTTGTCATCTGTCAAAATAGAAAATTTGTACTATTTACTCATATAAGCAGTAGAAGGCATCTTCTGCAGTGTATAGAACCTGCAGAGTTTCTAGAAGTTTCTAGAAATGTGGGGGTGTAGAGGGTCAGTGGTGAATTAACATGTCTTGAAAGAGAGAGTAAATTCCTTTTTCCCGTTAAAATACCATATAAATGGATGTAGATTGGCCCATTAATGGAACAGGAGGGAATTAGAAATGTCTTGCAACTCATTCTGCTGCTGTAGAGAAAGGTTTCTCAAACCAGTAGTTCTTGTTTTTAAGTGTGAAACATGTTTTAGGAATGCTATTCTGAGAAGTTCTTGATTGATAAAGCAAAAACAGAAATTGCACTTTTGAAGGGCAACAAAAGCATCTAACTTCTTCATACATCTCTTCCCCCAAGGAAATAGTTATTACTTAGTATGTAGGCTACTTGCTTTGTTCTTGGTACAAGACAAAAAAATTAATGTGCTGAGTCAGTAAACAAGTAGTGCCTCTAGGTTCTGTGACTGTGCCTCACCTGCTTTAGTAGAACACGGTAACAGCCTTTTAGATGGAAGGTTGAGGATAGATAAGAGGGTAGTTTCTTTTAGATTAGATATTGAAAAAAAAAAAAAAAAAAGTACTCTTTGAGGATGGTGATGCAGTGACACAGTTTGCCCACAGAAGTAGCTGTATGCCATAGATGCCCCATCCCTGGAAGTGCTCAAGGCTGGGTTGAATGGGGCTTTGGGCAACTTGATTTACCAAGAGATGTCTATGCCCAAGGTTCCTTCCAACCCCAGGGTATTTGAGTGATAGTATACATCTGTTTAAAGTGCAGAGTCACAAAAAACCCACTGTGACTAAAGTGGAAGATAGGTGCTTATGTCTGCATTGAAGGTTCTCAAAACACCTGCCTACTTCCAATGTAATGCTAGAGGTGACAAAACAAATTACTGTCTTTTTTTTTTCCTGTTAAGATTTTTAGTCATCTAAAGTTCTGTTCCAAAGCTTATCAACATTGTGATTTCTGACAAATCTTTTCTGCCAACTGCACAGCACAGTCAGGTCAATCTCTGCATCTCTTCAAAAGCTCAGTCTATGAAGTTTCTAAGCATATTTACTTTAGTGATATTTACCAAAACCGCTATACTAGATGACACTTTCCTTTTTAGACATCATGAAGGTATAACCGCATAACTTCTGGATAGATGTTCAGAGGTTAGGGGATGCAGAAGACTGAGTTCAATTTATTTTTCTGCATAAGAAGATTCAAGTTTAGCTTACAGGAGAACATTATAAAACATGAATTACCTGGGGATGAAAGAAGTGTGCATAAAGATGTTCCATTCTATAAATAATTTTAAAAGGCACAGGATGGGTTAAGCATCTACACTGAAATCTAGGCAGCCCTTGACATGTAAGAGATGAGTATATAGGTCCCATTTAGAGATAGCTGACCCATTCCCTCCCCTACGAAGGCAAGATTGGATGAAGCCCTGGGCAGCCTGGTCTAGTATTAAATGGGGAGGTTGGTGGCCCTGCCTGTAGCAGGGTATTGGAGATTCATGGCCCTTGAGGTCCCTTCCAACCCTGGCCATTCTGTGATTCCCTGTATTGCACAGAGGGCCTCAGTACCTAATACAAAGCTTTCACTACAGCCAGATACTGTAAGTCTCTTTGCAAATACCAGTACAGCTTCTTCAGGTGTTTTAGAAAACCAGATTTCAGCAGAAACAAGATTTCATCCTCTGTGTCTTTTTAGGATTCCAGTTCCACAGTCCAAGTGTGGCACTGGGTAAAAAGAATTAAGAACTTTGAAGAACTAATAATTGTATTTACTTACAGAGACTTCAGTAACACAGAGACATTATGTAGTGAGCAGAAATACTACTGTGAAACCTGCTGCAGTAAACAAGAGGCACAGAAAAGGTAAGCGAAGAGCAAGGTGGACAAGCCTTCTCTTTAACATTTATTGTGTTTGTAGAACTTGCACCCCACATACATGCTCTGTGTGGGCCGGAGAACTTGCAGACAGATTCAAAGCTATTATACTAGTCAGTGTAGAAGCTACTACTACAGTAGTACTGCTACTACTGTTACTCACAAGCTCCTTTTCTAATGCAAACATTTAATCATTAAGGAAAAAGTGGCTTTGAACTGGGCAGGTCTTTACCATGTGCATTCTTATGGTGTCACAGGATGCGAGTAAAAAAGTTGCCAATGATTCTTGCCTTACACCTCAAGAGATTCAAGTACATGGAGCAATTGCACAGGTATACTAAGCTGTCTTATCGTGTTGTATTTCCCCTGGAATTACGTCTCTTCAACACGTCTGGTGATGCTGTCAACTTAGACCGGATGTATGACTTAGTAGCTGTTGTTGTTCACTGTGGAAGGTAAGACTCCCTCACATTGATCATCTCAAACTATTGCAGGTTCCAGGCATTTGTCAAGGGTGAGGCATGACTGACAAAATGGAGGGAGAGTGGAAGAGGGGACATAAGCTCTACAGCTGCCTCAGCTTGCGTATGTCTTGGCCAGAAGCTCTTAGCCACCCTTCCTCACAGTAGTCTGTACTTCTGAAAAATAGGTTCCCAAAAGTCAACAGATTGAAATCATGCAAAAGGAAGAAGAAAGCTGTCTCTTTCCTCATCACTTGGAGAGCTTGGAGCCAGGACTCCGTGAGGGCCATGGGCTGTTAGCATGTAGACTCTGCAGCAGATCAGCCAGTTCCTGTCAGGACAATGAAAATGATAGCTTTATTGAAGTATCTCAGAAGGTGAAGCATTGTTAGACATGAAACGAACAGACAAATCTCCGGGGCTGGATAAATGTCTTGTTCTTCCTTAATCTCAAAAACCATAAGTAAGGTACTATTCATGGCTCATATTTTCAAAACATTTCCCCTTAAAGTTACTCCATGTTGTTTTAAAAATATTTGCCATAGTTGATGCCAGCTAAGTACTGTGTAGATCAATTTGCAGATGCTCATAGCACAAATCAAAACAATACAGGACAAATTTAGTTGACTAGGTCATAGCAACGAGGCAGGAAAAAATGGAACATATATACTGTACTGCTAGAGATGGATTTACTGTATTCTTCTTAGCATGTAACTATAATTTCACCTACTTTTATATAGACAGGCTACTTATCAAAATAGACCTAATAGTGCTTTCTAGTGTTATATTGGGTTTTGAGATTTTTCTTCATTTTCCTTTTCAGTGGACCGAATCGTGGGCATTATATTACCATTGTGAAAAGTCATGGATTTTGGCTCTTGTTTGATGATGACATTGTAGAGGTCAGTATGCTGAAGGCCATGAGCACAACATTTGAGTTCATGTTCTCTTCTTTGTTTGGAATTAAAATTCTGATCCAGATCTGCGTATAGATTACTACTCTGCAAAGCCACAGCTTGGCTGTAACGTGACATTTTGCTCAGCTCTGTTAGAAAGTTATATTGCAAACAGAATGATTAATGGTGTGGTTCTTACCCTGTCAGTGTAAAAGACAGTCATTTTATTGTAAAGCAACATCAAACATTTTTAATATCAGATTCTGAGTGTTTAATTTGGAAAGTTTGTTATACATAATAAGATCAAGTTAATTCATTAAAACTTAAAACATACAGGAACTATTTTGCAATCTTTCACAATATCACTTGGTAAAATTGGACTGGGTAAAGTTAGGGTTGTTTGGAGTTTTACTTCTTGAACAACTAGGAGGGGTTATAAGAGCATCTGAATTTTGTGGTCAGTCTGGGATTGTCTGGATGAAAATTAGTGAGGCATGTGGTCCACAGCTATTACAGATTGTCTAAACATAGCGCAATTCATTCCCAAGCAAAACCTTTATGTCACCGTGGCACCTGGCATAACTGGAGTCTCGAGTCATGTTTCCCAGGTTTAAATCCATTGGAGTAATGTAGGACTACAGGACCTTGGGAAGGAAGTATTGAAGAGCGTTTCTGTCACTTTTCAGAAAGATGAGGTCACGTTTGTGCTTTTTGTTTACTACTGCATTCCAAACAGATCATGTTATTTGAAAAAGCCTAATTCCTTTAGGCTCTCCAAGGCAAACATTCCTATTGATTTCAAAGACAGCGATCAGTAGGGTTTAGCACCTGAACATTAATTAACATTTCACTGCTTGAACTGCAAAGGGAATTTGCTAACTGCTGCTCTGAAACATGTAAATGTCCTCTGTTTTTATATAGCTTTTTAATCTATGCTTGGCATTTCTTTTGCTTAGGAGTATGTTAAATGATTCTATTTATTTTACAGAAAATAGATGCTCAAGCTATTGAAGAATTTTATGGACTGACCTCTGATATATCAAAAAATTCAGAGTCTGGTTATATTTTATTCTACCAGTCAAGAGAGTGACTTTGACTTGGGAAACTGTGACAACTGCACACAACAACTCTGCAGGCAAAGAAGGTGATGGCTCACTGAACTGACTTTTACAAAGACCTCATCTTGTATGACTGAAAAATGATTTTTTCTGTCTCTCATTAAATGGCCTATGTGGTATTGACTGTAACTGTTCATTTTTGATATACAGAACTTTCGTTCAGGAGGGGAGGGTAGTTTGTTGTTTTTAAGTCTGATTGATAAGTTAATTGCAGTCAGATTCTAGTGGAATTTATATGGAATAACATTTACACATCGAAAGAATTGGATGTCAACTGTTAAACCAAATCTGGCTAGAGCAGTATTTTATGTGGAACAGCTCACTGTATTTAGGCCAAAGCTGTTATAAGCTTTCTAAGTGATTTTAGAGTGTATTGACTTACTTAACCAATTTAATTTAAGTGTAAGGGGAAAAAAATCTGCTTTACAACGACTGGAATTGTCATAGGGTATTTTTTATTATTATTATTATTTTTTTTTTTTTAACATGGTACTCTCAACTGCAAAGGAAGTTAATCTTCCAAAAGTCATTTAAGTTTTGGAGGTTGTTAAAAACTTTCAGTGCATAATGTTAGGCCTAAAATTCATGTAGAAGGATATAAATTACAGTAGAACTAAGCAATATTATATGCCAAGTCAATGTGATAGTACAGATGAGGTGAGATTTCAGAACTTACAGAGCACTGGAATAAAATCAGCAAGATGACACATGTAACACAGAGATAAACTGCTTTTATACAGATCAAGCTTATCATTCTGTTAAAGCAATATAACACATTCTTAACTTCATTGATTATGCAGACATAACAACACTGCTCATGTGCAATGTATCCATGAGGACTGAAATTCCACAATCCAGCTCCAGGTGTGCTGTTGGTACACTACATAAAACAGGCCCCATCCTACAATTTTTTTTTAAATATTTGAAAGCATTTTGATCAAACTTAGTTCTACTGTTTCTGATTTTACTGGGTGACTTTGGCTGGCAATAGTAATATACTGGCTAATAAAACTATCAGACACACATACTGGAATACAGCAAAGAAAGAATGTAGAAGAATGTGTCTGTAGGGTATGAGAAGGGATGGAAAGCAGAATGAGGCAGAGGTAGCACTGGGTATCTCTCTTGGTTTGACACAGTTGTACAGTGCTTGAACCTTAGCACCCAAATACCTATTCAAATTAGATCAACAGCAAAAAACCTCCTGTTGTCTTCAGGGCAACAGAGAACTGGTTCTAGCGTTTGCAGAGACTCTTTCTCATCTCATGAAAGGTATTTCTACTTGTTACACTTATTGACTCTTGTTCAGTATTTATTAGACAATGTTGCTTTTGGTACTTTTCCTTTAGAAGCCTGCTTGTCATTTTGTGGCAGACATTATTTCAGAGAACTGCTTCTGAAGCACAGCTAAATCTTCTATTTTAGTTTTCCATAGGAAAGAGATAAATACTTTTCACTATATTCTACTGTGAACGTGAAATATTTTTTTTGTTGAATAATGGTGGAAAATGAAATACTAGCTTCTACACCAACATTGATTGAACAGATGGATTTATCTATGGCCATTTTGTAAACCAATGAAATGTAGCACTTTACACTGAAGGAGAAACAGAAGTGACCTTGTCGTGTGTGTGTGTGTGTGTGTGTGTGTGTGTGTGTGTGTGTAGTTTATTATGTCATTATACCAGGAAAAAAGAAAAAAAAAGATGTAGAGCATAACCTTAGGGATTGGGATGCCATTCTTGTATCGATCATGAAATGAAATGTTCTATCTGTAACACAAAAGACAGACATCCTACAGGAGACTTCAGCTCTCACTGAAGCCCAGGACATCTTTTCCAGTGAAAAGCTAAACCTGTAAATCCTTATTTAATGGATTTATTTATGTGCATTCCAAATTGTGACATTAAAAATATAATAATTAATTACCTTTTAAAACAAGAGCATTTCCTGCTCATGGATGAAGGCAGTTTCCAGATCAGCATTCATCAGTGTTGGTCCAAGAGTCTGTACTTCACAGTTTACTGCTGAACATTCATAGGACATTGTTCAATTTCCAAACAAGCAAGAAAAAAATCCTTAATGCAGCTCATGTTTGTACGTAAAGTAGTTGTGCATAAAAATAACATTAAACTTGGTTCAATTGTAGGATATATTAAAAATATATATATTTGAATTAACTTATCTGACAAAGTATTTTTAATTATTGGTTGGACTGGATGACCTTAGAGGTCTTTTCCAACCTTGGCAATTCTGTGATTCTATAAAAATGAAGTAATATTTAAATGATAAATTATAGGATGCTTTTTTCTTTTTTCCAGAGGCAAAACAGCCCTAGGTTGTAAAACATACAGATACTTGCTATGTGTTATTGAGAACAAAATTCATAGAGCGAGCTTTTTATCAAGTATGGAAACCATGCTCAAAAATGAAGCTCCCAAAACTTTTACTATAACTAACAAGAAATGCACAAGATGTATGACAAACTACTGGCAAAGTTCATCTCACGTCAGGAAAGACCATGGAACTGATACGACACCAGTCCCCCATCAGTGTTCTGACATTATCTCTGAAATATCACGGAATGCTCGCTTTATGCTAGTAACAGCTAAATTAAAGGGTATTTTCCTTTGATTCCAAAAAGTTGCAGTTATAATTCTAGAAATCATATCCAACCTACAGCATGCTGGATGTCTCAACTTTAGTCTGGCAAAAGCTGTCCATCGCAGCTGTATGAGCAGTTCTGCTTCTGGTGGGAGAAGCTCTGGTCTATTCCGAATTAAAAACATTTGCGTGAGTTTTGCAGGATTACAATCTTCGCAGGAACAATATTATGATCTACAGTGTTTTATTTGATTAAATAAAATGCAATCCTTTCTCTCACGCTTATACACAGATGTGCAGTCCCTTATGGAAGAACAGTAAAATATCTAGGACAATTGCAGCTTTTCAGCCAGCAGACAGGAAATAAGAAGATAGTACATGTCTAACAGTGCCCTGTGCTTCCCTAAAATTGCTGCTTTTATAGTATTTGGTTTTGAGTGTACTAGATCTAGTGGTATCTGAAGTTCTCTACCTCTTTCACATGCTGCTGCTGAGAAGTATTGCTCATTTAAAAACTATAAAAACTTACCATGTTCTTACTTAGAAGAAAAGAACAGTTCCATCCTATGCCATTTTTTTTCCACCAAACCCAAGGAAGCACTGCAGTGCGGATTAATCACTTATCTTAGAGGATGAGCTCAGACCTCAACTTTTCCACAGAGCAAGCTGTCAGGGTTTTATGTAATTTCTATTTCTGGGACACAGCAGAGGAAGACAGAAGAAGGAGTGATGGAGAAACATATCAGTGAAGCAGAACACCTTGTTGCAGTCTTGAAATGACTCCCATCAATTCTATATTAAGAATCTACAGTAGCCACAGAGAAACAGATAGTATCTTAAACATCTCATTCCTTTAGCAGTTGGGGTGAAGAAAATAAGGCAGTAGGCATTTTCTTCACGTTAGACTTAGTAAAGATATTAAAGATCAAACCTGCAACTGGAATCTGTGTTACACAGTGGCTTCTAAAGTGCTGCCACACCTCTCCTTCATCTTCAGACATGGCATACCATTCACCCACCAGCTTGTGGCTGGTGAGTTGGAGCAGTATCTTGCAGCTGAATGTGTACTAGAAATATTGAGAAGTTCTAGTTTTAGCTTCATTCCATGTCAGTACTTTTTATCAAATTCTTTTTTAATTTATTTCTTTTTTGTTACTCTGTTAATGTATCTGTATAATAATTTAAGCAGTTAGTATTATTAGTTCTCTATTTTAATTTTTATGTACTTTGAGTTTTTAAGTGTAAACAACCCAAGCACTTTAAGCATCAGTGTCATCTTATGAAATTCCAATTGGCTTATCACTTTGCTGTTGGCTTTTTGTTTTGTATTCTTTTGCTTTGGAACCCTTTGCTTATGTTCCAGCATATCTACTTACAACCCAATTTCCATATCTAATTTTGGAGTTCTAGTTGGGTGGAAATTTGGGAAGCCCAGATTTGTTCATTACATATTTGTTCATAAGTAACAAGAATGCAGTATTTAATGCATGCCTGTCCTCTGACCTTGTATAGCAATACATACCTGATGAATGCAATAACACTGCATGTTTCACAGTCTTGTTTGCACTCTTATCTGCTAGCCCACCTGGGAGTGATTGCAATCTTTTCATCTGTTACAGCTATCAGAGATCATAATTTCGAGAATCTCCACTGCTTCCAGGAAAAAAATTTTTACTAGACAGACAGTTAAGCCAGTATTCAACTGATAATGCATATACTGCTCTTTGTCATTTTGTCTGCTCTCTGTGCAGTCTCAAACATGAGCAATCTGAAAAGCTGCATTTATTCATGGCCTTTGTGTGTGTACAAGCAAGGAGAGAAATCTTTTCAAATATTTCCTCTCCCCGGTTGGGTTCATGTAAAGGGAAGATGAGAAGCAGGGTATGTGCTGGTGTTAGGAAAAAGTAGCACTCCATCTATCAGAGACACTGGACATTCCTTATGGAGCGGTGCTGATGGTAACCATATCAGAAAGTTACTTCACAATTTTAGGGGCAAGGGTAATTGTTAGGTGTTTAGATATAGTATTCCGTTTGATCAACAAAAAGCCCCGGACTTTTTCTGTTGCTACAGTGTTTTATCTCAGTTTAACATGGTACTGAATATTTAAATGACTCTTGGCAAGCCTCAATAGACATGCTTTTAATTTCTTTCCAGCTAACATGCATTACTTCAAAGTGATTACTTGAACCAACCACAAGAACAATTTAGATTAGCACAGCCCTTTTGCTTACAAGGTCAAATAACACCTACCAGGAGGTATGTGCCCACCTGATGGGACCAGCTGGGCTAAACCAGCACCTTTTTACACACTAATGATCCTTTACCCCCTAGAAGGTTTGTTTGCTGGCTTTGCCTGAAGGATTTAATATAAGACTGCACATAATTCCCTTTATTTCACGGTCTCAGAGTTGCTATAATTCTTTAATAAATCTACTTCATTGGGTTATCTGGGCTAAGAGTATTGCACAATATATAACAAATTAGCTTTTCTGTGCCATTCACAATGGTGAGTTTGGCAGCTTAATGCATACGACGAAGCCTGTTACAGGTGGCAGTTTCGCTATATGTAAGATTATTGAATAGTGAGACATTTTTCCGTTACTGTAGTAGGACTGTAGTTCTGGACTGGCATCTAGCACCTTAACCCTCCAACTTACCTAGATAAAGCTGATGCTTCACATTCTAGATAACCCTACCCCTTCTCCCAGAGGTTCCAAAAAGAAAGAGGCAAACCCTTTGGGAAGATGCCTTGCAGTTCAAAAAACACCTTGCCTACCACAGTAGATAATTCAGAAATATTTGTATTCACTATCCCCCATCCTTCAAATCCTTAGTACATATACATTCCTTAAAGAGACTATACTCAAACATCAGCTTTCTACTTGTCACTGCATTCATATTCTAGCATCCCATGATGGATTCTGTTCAAATAGGATGTTATTTTCTCATCTTACAGCTCTCATTCTAACTGTAAAAGCAACTCCAGGGCAATTGTAGTACACATTCAAGTGCTTTTCCTAGAAATGATTTTCCAGCTTCAGTGACTTTCATTAAAGAGCACTAACAGGAGCTCTGTCACTTACCCATGTCTCTTTAGGAGTAAAGTCAGCATCACTGCATGAATATGGGTGTAGGAAGGGAAGAAAAAAGAGCTGAGGCAGAAATATGGAAAGAGTTGGTTTGTCTGAGGCTTTGGATGTGTATATCTGTAAATATGTAGTCCCTATCTAACTGGTCCTAAAGGTGCAATGGTAGTAAAACTACTTACAAATTTTGTGCTAGTTTTTTAAACAGAGTAAGAAGTAGTAAAACTATTAGGCATACAACTGGGAACACATAAAAATACTGAATTTCTTGTAAAGCAGACAATACACAGTGTGTATCAGAGTATCTACTCTTTTTAATCATGTACATGTAATTAAAACACGCACTACCTGCAGAACTGTAAGATAAATCTTGTGTTGAATATTAAGGTTGAAACATAACAAATCAGTATTTTCTTCTGTTAACATGTTTATATTTTACATAAAATAAACTCCCTAGCTGATATTGCTTCCACTCAGCTTGCTTTGAATTCATTTGGAGCCAGAGTAAGGCTCTGAACATTGATGTTAATGGCTGTAAAAATGCTTCTGAGTACAAGATGTCTTTGTGCTTACATATGGGAAAACTGCTGCATCTTGATTTTTATTTCACTGCAGCCATAGTATTTTGAGTGGCTTCAGGGAATATTTTACCACCAGGGCTGACCGTCTCTCCTGTGCCTTAAGGGAACACATTTTGAGTGAGTTATCTTGGCAGAATATACACATAACTTCATGACCAAGCTGTACCTCGCTAAAGCACCAACCTTGCCAAAGTTACTGAGAACAGCTAAAATCTCAACAGAACAAAGAGCAGCTAGAATGTGACTACATTCTGCAACAGAGAAGAACTAAAACCCCAAGACCTTTAACTTGAAAACTGACTATTGCTATTGGAGTGGGAATGAGTTCTGCTAAAGGGTCAGAGAATTGAAAGATTCCTGTAGACTGTTCATTTTCCTGGAGTTATTCATTAACAAACACAAGTGTACTTTCTCAAAAGTGAGAAAATTAGGGGGCCAGACATTCTAGCCCTTGCCTAAATGGATTCTTGTTATTCCTCCAGAATGTTTCAGAGAAGCAAAATCAAACATGGCTGTCAGATTGTCTGTTAAATTTGTAGCCGACACGCCAAAAGATTTATGGTGTATCAGACTATTAAAGGACTGAGTTGAAAAACACAACTTGCAACACAAATTTCCTCTCGGATAAAAACGTTGAAGCACCTTCAGATTTATTCCTAGGTTACTATTACAATGTAAGTTTTTAACTGAAGGATGGGGGAACCAATTTGAAATGTGAGAGATGATAGAAACAAATCTCAAATGCCAACTTTTAAAACATGATATAGTGTACATATAAATAAAGCAAGAAAATATTCCTAAGAATATTGTATGTTAGCTCCAGAAGAACTGGTCACACTTGCATTTTCCCAGGAGTCGTATAATGCTCAGCTATCTCCCTTATTTTTCAGTATGAGTTAGAGTAATTACTTTTAGATTAGACTGTGTTGTGTCCTGTATACCAGAAAATTAGAGAGATGCCAAAAATATAATTTCATCTTAATTGAAAACTCAAGGGAGGTAGGATAACATGGTAAGATTCTTTGCTTAAATACACTCACTAGATTGAAAACAGTGATAAATCAGAAATAGGTACGTAGCATGGAAGACTGTGTTTCTAAAGAAAGATGTTGATTTCCTTGAAGGTTAAACCTTTCCAAACTGTAACAGATTTTATCCCCACCACCACACACACTGCTGTTCCTTTCCACATGTCTTCATGCATTTGAGGAGAGGCATTCTCAGTCCACTTTCCACAACAGATGACCTACATCTCTGAGAACAGTGTCAGAGTTCAGATGGGAAAGAAGCACTGATGGCATTCAGTTCTGTAGAATGAGCTCTAATCAAAGCTAATACAGTCTTTGTTTCCATCAGCTTAGCCAGCCATAAACACTTCACTTATTACTAACAAACTGAGCATTTTATCTCACCATGAATACAGAAACAGCAGAGAAGAAAAAACCTGGATTTTCCAGGTTGACGCAGCACAAATGGAGAGATCTACCATGATCAAAGAAAATTCAAGAAGTAGAAAGTAACAGAGATTTTGCCAAATTAGTGGAAGTGCAAAATAGAGAGTTCAATACTGAAATGAAATGTGGAATAAGCCAGAGTGAAACCCTGCCCATGGAGGTATCTGGGGGAGCATGATTCAATGATGGGTTTCAGTAGGTCAGGGCAGGTTGGTGGTTAGACTTGACAATCTTGAAGATCTTTTCCAACTAGAGCGTTCTGTGATTATCATCTGGATTTCATTTTACACACACAAGGAAAAATATGCAACTCGTCCTAAAACAACAAACATGATGGAAAAGAAGATATAGTTTTCACCCAATGTTGCAAACTATGCAATAGAGATAAAATTCTACCATCAACCACATCAGTGTAGCTCTGAAGAACCTCAAGACAGGTTTGCAGTTCTACAGGAGATGAGAGTAGGAGATAGAATAAAGTTTCTTACAACTTTCTCCCAAAACTTTCAGTGTGCAGAGCTGTGCTTTCTAGGAGTGGTAAGGGAGAATGATGTGTAGAATACAGGAGAAATGCAAGTGTGATGATCTCTGCTTTCTGAGAATGTGGTTCAGGTGCACAAACAAAAAGTTACGCTTTATTTTGCTGCTAATGATAAATTCCTCACTGTCATTTACAAAGCATTTTTCATCTTTGAAATAGTTTACCAGTCAACTTAATAACTTTCTAACTCTGCACTTCACTGGGAATTGTACACACTGTGTGATATGCATCAAAGTCCCTACATATGTGAGACAACTGCAACTTGCACTGAAGCTGGACGCTCCTCATCTACATAACTTTAAATAGTAGGGACATTTTCCTCGGCTCCACACTGGGTGCCTTACTGACCTATTCACTTCTGGATGCAGTTCAAATTGCAGAACTTGTAGTACATGGCTAAAGCATAACCTGATCCCCCTCTGCCTCTGAAACAGCTTGGCTTGCCTGGAATGCTCAGGGGCAGCTGAGGTTGCTCAGGAGCTTTGTCATGACAGTGCTTTACTTTCCAAGGAATGGATCAACTCTCTGGCAACTGCTAACTTTAACATGACATCAAGGAATGTTGGGTAAAGCAGGGATTATGACATTTATTTGGTTTATTTCTCCTCTCTATTCTGGATATTTATACTGACATATGCTGATCAACAAAAGTATTCTGAGGTAAGGTCACTGGACGTCTGCTGGTTTAATTCTCACAAGATGAGTAGTAGAGACAGAGCCTAGTGTTGGCTGGGACACCAGAACAGCATCCAATGGCCCGTCGGAAGCTGCATTGAGGACAACATCCTCCACATAGAAAGTTAAGTGGAATTCTTGCCTTTACTATGATGAGTTTTTTATACACACAGGCTGCCAATTCTAGTGTTGAAATATATGGAGATGTGCCTGGTAGTACTGTGTGTCTATGTTGCAACATAGCTTCAAGTATCATTTAATTAACAACACTTTTGCAATAGCACATCTCAGAGTAGTGTGAAAGACGCCCTCTTTTCCCACCATCCATTTCTTCCTGAGTGGATGAGTGCCTCCTCCTTTTGAGGGACTGCAGTACCAGATCATCAGCCACTCAGTATTTTATATTTTATTGGACGCATTCACAGAACTCATATACAGCCTTCAGCAGGGGATGTTCGGGAAGAAGAGACTGAATGCAACTAATCACATTGCTATCAAGATCTCATCGTGTTACATGAGGCAAATGATGCAACCTCTCTCTTCCTCCATCTCCCATCTAGAAACAAGTATACCGTTATTTATGCATCTCAGAAATGCATGGGACTAAGGTTGGAGGAGCAGAGGCTGCAGCCTGAGTCACTCATGCAGACAGCAGTCAAGTCCTAACAGTATATATTTTCCTTGTCACTAAATCTTCTGATAATATAAGCAGCTCTTCTTTCACAGATGGGAAGTGGCAGACACTAGGACTGCCTGACTGCTATTTGACAGGAGGAAATCTTTACAAGATGATCAGACAACTACCCCAGATGACAGGAAATAATTCAGTGATACAAATACACTCCCTATTTGCCCTGAAAAGGCAACAATAATGTTGCTTTTATTCCAAGTTACATGTCCCATTATAACATCAACCAAAGTTGGAGAGCAAAGTCTGGGCCCAGGGTGAGACAGAGGAAACCAAACAATGGAAGTGCTGCATGTTCCTTTCCACTCACTGTCTCTCACAATGGCTGCATCTGCAAATTTCTAAGAGAAGGGAGAAAATTCTACGCAGACAGCCCATTAGAGTGCCATTTGCTTCCAAAGAAGAAAAAAGAAAGCATCCAAGGAAAAGAAACTTCCTTCCCAAGTTTATCCAACTAATGGTTGCTATTTTTGCAGATAGGAATTAGGCTGATGGAGTACGCACCAAGCACTGCCTGGTTCCTTACGTATCTGCTTAGCTCGTTTGCCCCGTAAAAGATATTTGTAAAGTTTTGCAACGCATAATAATTTTCCATTTATGTCACAGATAATCAGATACTATCATGTTATTTACAAATATTGTTCATTACAGATGTCAGTCCTTTTTCTCCTCTACTTTCTACAGGCAGCAAAACTGCTGCTCTATTTCCCAGGCAGACAATAAAGAATAACGTCTTGGCCACAGTAAATATTCAGAAAGATGAAATGAAAAGAGAAGAGATGAAACAATAAGGAAGAAAACATTTTTTTGTTTTGGTCAAGCTTTTTGTAAAGTTACTTTAGGAAATATTTACTCTGTTACTATCCCCACATTTTATTTTCTGTGGTCTCAATAGATTCATTACATGAATATTCCCAGCCTTCCCTGTTTATTCCATTCCGTAGGAGGAAACAAAGTTATTCCATTTGCAGGAAGATACACTTTCTGTGACAAGTAAAAAACTTCTGGCTTTCTCTTTTTGCTGGAAAGGATAGAAGAGGCTCATACATCAAGCTAAAAAAATAGCTTGATATAATTGTGAGCCAATTAAACCTTAGTGGTGTTCTGACCAAAGAGGTTATTTGAGCCAAATCACTTCCCTCAATCTAATTTACCCCATTAAATATTTTCTGATTGAGACATAAACCCAATGGCAGCCAAACTGAACAATAGCTGAGGAAAGCTGGGTTTCATCACTTCAGTCTTCTTACCTCAAACCAGTTAATTTTCCATGCTGTAGTGGTTTCCCCCTAATGGGTGGCTAAGTTCCACCATTCTCCTCTGCTACATCCCTTTCCTCAAGGTAAGGTGGCAAGAAAATACAATGGAAAAAGGCTCAAGGGCTGAGATAAGGACAGGGAGATCACTCAGAGATTACCATCACAGCAACACAGAATCAGCAGTGGGAAATTAATAGTAAATCAACAGTGAGAAAAGTATTAGCTGGGGTAAAAAACTGTGATATAATGTTAGTTTTCAAGTCAGATTTAGAAGAGGGAATAAAAGTCACATAAAGACCTGAGAAGATAATTGAATCTGCACAACAGTAGGGATAACTCAAGGGAGGTTTAACGAAAAGAAAAAGGTCTGAGCTGGAGAATTCAACTACACACTCATTTTCAGAAAGTTAAATGAAGAAATAATGCTGAAGTGGATCTCTATAGAAAAAAACGATCCCTTGGGAAAGTTATGGTAGGATATAGATAAGCCAGTTTGGGAGCAGCAGCATAGGCTGGTGTATGTCCCAATAATGCATTATTTCTTACAGTGCTGGACAGGAAGAGAGAAATGGAGAAGAACTGCGATTAGTATCACAGTTTCTCTCGGGAAAAATATACTTGTTCTTTCTCAGCCATGAGGTCGCAACATAGGCCCCAACACAGACAAAGATAAACGTATTTCACCTCCTCCCATTTTCCACTCTACTCCCAGGATTCACCATAAATTTCAATGATCTAAAACTAACAAAGCTTTGCTACAAATTGTTTTCATTGTGAGCCATCCCCAAATATTCTTCCTTTTTAATAACAATAAACTACAGTTTCTTTCCCTGCTACTAAGACACAACTCCAGAGGCAGACATTGGCACCTCATGAGCACTGCATGGGGGAGTGAGGGCATCCAGCTCCCATGGATCCAGAGCACGAGCTCTGCAGAGTAATTCAGAATCTCACACATATCAGACAAGTAAAACCAGTTATGAAAATGTTCCTCTGCATTTCAGCTGAAGAAAGAGTTTAACTGAAGATCCAGCTTGTTATCAGAAATGTGGACCTGTTCACCAAGGCTCTCCAGCCTTAGGCAGAAATAGTTGAGATGGGCAGCTTGAGACGTTTTTCTGTTTGGGTAAAGAGAAGATTTTCAAGTTTCTTTGCACAGAAGCTAGCAAATAATCCTCACAAAGTAAAAGCTGATTATTTTGCATGCCTCCTAAAATCTATCTCATAGGTGGTTGTGCTCTATTTTCTTTATGTCCTACTGGTCTCATAGGACTCGCATAGCCCTTGGTCTCCTGCTTTCAACATCAGAGCACATGTCATCAGTAACAGTGAAGATGTTCATATGCAAATCAGAAGGTCCTTCAGCCTCAGGAAAATATCCCCCCAGATCTGCTATGGAAAGGGTTTGAAAATTATAGAACCATAGAGTGACTTGGATGGGAAGGGGCCTCAAAGATTATCTAGTTCCAGTCCCCCTGCTGTGGACAGGGTTAGCAACCACTAGATCAGACTGCCCAGGAACCCATGAAGCCTGGCCTTGAAATGGTGCTTCACTGAATTGACTGGAAACAAGCCGATTCAAGTCAATCAAATAAGTAGGCTAAAGTATATAGTCTCTTTAGTATAAAAAAATTGTAACATAATTTAGTGTATTCAGGAGGTATATTTATGACCATTCTAAGAAACACAGACAAAGCATTTTCATGATTCTCTGTAAGACTGGTTTCCATCTCTTGACTTATTTCAAGCTTTAAAAAGTTTTCTATGTTAAAAAAAAAAAAAAAAAAAAAAAAAGCTAACTCTACAGAGCTAAAATCTATCTACAGAAAAGCAAATCCCTGGAGTAGAGAGACCTGAGTGTGGAACCATAGATAAATTTGTGCCTGACTTTCTCTTCTGAAACCCAGTTTAAAACAGGCATAACACTCAGAGTTTCTATATTGATAGTTCCTTCAGGAAACTTGCTTCAGTAACGACCTCTTCCAAACACTACTTCTGAGATTTCTATTGAAAATGAATCATGCTACATGCTTAGAATTCTTAAATAAACAGAAACTCCTGTTTGTGGGTTTTGTGGGTTTTTTTGTTTGTATGTTTGTTTTTACATAAAAAAGCTTGATGTGCCATATTAAATTTCAGCCTGAAACATGGCTCCCATGGGCCATTGCTACATCAGCTGCCTTGATGCTTGCTATATAGGTTGAGAGTTTGCCTTCAGGATCTATTCATCTATTAATTTTTGTCACATCTAGATTTTGTCATCTCACTGTATTTTCAGAATTTACTTGGAAAATGGGTAATGAAGGTGGTAGTCACCACAGAACTCAGCCTCAATGAAAACAAGTCTGCAGGTATGAGAACGATAGTGGGAAGAAGATGGATGGACTATAAGCAGGAATGGTAGGAGGCGACAAAGAATAAAAAAGCCTAGGTAGAATATTAGTGAATAATCCCCCCAGCACGCAGAAACCTCTGAAAATCTTTGGATCGTGTTTCCAGAAAATCTGCATATTGAGGCTGGAATCAATCCTAGAAAATATACAGACATAATCTATTCTCAACAGTTGTGATGAACTGATGATTTCAAGAGCTGCTGTTCATTTTAGTGTTCATTCTTACCAGACTTTTCTTACTGGTTACCAGGCAAGGAAAAAAGAGCTCTTCTCTTCCAAATATATGTTTTGTACAAGAAAATGTGAACTTAGCTAACAGTAATTTTATAACACTATCCAACTACAGTGGAATATTCTGGTTTTGTTTCCTTCCCTCATTCAACATGTCCTCAAATAGGAAGGGACTTTACCTCATCTTTTTAGCTAAAAAATAACACCTGCGTGACTCTGTGGCTTTTCTGCTTAGCAGAGAGATATTTTGCTGAATAATAAGTGACAAAGACACCAGAGAGTTACCATCATTTAGTTTTGAGCCTTATCAGCTATGGGACATGAAAATATCTTGTTCTTCCAAGGGCTTTTCTTTGTGGACATTTACCAATTGTTATCTTTAGTTTTTGGATTCTCAGTCTTTAAACAATCATTTCAACATTCCTAGACTTTGGGAAAAGTCAGATCCAGATCTAAAATCAGTTACAAATTCTACAAGTTTAATATTACATTTGTAATGCTTGCCTTTTGTATTTGGAAGCAGCACTTGGGACCCCACTAAATTCACCTGAGAACTGCTATGGGATTTATGGTCTGCAAGCATCAAATCCATTTACACATGAAGAAAGCTAGACAGCTTGTGCTTAACCTCCTAAAGGGTGAAACCATGGATCAGATAAATAACAAAAGTTGTGTAATGTGGAAAATTCAAAATGAAAGGTCAAACCTATCTAATCAGTTAAATCATAAAATGCTTTCACTTGCTCCTCTGTTAACACACAGTTTCTCACACACAGAATATTCTGGAAATATTCTGACTCTCAGGTTTGAAATCTACTCAAAAAAGTGAAGGAAAAAGGGATGGATGACTGCCTCAGACACAAACCTCAGGGTATGCGTGCATCCTGTGCTCCAGAGCATCCCACAGAGCCAATGAGATCATCAAGTCCAATTCTAAGGTCACTTTAAAAAAAGATTACTCCGCATATCAAGTGCGCTCCATTATTTCACAATAGCAGCTTTTCCTCCTGACTTTTTCATCCAGACACAGATATCAGCCAGAATACAGTGGCTGCAGTAGATGACCTTTAAAGGTCCCTTCCAGCTCAAATGGCTCTATGATTCTATGAGAAAATTGTGATCTTATTTCTCTAATATAGTGCATTTCCTTGGCAGCAGGTGCCTTTTGACATTGCTCTCATTCTCTTTGGAACTGTATTTTCCTAATTCTGTGGGTTGTTCTGACCCTGTCTTTCTTTCTCCCAAACCAACCTGCCATCTTTCCATAACAGGAATGACAAGAAGCCAAATAATGTGGCTCTCTGCACCTCAAAATCTCCCAGCCACCAGGGGATGAAACAGATCCAGGCACTAATGAACATGATTTAATGAAAGATGAGCTCAAAACAGAACACCACATCCAATCATTCTCAACCAGCATTAATTATCATCATCTAAATTCACATAATATTTGATACACATGAAAAGAAGGGGGAGAAATCCTGACTTTTACACGCTACAAGTCAGCGTGTTTAGTGGCATTCACTGAAGCCAGTGTGAGCAGTCTTCATTCTGCTGTGCTGGAAATCTGGCTGGCACTGCCACAAACTACGTGTCTGTTAATTTTAAGTGCATGTATAATACTTGTAACTAAGTGCGTGTTACTATACTGAAAACATAGTGTAAAGATGTCAGACCCTGGCAGCTCTTGGTGAATTTCCTGCAGTTATAAGCATTCTGACAATTTTGCCTGTGCTTTCCATGACAGTTTCCAGACAACATGAGCCAGAAAATACAGAAAAAGCACCAGGCGTCTGGGGAATATCAGCTCCAGAAGGAGTGTGGCTTGTCATGAAACAGCTGGGCTTGGAGGTTGGTCCTCCTTTTCCCCCCTGCTTTGAGTACCTGGCCATAACTTAAAGACTTCTATAAGAACAGCTTGTATGCAAGGAGTTTGAAGAGGAGAAACTTCCAAGCTTTGTGATCCAGCATCCATTTGATACAGGGCTCTTTTGGAAGCAAAGGGAATTTAGAACAAGTATGTGTTAAATCTTAAAGAAAATACTCTAAAATTCTTTTGCATTGCCCTTCTTTTGATAAAATGGTACACGCTCCAACAACTCTTTCCTGCAAGATCCTCTCATCTCTGCATTTTGCCCCTGCAACTCTTAATTTTCAGTCTTCAGTTCCACAGAAAGCAGAAGCTAACAGTAAAAGCTGAACATCATGTCTATTTTTTAATTACTTTGTGACTTCTTTCACATGAATCACAAAAATCACTTGCATTTCAACTGCCTAAAATGTGTCTGGCAAAGATCTTTTGTAGAAATCTTTATGACAACACAGAAAGGAGCAAAAGTTTTTTGTTTGACTGTGTACATAAAATACACATTTTGTAGATACCAGCATATTAAGCAGCTACTATCTTCTTAATCAGCCTTTTTGAAAAGGCTGTTACACTCTCCAGAACAATGAAGGGTGTAAATCCTAGTCTCCTTTTCAGGGCTGTCTAAATGGTTGGAAGCCTAAGCTCTTCAACATGCAGTTTGTGGAAAACGTGAGCTTTTCATCCTCCTTGCAGGAGCACTGAGGTTACCTCTCAAAATACACTAACCTGGTTCTTCTGCAGGAACACAAAAGCCCTTTACAGGTATCCATCCAAGTGAAGTCCTTGATGGAGTAACACAACGTCCTTGAGATAGGCAACAAAATCCCTGTCTCCCAAATCCTATGTCTCCCAAAGCTCACCACAGTCCCTCTCATTTCCATCTGCACTCCAATGATTTTCTCTTCATCCCACCAGCACAAGAAAACTCAGGTAATCACTCTGGCTGCTTACGCCTCCTGTTACTGCATCTGTAAGTGTCACCTCTTGTCTGAGGAAGCTCTGCTGACCTGGTTCAGAGTAGGGCTGAGTCTTCACCTGGGTAACACCACTGACTGTTGGCAGCAAACCATCTCCCATGGAGCACACCGGTAACAAGAAAAATCTCATGGTGACAAGCATAAATGCTTTTACAAGACTAACAGAGAATGTTGTTATTATAATCCTTTCAACTTTTAGCTAATTTGTATTATCTTAGATTAGCGCAAATTACTTCAACTGGTTTTTGGATATTCAACATATTCTGCTCATTTTTATGCTTGGAAACAGGCAAGGAGTATATAATTGCTAATTAAGTGGTCTGCTTCTGCTCCTTTTGCAATCAGGAAAGAAAGCTTTCCTTTGAATTCAATAGACTTTGGGTTAAGGCTGCCTCACTAAAGCTCCGAGTCTGGTCAGTGCTAGAGATTAAAACAAAAAATGGAATAAATGCTCTTTTGGTCTTACAACTTGCCACTCTCAAGCTCAGTTTCCCTCAATGGAAATAGCACTAAAGTTAAGGTACTAGCCAAAAGTTGCCTTATTCAAATGTTACGTGTCAGTGTAGCCACTCATCTGAATATCACAATGTTGTCATTGGTTAGTGTACATTTATTATATATATATATATATATATATAAAAATGAAATAATCAGACTCTTTTTTGTTTATGCAGATCCCATGTGGATTTTAACAGGTACTTTACACAGCTGAAACTTCATAATATTATTTCTCCTTCCTTCAGGCCACCTCCATAATTTCAAATTCAACCTGAGATCATTACAGCCCTTCCAGAGTTGAAGTGCTGGCATTTACTTACTCATTCACCACATAATATAATGAAAGTTATTACAACAAGACTGAAAAAAGAACACTTATCACAGCTGATAGAGTTGCCAAAAAAGAAAGAAATCAGATCAGCAATGGAGATAAATACTATGCTAAAAGATTGCATGGAGACTGTTACTTTTTGAAGCCTGTTTACAAAGTCAGGCAGGTTTATATTCTGCTGCAAATCCCTTCAAAGATTTTCTATTACATACACACAGATCTCTACCTCTTCTATTTGAAATTTTCTATGGAAAGATTCAGTAGAGGTGTTTCAGAGTTATTTAGATCTTACAGAGAGGAAAAAGGTTTTTTTTTGTGGGATCAGAATGTGTTGTGCTCAGAGCTTTCAGCTTCATCTCCTCACTTTGGGCATGCCTGACTGCAGCTAACTTTGGCCTGCATTACCAACAACAGCCATTTTTTATTTTTTATTTTTTTTTACAAAAGCTATGTTGGCACCTAAGGAGCCAGACTTTCTGCTGAAAGAGACCGGGTAGCTCTACAGGGCCGTGAAAACCAACTGTCTTTCACCAAATGGAAACCACTTCACAGCCTTGATTGCAGCTGTCTTTCCTGAACAAATGTGGTTCTGATTTCAGATATGTAAGCTATACCTGACCTTAGGGGTTGGGTGAACAGCTAGATTAAACTATTTGTGAGTTACCAAAGGGCTTTTGATTACATAATACCATGAAAAAAAATATATATTCCATTCCTTTTTTTGCTGTAAAAAAATGGATTGAAAAATTACTAATGAGAAAGAGATCCAAGTTTCTGAATTGCAGGTTTATAACCACATGGAAAGCTGTAGCACCTTCTTATCCCTCTTTACATAATCACATGACACAAAGAGTATCTGTACAGAATCAGCTGAGTGGAAAGGGATCCTTAAAAGTCATCTAGTTCAACTCCCCAGTAACGAACAGGGCCACCTACAGCTAGATCTGGTGCTCAGTGTCACATCCAGCCTGACCTTGGACATCTCCAGGGACAGAACATCCACCACTTCTCTGAACAAATGTGACAGTGCTTCACCACCTTTAGTTTAAAAAACTTTTTCCTCATATCCAGTCTAAATCTTTCCTCTTTTAGTCTGAAATCATTTCCTCTTGTCCTACCATAGCAGACCCTGCTAACAAGTCTGTCCCCTTCATTCTTATAGGCCCTTTTTAATAAGCCTTCTCTTCTCCACGTTGAACAGCCCCAGCTCCCCAAGTACTGCAGACAGTAAAGTGCATATGTAAAGGGAAAACTACTGAACAATGACCACATCAATTTAGAAATTAGACCTGTCTTTTTTTCCTTTTTTTTTTTTTTAAACTATTACACAGAATTATTAGGAGATGCTTTTCATCATTCAGAATACACTGTCCCACAGGGATGGGGCTCTTTGGTTTACAAGGTGTAGGCACAATACCAAATGCTCAGCTGTGTGATAGGGAGGGAGAAATGCTCCAGTGGACTCAGAGGAAGGGTGCCACACAGGGGACTTTTTGCCTACAGATCCCCCCATACAGGTGCTGCTACCAAATGTCAGACTGAGCGACTTTTCCACCACCCCTGAAATCCAAGAAAGGAGGAAAAATAAATCACGTGGCTCCCCTCTCGGAGCAAATTAAACCACAAAGGCTGACTGCGTACAACAGAAAGAAAATCTGGGCTGCAGAAAAAATATCATCTTCAAGATAAAGGTATAATGCCAATATAATGAAAGATATCATCTGCGGTGAATCACTGGTCTTATTGGGTATTGAACTGAGTTGAGCCATTTTGACTTGAAATGCTTTCATACAACGCATATTGGTTAATTTAATCCAGGTGAGGCATTCATCCACTGAAATAATGACTGTATTTGTGTCAGTGTGTGAGTGGCAGTAACATATTTCTGCCAGTAACAGCAGAGTTACGTTAAGCAGCACAGCAGGACAGAGTACTCCTCACGGAAGGCGTAAGCAAATACGTAAGCACTAAAAAATGGCTTAATGTCATATTTGGGGGCAAACATTTCACTGACAACAACAGAATCAGAAAAGCAAGTTAGAAAATGCATGGATGCCAGTATAACTGAGACTGACAAGAAACCTCCCTCCCTTTGAGTCTTTGTCTTTTTTCTTTTCTGTAACTCAATACCAGGCTTTGTTATTCAAGATCAGGACTATGCTGCTTCTACAAAAGCAGCATTCCTTTAAATCTCAAGCATTGGAAATATCTTTCTGACTTGGGATGCCCTGATCATCAGTGACACTATCTGTAATCATTTCTCTCTCTTTCAGGTGGCACAGGCAGAAAGGAGACATACAGATACAGTGTCAGGGTGACCCAGCCCAGTGACCCAGCCCTGGACAACAGCCTCCATATGAGGAGACTTTGATTCATGGCAAAACAGACAGCAGCAACAGGAGACACTGTGAGGACCTGAGGGATGTTGCATTTTCTTAACTGAAGCATCCACAAAGGTCCGTGGATATTTATACACCTGCAGGGAAGGGTCCTGGACCGAGCCAACTGTATGCAAAAGCAGCTAAGCCTCACATTTCCACCAGCCTGGCAGCAAGATTCAGGAATGTTTGATTACACAGGGTGCCATTAGCTGTGTGTATGAGTGATCCATGGAGGATCACTCATAATTCAGCTGGTGAAAAGAAGAAGATTGTCCTTTACTGTATCTCTGCAGAATACATGCACCGTGTCAACAAGAACTTCATGAGTATGGAGAACTTGAGGAGAAAACAAGACAACTCATGAGTATAATAGGTGGAAAAGGAAAGAATTCAAGACATGATAAAGGTGTAGTAGATCAGGTTCATAATACAACCAGGGACAGAATGACCCCACCCCATCTGTCCTATTCAGGGACAAACAATTCCCACTTCTTTTTAAAACAGTGCAGAGTCAAGAATCAGCTATGGTTTCCACTTACACCAAATAGAATTTTACCTCAGCTGAACCCTTTTCATGAGAACCACAGCATTTGCTTCACCCACAAACATGATGTCAGCATGGACTGGTCTTCTAAAGATCCATAAAATATTTTTGTTATTACTCAATTAACTTGTTTAGTACTTTCGTATTGCCTACCTCGATCTACTCAGCAGCTTTCTTAGCCTGTTTTTCTTCTTTGACATAACACCCAGCTCTCTTGCATACAGATATTTTGCAAATACAACTCCTCTATCTATTTCTAGAAGACACTCACTGCAGTAACTCTTTAAAAAGAGCTTTGTTTTCTTAAGATGTCCAAATGCCACATTTCTATACCACTGCAATTACCAGGTGACATTGTTTTTACTTTAAAATTTCTCTGCCAAGTTTATCATCCCACTCTGTGAACTGTAATTCTTCTGGATAAACATGTTTCAAATCTGTGATGGTATCCCTGGAGATGGTTGCCATAGTGCTTCACAGGATTTTATTTTTGCTCATTTCTCAAAAGTAGGACTTTGGATCGCCGTGGGAGGCCCAGGACTGCATTAGTTTCAGATTTCATTGACTTTGCTACTCTGCCCCTAGTAGGGAATAAACCTCCCAGACAAATTGCAGTCATCTTTACCATATCCTATTCCCACTGCTCAAAATACATCTCTCAAGCCATTCTCCCCATTTCCTTATTACATATTTGTTGAAGTTCTCATTGATTTCCACTTATTTTCCATCTCAAGCATAGATTATTCTCTACTGAATATTTTAGACTACATTTTCTTACACAATACACCAAGTTTTTAAAGTTTCAGTTATGTATTCAAAGTACTTAAAAATTCAAAATAGCAAAACCACTGTGATACCAAATGCCTCGGGTTCTATGTTTCCACATTAGCTAGGATATCTGCCTCTGTACAGTTCAGTCTTTGCCTCACACTGGTAAATGTCCTCCCTGAAACCTCTTATTTCTAAAAGTTTTAGAAATGAGAATCTGCAATTTTCCTAAGAAATGACAGGTGCAAGGACTTTCTCAGTAGCTATGTCGGGCATGGAAATTTCTTTGGGAAGCTGATCCGTGTTGATGCATCTGAAGAGACAGACTATTTCCATTACCTTTGCTTATGTTAAAAGACATTTTTCAGCAGTGCCTTGCCTAAACAAAATAAAAACTGAACTATCATTTCATACTACATAGGCAGAATCTGATTCACCAGTTTCAAAGCCAGGTGTTTAAACTGCAGTCTCTGAAGGGTATATTTATGTAACAAATCACAATGAAGCCGCTCCTCACAGTAGACAGAGCAATTATTTTAACTGAATAAGCACAAATATATACATTTTATACATCTTATTTAACAAGTTTATACACATCTAATATAAAATAACAGCAACAACCTCTCTTCTTCAAGATTTACATCTTCAGAGACATAGCAGGATGGAGGTGATGGAAATGGCACAACATCAAACTGATCAGGGTTGCCTGTGAAACCACTTTTTCAGGCCCATGAAAATTCAAGACCTCAAAAGATTTTTCTGCTTCTTGTCAGACAATTTTTGTACAGCAGAAAAAAAGCGCAAAAGGTACTAAGGTACTTCTGGGATGATTCATGGCCAGTACTAGTGGTACCCTCCAGAAAAATATACCGTTCATCTCCGTGTACTCAAACACAGCAGTGAGTAGAAGCAGTCACACCTTTGCCCATTTCCTTTTACAGTGGCAGATGGACCTACCTGCCTGAACAGAGCGATTGCAGCTGCTGCAGCAAAGCTAATTTCTAATCACCCACAGCACTCGTTCTTCTCTCAGAACACTGATCAAAGTACAGCTGCTGAGGAAGGAAGAAAGTAGAAACCCCTGTCTGCAGTGTGTGCAGGATGATGTGCCCTGCTGTGTTTCCAGAGCTAGTTGTCGATAGAGAGCTGCTCTGCTTCATAGCCAGGATGCTAAGTTACTGCTGTGAATCACTGGCATTGTTTTATCATGCTGGGGAAAAATTGTGCCTGTAACTGTGCATATCACACAGATCAATCCACACTGTTTCTACAGACATAGAACTGCCCAAAAACCCAAGTTCAGAATCTCATCAGTGCACTGCTCATCCTGCACAAATTACCCTGTTGATTACCAGCACTAATCAACTTGGAAAGATGCACATCACTCTACCGCCTAATCAGAAATATTACCTAGTGCTTGGCCAGGGCAGAATTCAAATCAAAAAGAAAAAGCATTGTCAATAAGAAGGCACAGTGTCATCCGTTCACAGGGATATCAGTTGTTGCTCATGAAATTCAATAAAAACAGAAAGTCTCCTGTCATGACCTAACTCCTCTGATTCACATTTCTACCTCCGTATAAACTTCTGACTTTCAAAAAGAAATTCTAAACTTTCCAGAGAAGCAAAAACCGACATCTATAAACATATCATAGCAGATTTACTACTAGACCAATTATATTGTGCGCGTCTCTTAGAAACACTCAGTAAAAAATTATAAATACTCCAAAAGAAGCTTCAAGTGCTAAGGAAGCAAATGGACCCTGGACACGGGGAAGAGCTTGGCATGGCACAGGCAGGCGCCGGGCTGCTGCACATCCTTCTGCTCACACCCCTAAGTTTGACATGAAGTATTTTCCCTTGAGGCAGCCTGCCCACATGCCTACACGTGGCCAGGCATCCAGCTCTAAAGCACCTGCAGCCACTAAACAGCAAGAAGGTAGCAGGGTCTGAATGGGTTAGATGCACACAGATGTACATGATCAAAAGCAAGATCCATCAATGAGCCCAAAATCAAAAACGGAGAAGTGGCAAGCAAAATGTCTGAGTAATCTGAACTACTAGAAAAAATCTGTGGATACGGAGGACTTCTTTGCAGAAAGCCTTCTCCTGGTATCCCATTTTTTTTGCTGTCATGAATGCAGCTGAGCATCCTTTGAAGCTGAAATGATTCCCTTTATCCTGCTTTCCTCCCACTGCCCTTCTTCTTTGCCTGGTTGAATTAACAATTCAAATTAATTAAAAACATATTTGTCTACGAAAAAGCTCTTTTGTACTCTGCGTTAAGAGGAAATATGTCACATAGTTATAGGAGTTTCACATTTAACGGGTTTTACCTTTCCCAGCTCTGCAGATTTTCCCTATGGAGAAGACTGATTTTATGTGATTACAGAGGTATCTTCAGAGCATAATTGTCACCAAGTTTCATTCCTGCTTCCAGGAAAATGCTTTGATCTTCCTGATTCTCCTCCCATTTTAGTGAATGTATTTTTTAACAAGAACACATGGTTGTTTTTCAAACTATTTACATTCTTCCCTTTCAAATCCATTGTCCCTTATCCAATAGGATTTTTACGCGCTCATGATTCTTGGGATATTTCCTTTGTATCAGCCTGTTCCAGACTGAATTGGCCTTGCAGGGGGGGTTATGAACTCTGCACATATTACTGGCAATGCTGGCCACACTGTCTCTGCTTACTGATTTTATCATATGCCTTTTACGGTTTCCATATTATTCTTCAATTAGACCCTTCTTCAAACCCATTCTCACACATTCCTTCCCTAGGTTGTATAAAAGAAAGGTTTTTAATCTATCCTTTCCTCTAATTAAAGCTGTCCTTCCCTGTGTGTTTCCAGTTGAATGCTCTGGCTTTCATTAAACGATGTCAACAATACCCTGATTGCTGTTGCTTTCTGTTTAATGTGGTCTTGCAAGAATAATAACAACTTTTGTCTTTTGACACAATGTGGCAAGAGAGTTTTAATTTATTACCCTCATAAAAGCAAGCATTGCAGTACTGATGCCTTTAAGATTTAGAGTAAGAAAACGATAAACCTCTCAGAGCTCCCACAGTTAGACACTGACACACCAGTACCTTTCAGCTGCAACTGGAACTTCCGCAGGTCAATCCTAGTGAGCAAACAACACAAAAAGGCAGAGCTGGGAATGAAATGAGGAATGGTTCCTTAGATCACACAATGATGCTGTGGGGGTCACTGAGACGGTGATAGAACCCTGGATGTAGATCTGCGTGGCTGGAGGAGCTGTGACCAGCAAATCCCAGAAATAATTCAGGGTATATCAATGTAACTGAGTTAATCATCCAGATCTTGTTCTCTACTGGAAATTGTCTTATTTTAATCTGATCAGCTCATCAGTGGCTGTTAATGAGATAAATAGCAACTGTCTCCATAAACAAGAAGTATAGCCCTCCAGAAGTTAGCAGAGCTCTACTACTACCTATCAGCTGAAGAACTGACCTTGTCTCTAACACACACAAGCAACAACAACAGAGCCCCTAGCCTGACTCAAATTAAATAGGTAAAGTTGCCAGCGCTTTTGTGGTGTGCAGTGTTTTAGGATCTCACCTGCAGACAGCTAGGTTTGCTGTGAAATAAACAATGGACAAGAAGGAATGGCCTCTAGTTATGCAAGGGGAGGCTCAGGGTGGGTATTAGGAAAAATTTCTTCTGAGAAAGAGCAGTGGTTCATTGGAACAGGCTGCCAAGGGAGGCAGTGGAGTCATCATCCCTGGTGGTGCTCAAGAACTGCGTGGATGTGGCAATGAGGAGTGTAGTTAGCGGGCATGGGATGATGGGCTGACGGTTGGACTAGATGTTTTTAGTCATCTTTTCCAACCAGTACTACACGCATGCTTTAAGCAGCATACAGCTAGTGGAGTAGGATAGCACCTACTTGTCTGTTTTCAGGCAGAAAGGAAAAATATTCAAGAGATGATTATTTTTGAGTGGAGAGGGCAGAGAAGATAAATTCATGAGTGAAAAGCAATTAAAAGCTGCAATTAAAAGCTGCAATTAAAATCACAAAACCTGCTGCCTCTGCAACACCATCCACAGAGGAGCTGCCCAGGTCACCACAGGTACTTCTAACTACTAAGATATTTTCAAATTACAGGTCCTTCAGACAGAAAGGGTTTTTGGGCAAATGAAGGATTTGTCTTCTTTCCAGGTCTTATTCCTATT
The DNA here is from genome assembly GCA_035772895.1 of Perdix hodgsoniae. Classification (NCBI taxonomy): domain Eukaryota; kingdom Metazoa; phylum Chordata; class Aves; order Galliformes; family Phasianidae; genus Perdix; species Perdix hodgsoniae. The sequence goes on along the minus strand of JAPSGF010000002.1, from coordinate 16,621,361 downwards.
ACTAATTTACTTAATTAGAGATCTGTAAATATTCTGCCTCCTTCATTTTTAAAAGGGTATGGTGAACAGCCTCCATACCTGCCAACCAAAGAAAAAGCATGTGAGGTTGTAACAGCTACTGGGAACCCTTTTCTCCAAGGCTATTCTCCTCTCCCTGCTTTCAGGTGATGGGCACCTACCTAGGATAATGCCTGTGAGCTGAAACCCAACACAGGATTCCCGGTGCCCCATGTCATCATGAATTGTGGCTCTCTCTGCTTTGGGAATGCCCGAGTCTCATAGGGGTGGCTCTAACCTAGGTAGAACTATGTAGCATCACATGCAGTAACATAGGCAACAGTCCATTGAGCCAGAAGTTGAACCTCTCCACATGCTCACTGAGTGGCTTACCTGGTCAGTAGCTACCATAGCCATGGCGCAGGAGCTTCTGTCTCATTGGCCTCAGTGTCCCTCATGGTGCCCTCCCTCCTAATGCACCCTTCAGCAGGCATAATGAGGTATTGAATGAGAAACCAGCCTAGGATTTCAGAAGGACTAGAATGGGCTGAGATTCAGAACTCCTGTACCATGAGGTATGGACATTTCAAGATAGTTTTTGCTCTGAATCTATGTTTAAAACAGAATGGTTTAGCAGATCCTAGAAGCATTTTAAGTAATTCATTTTGGACTGAGTACGTTGTTTTGTATTTATCTGAATGAAAGCATTCAGACATTCTGAAAGACTAAAATTTTTAAATATTTACAAAATTAAAGCTATTAGAAACAAAGTCATTGCTAATTGGTAAACAGGAGAGAGAGATTTGGGAACTGGAATAGGAAATACTTCACCACTGAGTCTTTTTGGAATGGTGTATCATATAAAGAATCACACATCCAAAAAAAGTACTGATTACCAAAAACAGTATTTTCTAATTAATTAACACAGTGGCCAAAATTTTCTGTTCAGCTTCAGAAAGAATGCTGATGATACACTTTGATGAGCAGATCCCCATTAGTAGTAATTTGGAGGCAAAGAACTTAACAAAGGAGACATTTACAGAAAGTCTGTTGATATAAGAGGATTTTTTTCTAAGCTATTTTTGTAGAGTCTAGAAGCTTGAAAAAGATCACTAAGACCAGTTAGTCTAACCATCAACCCATCACCTCCATGCCCATTTTTCTAGTTTGGTGTGCAGTTCTTTTCTGGGTTTATTCACAGTCAATTTGTTTCACTTTTCTGAGATTGTGTGCAGCAAGTAGAGCAAGATCTACATTTTCTTTCTTCTTTAAAGCAGCGATTGCTAATGGCAGTGTAAGTTATAGCATCAGTTATTACATTTTTTGCAGTGAAGTTTTTGCTTGCCATACACAACAAACAAACAGCATTAATTTGTGCTGCACAAGCATTAACTTGATCACAAATCCTGATAATTAAGTTTTGTGTCTGGAAATTCTTAGAATAAAAGATGTTCCACTTTTTTGCTCCCTGTCAGCATTACCCCATGATTGTATTTCCAGATGGTTATTGTAGAGACTAAAGAAGTCTCTTCAGCTACTTCAGATTTGACAGCTCTGTGCATAAGCCTTAAATTCTGCTCATGTTCAAACTGTCATTCCATATTTATAAAAAGGGAACATAACTCCTCATCCTTTTAGCAAAACTTTTGCAAGCTGCAGCACTTTCTAACTGCAGAAAAGGATCCCCAGTGCTGGAATATGCCACTCTTCATGGTCCTCCCATAAGCAACACACTACACAAATACACTTCTCTGACATAAAGCCTTGTATTTTGCTATCACAGCTAACTGGTCTGTGCAGTCCTCATGAGACATCACTTCTACAAGCTTAATATCTGTTGTTTTGGTTTTTTATTCCACTTCAACTGCTTCATCTGTTTCTAGACTAAACTGGAAAGGTGAAACATTCCCTGCCATATTCTTCAGAATTTATAAAATGCCAAAGCAGGTGGGATGGAAGGAGTTTTCTTTGTCACAAATTTTTGTGTTACAAGGGAGAACAAGGAAAAGTTAATTGAAAGTGTTGATTAGTGTGTACCATATACTGTATAATGTGGTGCACCTGGAATGATTTCAGTCCTAAGCTCCGGTTGCTGTGCCGTGACCTTCATTTCCAGTTGACTGTTTTTAGATATTAATCACTGCTTAATTTTTAAGCCTGTCACCAGGAATGCATTTTATTGCAAGTATGCCTGTGACTTATGTCAGGTTGTGGTCAAAGAGAGAGAGGGTATCAAGCCTTTTTATTTGGAAGAATGCACTTTCTCTTGCAAGTGGCCTCAAGCATCTCACTTAGTCTTATCAAGAACTGCCTTTTTTTTTTTTTTAAACCAACATCATGGAGTGTATATTTGGCTCCTTGAAACAATGGCTGGAGATATTTAACAAATTTCAGCTTCACTGTGGCAATTCATTTTGCCCCACTGTTTTATTGTTAGAGCTCTATCCTCCGTACATAAAATCAAAAAACATAATAGAGAGAAAAGCTTTACACATCTCAACCCTTTGGACCCCCCTTTCAGGGCTCTCCCAGACTCAAACACTCAGATCATAGTGCCACAGAGCTCTCACCAGCCAACTCCAGATGTGGCAGGCTGGAAGAATCACTGTCATCTCTTGCACTTCCTTGCTACTCACAGAAGCCAAGTTCTCTCCAGACTCCCAGTCCTTCCATGCAAAGGACTCTCCCATCCCCATGCAGCAAGGGATTTAGGCTGAGCTAATCTGTTTCCTGAGAAAACAAGGACAGTATTCCTTGCGCTACTGCTTGGGTGCATAAAACCCTGCTCCAGGATTTGGTGAACAAAAGCAAGCATGCCATACTTAACAGAACTTAGATATGAAGTTGTTCTTTCTTTTAGCTTTGTCTCCCTTGCAGAGCCTTGAAACCAGCCTCATTCGTTTACTAGGAGCTGCAGTTCACATCACATTGCCAAACTTTTCATGAAAGGCCTCCAGATGTCTGATCAAGGATATGTGAAGAGTAAGCAGTGCAGAACTAGATTCAAAATTCTTTCAGGACCAGCTCAAATAGACAACAGCACAAACAGACAAAGAGTGGATTTTATCTATCTGTGTTTACATGACCACTAACTGATGGGGTGATAGTGACTGCTTTACATCAGGGAAGTTAGCAGAAACCATTTGAATAATCAATTTATTCTCATTTTTATGAAAACGAACAAGGAAGAAGAGATAAGGAATCATACATCAGAAAAACACATTAAGAAAATTAATTTGCAAGAAGGTTGGTTTACATACAATAGGATGATACAGTAATGGACAGTTAAATTTTAATGATCACTCTCAACAGTCTTTCAAATTAAGTAACATGATCCACTGGCTCTTATCAGAATGAGTTATAGCCAATGTGGAAGTGTCACTTACCACTTCATTTTCACTTTCCACGATCAGGAATTATAATGTGCTGTCTATTTAGATGTCATTCACTCTTATTTTCAACATATCTCTGCATGAAATGTCATCTATTATCTTCAGTAATAACTCAGAGCTGGATAAAACAAGAGTTTGCTAGAAATATGGGAATCCTGACAGAAGATATCTTCTGTGGACAACATAGATTGTGGATATCAAAGCACTTGATAGAAGTGCACCCATTACAACAAATTTTCTTTATTTTACTGTTGAGACCCTAGTTGACCAGTTTTTCATTCCAGCTTGCCAAGAAACCTATTAACCCATACCCACCATGTCCTAGGCTGCAGAATTAATACTATCAGACAGAATGACTGCAAGGCCAGAGATATCAGAGCTCTCAGCGGGAGCACCTGAAGTCATGGGAACAAGAGAAACAAGGGACCCCAAAGCATGGCTGACCTGGAACCTTCCCATTTGGGAATGTTCTTGCAGAAAAACCCGATCTTGCCTTGCAAGACTGAGCCCTTTCCCCCACCCTCTCTGCATGATTCCTAAGACCAGACCCTCACAGTAAAAAAAAACAACACATGCAGAGTACCAAATATCTTATAGCTTAACATAATAGCACAAACATAGCTGTGGCAACCCAAGGACCTACTCGATGTAGCTTGTCCCACCTTCCAGGACTATCCAAGTTTGGTCCCTAGTCAGCCAAGGATGTTTTGCTGCAACTCCCACACCACTAGATGCCAAACATAGCTGTCTGCCCACATATGCACCATCTTCACATCAGAGTAAATCACACTGACTGGTTTAAAACCTGCAGCAAGAGCAGCCAGACCTTTCTGGATAGCAAAAGATGCAGGTGGAGAGGTGCAAGTGCTATTAAACTTGTACATAATGTTGATCTGAATCTAACTGTCAAGTGCTGGATATGCTGGACTAATGGCGTATGTGTAAATACATGGCACGGCAGCAGCTTTGTTAGGTCCAAGTTTGGAACGACTGTGCACACAAGATCAAGTTGCACAGACATATTAATCATATCTGGAGGCAGGCGTTTTATTTACCTTTTAAATAAGACAGTTGATCACAGATGGATTATCTTTATCCCCATGCACAATGCCATGACCTTTTGGACTGCCATATAAATATTTAGTCTTTTCTTCTGGCACCCGCTCATTTCCTGTGCTTCAAACAAGGAGATTACTAAATGCAAATGCATTAGAAATGAATGCTCAAGTAAATTCATTGTTCTCTTCAACAAACACGGTGGAAACCTGGCAAGAACAAAAGCACTTAGTCTGAAATGTATTCATTATTGACTGCACATAGGTTATGATTGCTAATGCCATCTGTCATTGCCCTGTAGCAAAGCAAGTCCCACATTTAAGCAACAGCTTCATGTCACTGGTCACATAATGCCCTTTTCTGTGTATATTCATAATCTTCCTACCACTGTGAAAACTTCAGATTTTCAATATGTATAAACTTGAAAAGCTAAAATGGACTTGTGAAGGTAGAAAGACAGGAGGTGTTTGGACAGCAAGCCTTCTGAGGTCATGCAAACCCAGTTTTTCCATTGGGTGTCTCCTGCAGCCCAATTTGACGGCCCCATTAGTAAATTTAGAACAACAAAAGCACAAAAAAGCAATGCATCATGCATTCTGGCCTTGCTTTAAAGGGCCATTTTCCAGGCAGCAGGCCAGGCCCACATTATTAGCCTCCTTCCTGACCTGTTCAAGTGACAGAGTGAGCTGCTCTCCAGTCATACTCTTATTAACCACTGCAGCCACAGAAGAGGAATATCTGAAGTAAAAGCACTATCTCAAGAACATTCATTCAAAGATACCTTAGGTCCAGATCTCTTTGGTCTGAGCAGAAGTTAAAAGGTTTGGTTGGCTCCACAGCTGCAAACTCTGTGCAAAAGCATCATTTCATAGAAATCTTTCCATTTTAATTGAAGACAGATGGTGTGCCGAAGGAGCCATAGCAGACTAGCCTAATAACATGAATAAAGCAATAATTGTTTCCTTCTGTGCTTTTCCACTGTTTCAGAGCATTTAAAGCTGTTACTGTAGTTGCTGCTTCACTCTTTACCATGCAATATAAAATAATAGTAGAACTTTAAATGCAAAGAGAAGCTAAAGTCAAATTACTTAGGTAAGAAAAAACTTCAGAAAATTTCATGCAAAGCCAAAAGAAACTAAATCCACTAATAATAAACAAGTAGCTAATATCTGTATTAATCATCAGTATTATGATGCATTGTACTCCCACTAAGACTCAGTTATGCCTGTGAATGATGGCTTAGAGTTAGTGGTACTTAAAAGAAGTGGGGATCTAGAGGATGGCAACACTGCCCACAGCTGGAGGGTTGGAACTTGAATGGTCTTTAAAGATTCTTACAACCTATGATTCTTTGATAAGCAAGGAAGCTATGAATGATGAGAAGAGGGCAAAAAGTACCTCATCTAGGGTATTTTGCATGGGAAAGTCAATGCCTGTACAATATACCTGTTGGCCTGGAAAGGCAAAAAAAGACCAGTGGCAGAGAGAATCACACTGTATAAAAGTATTATTTGACATTAATAGCTCATAATTCTGAGAAGCTCAGCAGAAGTAGTTCCGGTGAGAATGAAGAAAGCACTTAAGACAGACTACAACAACACAAAACACGGCTCCATTCACTTTCTTGTGGTGACCACAGTGAGCAAAGATTTCCGTCCCCTTTTGATCTTACTGCCCTATTCCTAGCTTGTCTCTAGAAGGTTCTTTCTCTCTTAGAAAAGGCCAGTTTCAGAAGGCCCTGAACTTGATCTATTTTTTAAGAATCTGACGGCAGTTTTGTGGAACTGTGGAACCTCTCTGGGCAGCCTGTTCAAGTGCTCTGTCATTCTGACAGTGTAGAAGTTCTTCCCTGTGTTAGAATGGAATGTTCTGTGTTTCATTTCTCTGCTGATTGTCCCTTGTTTCACTGCTTCTCACCACTGAAGAGAGTCCATCCCCATTGACTTGACTCGTGCACTTTAGATATTTAACTGTTCACAAATATCTAAGATGTGCTGATCTCCAAGTTCCTCTCATGATTAGGCAGTCCCCATCCCTGTTTTCTCTTCCAGGAGGCCAGTGCTCTTTTTGCCACATACATCTGGTACCAAGATTATCCTCAGAAAGATGCTACAGCCTTTTCTAGGACTGCTCAAGAGAAATCAGCAAGAACCCTTGCACAGCAGATACATGTTTCTTGAAGAGCATACTAAGCTCTGGACAAATTCTGTTTCATGCAGTCATCTCAGATCTCACCTCAAAGTTGTTCCTACAGTCTAAACCACACAGGTGAAGCCCAGGATTATTTTTACTGGCCAAAGATTACACCCTCTGTCATCACTTAAATTTACTCCTGTAAATTCTGCTCTTCTACTCACGCTCCTTGAAGTTACATTACCAGGTTACCTTTAATTGTTAAAACCATGACAGTGACAAATATGTGAGCAATTCCATTCATCTCTTTGAAATAAATCAGTCTAGTTTCTTCAAACACATCTTTTAAAAAAATATAACATCAGTTTTCTTCCTCTTTAAAAAATATCTTACTTTTTTCTTTTTCCTAAATTTTTTTTTTTTGCTATCATCATACAATATGCTTCCTGATAGAAAATCTGTGTACAAAATCATTATATGCCAATATCACCTTAAATCAGCATTTTGTAACTTCAGTGTCAGTATTATTTCAATTACCATAATGTCACATCAGTTAACTACTACAGATAAAGCAAAGTTATAATACCACAGTGTTTTGCTATGCTTTCTCACTTAAACTGCCTTCCAGTTGAAATCACACTGTGGAAAAACAAACAAACAAAAAAAAAACAGAATAAAGAGAGCTGAATAATTACATATGTCTCAGGACATGAAGTTAGAGATGCTAAATTTAAGAACAGAACATAGATAAAGAGTAAGGAGGTTTATTTTTCAGAACTTAGTAAAAAGAAGAAAACAGCGATCATAAGCAGACAATGTGAAGAGTATGAAGCAATCTTTTTTTTCCCCCCATGGTGAATAAAAATTGCTACAGGATTGTAATTCAAAATAGGAACAAAATTTCTTTGTGATGAAAGTAACAGAAAGTATCCAGGAAACACCAAGGACATTTGTTTAGAGATAAACCATAAATATTTTTAGGGCAGAAGAAACCCACAATGCAGAAGGCTTTCATTATTATTCCAGTGGTGCCAATCTTTCTAGGAAAGTAAAATGCAATTTCAATACAGTGTCATTACCTTATAGAGAAAGTATGGCTTAATATTAACTTTTTCAGATGGAGAACTAGAACAATACTGAGAATCTTGAGAAAAAGCACTAAGAGATTATTCGATGATAGAAAGGATCTGTGCCCATCTGAAGTCAGCACTGACTCAAAAAACCTGGCTATAATCCTCAGGTTTGCCATTGCAGTCAGCATGTGGCCACAAGGCACTTTATGTCACTGTGCTGGAGCTCATGGCAAGAACTGGTAATGCATTACTTGCCTCTCTTCTAGAGTACTCAGTGGTTTGGTACTGGGACATAGAGATCTTGTTTCACAACATTCCAGCTGATGAACTCAGATTTTAGTGACAAATTAAGAGAAGTTTTGATTTCCTTCATCTAGTTTCATTTGTTATTTTCTCTACTACAAATTGTTGCTACCCTTCTCCCATTCAGTATGAAACTAATTTAAATGCCAGTGTCTTCAGTGGAAATGAGATTAAGGCCTTCATAGGAACTGCTGTCAGTATTATGGAAACACTGGAAACTGCCATGGAAACTTATTCACTGAGGGCATAAGAAGCAGAAAGTATTAGTCATTTTAGAGATCACACAACTTGCAAGGTGTGTGGTTAGTCCTGGCAGTGAGAAATGAGATTCCTTAATAGGCCTAATGAACGATGTCAAATTCTGTGCTTAAATATTTAATGCAATTTAACTACCCAAGAGTATCCTATTGCAGGTTGTCTGGCTTTGAGGCACATGAAATCTGATCAGACACTAACTGCATATAAAATTACACCCCTAATAGAGCACTCAGTGTCTGACACTGATATCAGCCTTCTCTTGAGGGACTTCTATGCAGGAATAATTAGCTGGTGGCATTATTGCTCAGAATCAAAAGAAAGAACCCAGATAAGAGATGTAAGTGATTCCAGCCTTTCCGATAAGTGAGCACACATACAGAGCTTGAATTTAGTGGAGACTATTCACGCTGTGACTGCTATTTTAGTCTCCACCAGTCCAGCACACTGCCTGGGCTGCTGTAGAAATCTGGCTGCTTAGTTCACAGAGGCATACTCTCAGGTGTGTAAGCAGCCATTGCTACAGGAAAATGGTACTTATCTGAACGCCTGTAGAATGCCAAAGAGAATTTTCCAATAAGACTTGGTTCTTTTTAGAGCATTTAGTGGATGGAAATTTTGACAATAGTCCTTTCAAGTGCATGAATGGTTTTATGAATCTCCCCCACACACCAGCTACAGTTCTCTGGGGTGTTTAGCAATTTTGATACCAGAATATAGCACTTGGAAAATAAGTATGAAAATAATCACATCTGCCTGCAGCATTAGGCAGCCTCCTGTCTCCCATTTCAAAATTGTTTTCTCTGAAATTTGCTGGAAACATGGGAAGACTGAATACCTATTACAATAATCAAATGAATAAATCTTTCCCTCAGAAAAACCACTGACAGCTCATACTCAGATGTGCTAAACAGCATCAAAAAACTCACGTTGCATCATGCTGAGACACTAATAGAAATTAAACTACACCTCATTTTAGCTTAATCGATCTGTGATTTTCTATCAAAGGAGTTGGATATTTCTAGTACATATGCATCTGATAAACAGACTGTAGTATTCTGGCTGGTGACTAGTAACAGTAGGGATACAATTGTCACAAATGAGACTTTTCTTAAAAATAAACCATCAAAAAGCATATGAAACTAATAGTTTCTATTTATTCCCTTCTCCTTAAAGACTTCAGTGTATTTACACGCAGCATTTTTTCTGGTGACTTAACTGTAAAGATTTCTGACAGTAGTATAAAATCATCTTAAAAAAATAGAGGTATATTAAAGGCACTGAGCTTCAGGTACTGCTTTCTGAAAGATTTTTCTATACTGTTCTAGTTGTAGAAAAAAAATATTTTCATAGATGAAAACAAACCTCACTGTTTTCGTAGAATAGAAAAAAAAATTGTATGTTTTGACAAACTACAGAAACATTTCAATAGGAATCCATACCTGTATTTAAATAAAATGGAATAATGCTTTTCTCTGGATGACAGATAACAGTGTAAGTGAAAACAATACATAAAAACCTCTGCTGGCCTAAACTGAAATCTTATGGAACCACCATGCTTTGTAAAAGGAAACTTATTTTCTGCATATATCACAATATTGCTCCTCTGTACCAGCTGCCTGAAATGAACATCAAGGAAAGAGACAAACTAGAACTACCGCAAATGACCTCAGACTCTAAGAGACCATTTCTGTGCCAGCACATCTGCTTACTTACCTAGCAAAAACTATGCAAGTGAAACTGGACTTCTAGTGGGACAATTTACTAGACATACGTAATGGCAGGCTTTTTCATTGCATATGGCAAGGTATACCAACCATCTCCTACCAACCATCTCCTACCAACATCTGAAAGACACCTGCACAGTGGTGGATGCATTCCCAGCCACCCTGACACCAGTGGCACCATATCACATCAGTGTTTCTCTCTATCATTTTTGAGAATTTTAGCAAGGATTTGTTGGCAAAGTCAGAGATTTCATACACCTGATCTGAAAGTCTAAAGCCTGTCCTGCTCTCTCCAGTTGGTACAAAAGCGAGAAAAACAAAGAGAAAGTGGTAATATTTTAAGGTACTAAAACGAAAATATATTTTTTTTAAATGTCAAAAGCAACAAAAATGCTGACTTAGCTTATTACTTTCATTTGCTTGCTGTTCACCTTCAGCAGTTGCACACAATGAACAAAACTGTGATGTTATCCAGTAATAAAAAAAAAAAATCTGCTTTAAATTAAAAGGGAAAAATAAAGCTTTGATGTTTCCGTGTTTGCTTTACTTGAAGCTGTCATAGCAAAACAAAGCAGAAGGCCATGAAGTTATGGATATGATGGGAAAATAAGAGTATTTCATTATAACATGTTCTGCTGCTTGTAATTGGACAGCAAGCCATTTCCTAGGAACATCTAATTCAAGGACCTCAGGATACACATTGCTCTGTGTAAAAACCTAAAAGCACCTTTTTCTTCTGTTTTAGTTGACAGTTGATTTGCACTTTAAAACAATTTGCAAATCACCATCCACTATTACAGTATGTCTGGTCTTTCTACAGCAAAGGTGTACTACAAGCATTGTGAGACAGAGGCAACCTGTATGAGATGGGAGTGCAAAACAACATACTGCTGCCTGTATGGTCTGAGATAAAGCATGTTTGTTGTTTGTGTTACTTGTGAGTGATACATGTTAAAATCTGAGCAGAAATTGTATTGGAATTACAACCAAGAAAAAGAAGTTAAGATAACTTCAGATCGCCTAGAACATGGGAAAGACTCTTCTGTTAAGCTTACATGAGGAAAAGGCAACAACAGCAGCATTTGGAGTACCACAAGTTTCCTTCTTTCTCTCCCTATAAAAGACACAATGGCTGTTTGCAACTCCTCAGACCCTCCTCATCTGAACCCATCGGCAGCAGTATTGGATCTCATTCTGAAACCACTGAGTTACTCTCATTGTAACCCTCTGACATTCAGTTTTCCTGAAGATTTCTGTGAATAAAATCCACCTGATTTGGCTGTTTGATCTGTGCAGGGCAAGAATGGAGAACTTCACCTAGCCATGGCAGCTCACTTTCTTGAATAGTTTGCAAGCCTCCTGTATAAGCTGTAATATGTTTCTGCATGCAAAAGCCCATTACAGTCTGTGCAAACACAAAAATCAAGATTCAATATCCCGTGTAATTACAAAGATCCCCTGGAAAACACTGGGTAAATGTGCTTTACACAAGAGACAGCCTTGGAGAAGCAGAGCTGAATTCCTATTCAGAACTAAAGTCAAAACTTCCTCCTGGTAAGGAGGCTGGGACTGCAGAAGCAACTGCTAAATCAGTATCACCCCTGCTTCCCCTCCATGCTGTCTCAAAACATCAGCAAACTTTTCCCTCAACCTCTGGCCTTGTGCATGACCATACACAATCGGCTCTGTAGTCAGCTCTGTCAGAAGGCATAGCTATTCATGCAGCCTTGAAGAAGGCAGCCAAAGTCAAGCGTGGCAGTGAAAGTCAAGAAGAAAGTGCAATGAATATTTCTCAGTTCAAATATTCTTGCTTTCCTAATACTGTCTCACCCATTCAAAGGCAGAACAAAAGCATCCATGTCCCAGCTGGCAGGTATCCGCACTTACTGTGCTGTATTAAAACATTTATGGAGGAGTAGCATTCAAGACGACTGGATCTAGCACAGAAGCAGCATTTTTATCTGATGTTACCTCAAGGTCTAGATGTCATTCAGTTTGATTCATGCCTTGGAACCTAAGTGTGACGGCAGCATTTATAATTCACATGAGAACACTGTAATTTATTCTTGTCCAAATTCTTTTTTAAAGTATACAACAATTTTATATGCATGCTGGAAACTTACAGTAGCTACTGACAGCCAAAGCTTCAGAAGGTCTAAATCGACATCATTCCTTGACTGAGCAGCTGAGACTAGGTAGTTCAATACCTTTCAGAGATGCCTTGTTCCCATATTCTGCTAATCCTAGAGACTCCGTTTGGGTTATGGTTTGAAGCATGTGTGGATGGAAGGGTAGTGGTTGTAAAGGTTCCTGGTAGCTCATTAAGGCTGACCTTCTCAGCACCTCTCACAGGCCACGGCATCAGAAAGGTTCCCCTGTAGGGCCATCCAGAACAGAAACCAAGCCCCTGATTCTTCTGGATGAGCTTGCTTCTGCCTATTCGCTGAAGAGGGACCTCAGAAAGTTGCACTTCCTAGAGCCAAGCTGCCCCTTCCCATGGCTGGGATTAGGCCTGCCAGGGCACGGTTCAGAAATAGAGGATAATCTGTAGCTTTAGGTCATTGCCTCTCTTATCTAGATCACTCACGCTTCTGCTTCCCAGCTCAGTGAACACAACAGATCCTGCCAGAGATACTGTGTTAGATTTGGTCACCAGAAAGAAAGAGGAGGATGATTTTATTGCAAAGTTTCACAAGAGCTTTTGTCCTAATTCAGAAGGCAATTACCTCCTGCACTAGTAGAAAACATCTCTACACTTGAATGAAATCATAATATTAATCTTAAAACTGCTGGCTATGCAGAAAAGGCTTACCAAATACTGGCACGGGTTCCTCATTCCCAGAGGCACTAACATCTATCAAGGGGCCTTCGTCCTGCAGTTATTTGCAGGTGACTGAGATTGGTACGGAATGAACATCACATCCTTCATGCTATCAGCAAATCACACATTGCGTGACCTCTAAAATCCTTGTACTTTATACTTAGTGCATGACCATGCTATTCCTTGATGCTGCATGTTGCAGGCACACTCAAATATGAGGCAATTTCTGTAACACTTCTGAAGGAAGTCTGAAGTAAGAGCTAAGAGTACAATCCCATAAATCGATTATTCCCTACACCCATTATCACTGTGTGAACACTCATAACTCTCATCTGCTCTGGTTTTCCTGAGAGACTGCCAATACGTTGCCCTTGTTTGTGCAAAGTTGAGCTATCTCCTGATAAGCTCCTGAATTCTATAATAAAGAAGCAAGAGCAAAATGTACTCTGGAAAACAGCCTAATGTGGAACTGTAGCACTGATTTTAAATCACAATGCTGCTGAGTTTTTGGAACCTTTTCCCATTCCAGTGTGTATTTCAAACACGATAAAAACATTGAACAACAAGCTTTGAACTATTTTGGTGCTATGATTAAGTGTTTGAACAATACAGCCATGTCATTTTAGCTCCATTTTATAATAATCAGAGTTTTAGGACAAATTGCAGAGTAAACATAGCAAGACTAAACCAAACAAGTGCTTTTAAAGATATTCTCAATGAAAACATTTAAGTGTATTGTTATTACTTTCAGTACAATCACCATGGAAACTATAAAACTCACTTTTAACATCCATTCTTTCTTAAATGCTTTGTGTTGCCTAAAAGTTACATGAATTTGAGCATAATAGGGTTGGTATTTTAATGGTCAGTTGTGGAGCAGCACACCCTTTGGAACATGCTATAGCTGAGATAATTGCTGGGTTATGTATACATTTATGTATATACATTATGCTAGCTCTGCTAGCAAGGAGAAGGGAGAAAAACTTTGAAAACACTTATGAATGTACTGGTTTACATATACGTCAATTCATTGCAAAGCTTTAGAACTCTGATGGGTTCATCCCTACAGCAAAGTCAGTTAAAAACAGCATAGTAATACCAGAAATTAATTAGATTCACAGGATTCAAGATCAAGACACAAGTTTCAGGCACAACAAGATTCAAGGTCTAGTTCAAGTAATAAAATCTAGGATGACCCTTCCCCGGGCTCCCAATAACTGCATCTAATTTAACTTGCCATATAAACTGTCTCTCGATATACTTTATGGGAAATTATGCCAGCATACATCATCTAGTCATCTCCTTACTAAACCTATGAAACTCAGAGTACTTGTACTGTACTTTTTGCACAGAAACTTGTGCACATAAGGGGAAACCATTAACAGTCCCTCAACCGTGCGACCCCAGAGTACAGTAAACAACCTTACCCTAGGTTCAGTGCTCCTCCTGGTGCTTCCAATGCTGATAAAAACCAGTTTGAAAAAGACTTCTGCCAGCACCAGACTGTATCTAGACCTACACTATGAGCTTCCAGAACCCCCTTGAGGCTCAAATGCTTCAGCAGGTGCTAATTGCTAATTGGTTCAGGCTGCCAGCAGCTGCACCCCTTGGTCTGCAAGGAATGGGCTGCAGCAGAGAGGTCTCAAGCTTAACAAGTGAGATACAGTGGGCCTGAGAGTGTGATACCACTGAAAGTGACATAAAATTGTGTGTAGATGTCACAGTGGGCAGGCAGTAGACATCTGGTGAAGAATTTCCCTTGAACCTCATATCTTTAAACAGAATTGACATCTCAGGTATGCAAAGGATTCAATTTTCTATTTCCCTAACAATTAAATGTCTGATTTGTATGGCGACGCAGTGCAGTTTTGGAGCCACATCAGCAGAAACTAAGGCAGAATTTTCAAAAAAACGTCCTTAAGTTAAAAATTGCAGCTTCAACCCAAGTGAAATGCATAATGATAGAACACACACAGCTGAAAACGAAATGAAAAATACATAAATTCTTTTCTGCTCACTTCTTTTATTAAAATGCTTGAAATTCAAATTTGAGTGCATAACCATCTGTTTCAAGAATAAGTTCAAGATAAGCTTTTATCCACTTTATATACATCTTACGTTGCAGAATGCATCCTGGAAGTCATGGTAAGTAATGCAGGAGGAAGAAATGTATTAATCTTCCAATGACGCAGCACTCCCTTGATGAGTCTTTTGCTACAAGGCCCACAGAAAAAGCTTCAAGCAATACTGTCCAAACTGCTGTATGTTTCTAAGCTCTCCAGCTTGAAACAGTTTAAAGGTCAAGTTACTCAGTAGAATTACACTCTCTAGTGGTGAAATCCTGGCCCTCATGTCCCTTCTTTCTGGCTCCATCATGTTCCCCTTGTCCTTTCATGAGATTAACAAATAATTCACATTGTTACCAGGAGCTATTTTTTATTGGAGAAGGCACAGTTACTAATCTATCTTAACCTGAAAAAGTCAAAGGAAAAAATTGAGACTTAGGAAAGAGAGCTCCATCAGCCATTTCTTCACCATAGGAACTTGTTTGTTGAAAGAGTGAACACCATCTATATGCAAACACATATATGATAGAGCATTTATTTTATGAAGGAGTATTTAATACAAAATCTTCCCCTACTAGAGAAACAAACTCATGATTAGCATGAATTGCTACCAGTAAATGATAAGCAGGGAAGTCCCTGCACAGACAACTATAGCCCTAGCAAATTTATTATTTGTTCATGAAAAAAAAAAAACCAGCTGTGATGTTTAACAAACTTGAAATTCCTCTCACCTGCAAACTGTTTAAAGATGTATTTTATATCAGGAAACCTGCACCCTCGAGGCAACTACAGCTTGAAACAGAATTTCACGCATTTTGCTGCTTGCTCTCTGTTGCATGTACATAACTATAGCACCTAGAATAAAATCAAGGGGTGTGCTGAAGTATGGCTCCACAGGAAGTGATGAAAAGCCCATTTGGTCCTCCATACAGTAAGTTTTTCTCATTTTTGCCTATGCAAACACCTAAAAGGTACACAATTACATCACATTTCTGCCCACAGATGAACATGCTTGTCACTCTGACTTAAGGCAACTGCAGCAGAGACTATAAGCTCTGCTAAATTTTTGGGTATGAGAACATCATCCTTACCAACCATTTGCAGCTTATTTGGAATGTAACATAAACTACTGAGCCTACATTCAGCAAAACTTCAGTCAGAATTCCTACAATTTAATTTCTGTATCCTATCTCCAGTCCATTATTCTCTGAAAGAAACCTGATTTATATGCATCAAGTCTTCTCCACAGTCTGCAGCAGCATACTTTGAACTTCATGCAGGGCAATGGTGAAGATTTGGTACACGTTATGGAAAAGGAAAGAGTGAGTCACACAGTCTAGGCTCAAATCAGTGTCAAACTACTCCATGAAGTGAAAAAAAGCCCCCTGATCCAGGGCATTTCCTTTCCCCTGGACAATTGAAAGAAGAAAATAGGGAAATGAGAGCACACAACGTATGCATAATGAGCATTCCCAAAAGAAACACTTGATTTATTGGTACCTGAAGCTATCCATAAGTATGCTCAGGTGAAATTTGATGTAGCAGACTACAAGAGACTGTGAGACCACTTGAGGATTTCAAGGCACAGATGTTTGAGATTGCCTATACACTACTGAATGATCACTTTATTCACTTGTGGAGTGCTGATAACTATCATGCACAGAGACTCTTCCATTTTTAGATGTAACTGAAAACCTGACCACAAAAATGAGGGCAGAATATCACAGTCTGATTTTATCCAATATGACCCTGTTCTGGCTGGTATTTGCATCAAGATCTAAATTTCAATGCTAGATTCCATTGCTATTATAGGATAGATAAGAATCCAGACTAGATTCAACAATTCTGGGGGAAGAGAGCACAGAAAGCATCAATCTGTACCCAGATTTTGCAATTTAGATAAAAGTCAAGCCTTTATCGTTCAGGATTGTGAAGTTCATAGTAACTAATTCTTTCTGTGAAATCCATCATTTGCTTATCATGAAATCAATACAATGGCTCTCATATTACTTCTGACCCTGCTACTTAACCCCTTCATGTGTCTGTTTCTCCTGGTGTTTTATTTTATTTCATGAGCCATCATTCTGCTCATTTTAAATCTGAACAAGGGTTTTGAATGCCTCGAGGGGAAAACATTTGTGCCTCTTCCTGAAAAAGCATGGACGCATCTGTTGTTTTTGATAGATTGCAGCAGGATCGGGAAACTTCCACAGAGTCCCTGTTAGCTCTTGAGGGGAGGAAATAATCTCAAAGTGCATCCTTGCCAGAGATGTGTTTGAAAACAAGAGAGCAATCTGTAACGTCAAATACGGATGAAATACAGAACATCCCCTTCAAACTAACTTGTTCTAACCCACAGACTGCATAATCGATATAGAGGGTTGGTTCATTCATTCTGCTATTTGCGCACAACTGCGTTAGCCGTGAGTAGCTGGATAACAAGGGGACCATTTGCTGCTCCCTCTGTGTCAACAGTCATTTTCTTATTGATTTTGAAGTCTGCTGCCAGCAGATTTTTCACTGTATTAGAATATTAAGAGAGAGACAGTTGCTCTGTTCTCTCTCACTTCATCACTAGTTTGATGCGAAAATAGCCTACAGTTGAGTGGTCTCAAGCCAACCTGTCCTGGCCAGAACTCCACCAACTTTTTCTGACCTTTGTACCCAATTAAGCCTGTTGTGCAGCTCTCTTTTCTGGGCTGCCACCCAAGCCCAGAGGTCAGTGTCAGATCATAACACACTCAAAGGGTGATCCCACATTCCCCCATCAGATCCAGGGGGCAAATGGCAACAGGATAGCTTGGCTGGGAAAGTCTGAATTACAGATCGCTAATACAATAATAATGTCACAAGGAAAATTATCTCAATCCTAAAAAGATTTTCTGCAAAGGCTCTGAGTCAGAGCACCAGAGCAGACGGCAGAGTGGTAGAGTGAGCACGAGGCTGAAGTAGAAAGCCACAAGAGAGGAGGAGGGTTGTACCTCCTGAAATACAGAATAAGATGTTCTCAGAGCCCATGGTCACAGAGGTCTGACTGTAAAAGCAGAGACTGACAAGATTTGTGGGACTCCTCAAACACATGTTAGATGAGCAGAAATTATCAGATCTATTTACACTCCTGCTGGAAAGCAAGTTTTGTGCCTGTTTCTCTATAGAGAAAATATTGTGTCCAGATGTCAGCTAGGGATCTGATACCATTCCTTGCTCACTGTGCCAGCCATCCTTCCCCATCTACTTGGAGGAAGGCATTTGTCCTCATGCTTCCATGCAAAGATTTTCAAGTACTGGGGGATTTCAGTGAGGGTAGCCACACCTTAAGGAGTATTTGGTCCATTCTTAGCAAATATATGGAAATACGAGTCTTTTAGAAAGAAGTCAGGCCAGAGAAAACCCCATAAGATATGTCAGTGACAGCCACTCTTATGACTGCAGAATGTGTTGTCTTTTGATATCCAAACATACAGAGATATTTAAGAACACACAGGTCTGTCAGTTATACTCCCAGAATTGCTATGTCCTTTCAACGTTTTTTCACTAAATGATGACTTTTAAACCCTGAACATGCTACCTTGCCGGATTGCTTGCCTTTTTTTTTGTGTGTGTGTGTGAGAGAATTTCTGTCATTTGAGAATCAAACTTGATTAGAGACTAATCTGATCTTTACAATGTGAGCTGGATTTCAATTTCCTCTTCAACTCTGGGGAAACCCAACAGCTAAAGATTTTGGTCATTTCTGTAAAAAGGGTGTCATGGTCAGTTGTGATATTTACACGAAGGCCCATGTTCAAATAGCAAAACATTTCTCCCAGGACATTTCAGATTTGGTAGGCTTCAGTCCAGGTTCGTGATATGGAGTAGGGAAAAAGGACATATATAATCTAATTCAAAGTTCTTTACAAAACACAGACTGAGTTAGCAAATCTGCCTCCTGTGAATAGTTAGACAATTGTCCACATGTTTATCCATATATAGGTCATTTCTTCTCGTTTGCGACTGCAGACTCTGACTAATGCTTGATTCAGTTTATCTTTATGGATCCCCTTTCACCAAAGAAATGTCTGCACTAAACCCATCACTCAGCTGGTTGCTTTATCTTCTTTGAATAACAGTAATAAGGGGTTACAAATAACATAAGTAACAGATATGGAAAGAGACATCTGATTTTCCATAACTCTCACAGAGTTTTATATCAAACATTATCAAATGGTCCAATAGTTAATACTAAAACAACTGTAATGTTTACAAAACTTTTTTTGCATGTGCCTTTGTAGGACAGGCACTAAATAGAAACCAATACATTTTGTTTCTTACTGTTCCCTACCATACAAAGTTCAACTGAGAAGAGTTCAGATTGCTCCTCAGTGAGATATAAGCAAGAGCACACAGATTACGTGACCACTGCTCTTACAGTTTTATCTAGGTGAGGGGAAAGGTACCTTTCTATTTTTCTTATCAATAAACTACTTGTCTCTGAACATACCTATGGGGATAAAAAGCACTTCTGCTTTTTCTTTGATAAAGAACAGGAAATTGAAACAAAGAACTCTGCTTCCTGTCCTACTCAGGCTCCTTGGAGGACCTCCCCAGTGTATTGCTCCCAACAGCAGCACCACCACAGCTGGCAAGACTGACCCCTTGGAAGTTCCTGGTACCAGCTCTCTGCTTCAATTCACACAAAAAATGGGTTATTCTTCATCCTCTCTCTCCTCAGTTTCATTTATCCAAGATTACACTTCAAAACAACCAGGTTTTACTCATGTTTGGTGTGATCCATATTTCACTGTTTCTTTTAGCATTATTGCAACTCTTGCGATTTTGCATCAAGTACTAAGTATGAGAAATGTAACTCAATAGTCAGACAGTCTTTGGTCGGCAAAATATTCAGTATATTTTCAGAAACCTCCCATAATATTATTTCTTTATTATAACTGGTCCAGAATACGTTTGACATACTGATAAATGTTGGAATGCTGAATTCATTGGGACATCTCGGATCTTTCTCTGCATCAATGCTTCTGAGATAGCTCCACCATTATTACTATCCTATGCAGAATAATCAGAGGCAAAAAGACAAATTGTGATATAACTAAGTCTTCTACTCTGTCAGAGACTCTAAAATAATTTAAATCAATCCATACTGATGTGTTCTGTGGGCCTTTTTTTTTATTATTTATTTCCAGACCACCCACTTGCTCTTCAGTACTGGATTTCAGTTAATTTTACCATCAGTTCAAATTTGCTATAGACTACCTAAAGAAAAGTCAACATTTAGTAAATGCCATATTTTTCTACTTATGAAAGGAAAGATTTCTTCCCATGTTTATACAATCATATCTCTGTTCAGCTTATAAAATAATTTTAGGGACTTTGACTAATGAAAGGTTGAGAACAGGATGAAAGTTACCTTTGATGGGTTTTGCTGCAACTTGCTACTAAGTGGTTTGGGTTCTGTGTGGTTTTTTCCTCCTGTCATATTGCAGTCTGCAACAAGAATCTAAAACATATGAGAAAATACTCAGAAACTTTTACTGAAATCTTTGATGTTCACAGCTCGGGAATGCGTTCAGCTTTTTAGCTCAGTCGTGAAGGTGGTCTCTTACTCAAGGTGAATGCAGGAAACACCTTCCACATACAAGGAGAAATGATGGATTATAGTTACGTGGGAAGGCTTCTATTTCAGTTGTATTTCTTTTAAACAATATTTATACAGCAGTTGGTTCATGGCAGTAGCTCTCAGATCTCAGCCATTCTGCTGTGGCACAAAGAATAAAAACAAAGATTCCTTCCAACCCAAACCATTCTGTGAATTACATAGGGATAGGCAAAGAAAAGGAGACCTTTTCAGGAATTAGTCCCTACAGAATCATCTCATCACTCATATTAAGTGCAGTTTATGAAGCCTCAGTAAGACTGTGAGAAAGTACCCAAGGAACAGGAATTGCACTTGTTCTCATTGATGAGGGACTTCCTCTCCTTGAATTATGGCTTCAAATAATGCAATCAGACATCATTGCCAAGAGGCCAAAGCTAGTTTTCTAGCATGCTAATCCTTAGTCCTGGACTGCAGCAGGCTTTTGGGTTTCACTTGTCCAAATTTACAGGGAAGTCTTTCAGATGACGAAAGCCCCCCCTCTTAAGACTACAACTGTTTATACTGGGGGAATCAGAAAGAATCAGAATCACCAAGGTTGGAAAAGACCTACAAGATCATCCAGTCCAGATTTGTCTTTTACTGTATAATGAATCAGCCTTCCACTACAGCTGTCAGTTTCTTTTCCTTTCTTAATTAGAAGAAAATCCTTAAAAAAAAAAGATCCTATTTGAGAGTAGAAAAAATGGAAATTTAAATTCTGAACCACAAACAGTATAGCAGTGCTCAGTAGATACGATATCTTGGTTATCTCCATTCTCATATGCCCATTCCAGCCTGGATATTATCATCCCATCAGACAGTGAATTCTCCACATGGAGGCATTCAAGAAAAGTACAGATATGGCACAGAGGGAACATGGGTCAGTAGGCATGGTGGTGAAGCGTTGATGATTGGACTAGGTGATCTTAGTGGTCTTTTCTAAGCTTAATGACTTTATGATTCTGAGGCTTCCCACCACAGACAAGCTGCAGGAGCAATTTGTCATGTTATGATGTGGGTATCTCTTCTAAGAATGGGGGTAAAACCACAAGTACCTTTTTTCATCAACCAATTTATATTAAAGACAGAGCTCTAATCAAAAGGTAAAAGTATTAAGTTACAAGCCACCTGGGATGACATTTGAACTAGAAACTTCATGATACAAATAATATCTAACATCTCATTTGTCTTCCTCATAGCTGGCCAGAAAGGCCAAAGGAACCTGTTTCCCACAGACATAATCACATTCAGGAAGCACACAGCCCAGAGCAAACAACACTGTGTTATGCTACATTTGTCATCTGACATTGCTTCCACAGCCAGCTGTGGAGCCTGTGCAGCCAGGCTTCCAGGGAAGCTCAGCAAACTTTCCCTTTCAGTGCAATGACTGTCTACTGCATTAGGCTTTCTTCTTTCTCTTTTATCCCAGAAACTCCCCTCTGTTTCCCACTATCAGACACAACGGCAATGAGACAAATGGGCTCTGCCATGGGTGAGGAAGCAGTTCCATCCTCTCTCCAAGACAACAGTTCTGCTTCTTCATAGTTAGTCTCCCGTAGCTCCAGAGTAATTTCTCAGTTGGCTAGAGTGCTGTTGCCTCACACATGTCACAAGCTGACTGTTCATTACATAACACTTCTTGAAGGTACCATGCTAGCTCTGAGCCTGGCCTCAGGTCTCACAGACCAGGCAAGTCTTGCTTAGGCAGCAGAGCCACATTTGATTCGGATCACAACAAACCTGGTTCAGTGACACTACATCACAAAAAAATAGATATAGAATTTCAAAACCATATAGACTTGCTGTGGTCAGAGCAACCATGCTGAGCTGTGGAGAGGGCATCACATGTGTGGTAGGAGTTGTGCTCCTAGCTCCTCCAGAAGGTCTCCTACCACATGGGATAAATATAGATGGTAATGGAGTAATAAAAAAAAATAATCACTTGTTTTATATCTTTTGGGCTACAATCTTTTGATCTGCTTAGGATAAGGCTTACTCTAACTACAAAGCTCCCCTTCAAAAGATGCATAATAACATATTGCAGCCACAGCTCTAAGAATTAGAGTCTACTGCTTCACTGGAATTTTAATTGACAACTGGATAATAGTTCAGACTGCAGGTACCCAGGAAACAACTTTATACAAGTGGAATTCTTCTCACTCATCTATACTGAGACCTGCCGTACACTTGAATAAAGTGCAGAAGAACTGAAGCACTGCAGCAATAGCCCAGTTGCCTTCAAGCCAGAACTTTGATAGAAAACAAGTCAGAAATAATCTACAAAAAAATTAGGTACAATGAGCAATGAGTTTTACATAATCATTTAAGTTTTCTCTGACTGTGAAGTCATTGGGGGAAAATGGAAAAAAATGCCAGACAGTCTTAAATAGAAAGAGATATGCAATGTCTAAGAAATGCTGACCAGATATGTCACAGTCTTGTTTACAGTTCAGCCTTCTTTGATTTAAAACACAAATTTGTAAATGAGTGACCTAGTTTCATCTATTCCCCTTCTAAAATGCATATCATGGCATGCAAAGATGATTTCAGCCTACTCAGAAACCCAGTTACTTCCAGTCATTCATCAAAGCGCTAATACTGTTCTTTAATCAGGATTAGAGCAAAGTTGTAAGAGCAAAGCATTAGTTTCATGCACCATTAGCTAGGAGTGCCTCAGGCTGTACATCACATGCTTGATTAAATAGCACTCATGCTGTTAGGTATACCAGAAAATCAAGGCTTTAAATATTACCTTTCTTAGAGGGAATCTCCTGCACAGTTGACAAGGTCATGCATATTGATATAGTCTATTTGGATTTCTGCAAGGTGTTTCATTTTGGAGCATGTGACATTTTGTCTGCAAGTATGTTATGCAGAAATAACAGAGCATGCATTAAAATAACTAAGAACTGCCTCATCAGAGAATCTCATCGTGTCTTGCTAAAGATGTATTTGTGACCAAGGCCATTCCAGTCTGGTTCATGGGAACCAATCTCTAAACGAACACTTATTTTATGAGCCATTTAGAAACATAAAATATTTACTCACAGTATTCACTGCAACTAACTTTAAAATAGTAGGATAGCAGATTGTGAAGACAGCAATCTGAATTGTAAGCTGAGACAGTCATCCTCCAGCCTGCACCTTGGACTTGAGGACACAAATTATAGCCACTTCTTGAGACTCAGAGCTGTGATACTCTTGAAAATAACTGTCCCATTGCAATACTACTACTAAGGTTTACCATAATCCTTGAATAAATGCAAAGGAAAACAACAGAGGTAGCAGAAGTAATCGATTCTGGTACACAGCATCGGTAAAACCACTATGGAGCACAAAGTCACAAAAATATTCTGAAATTATCCAGCTCCTCAAATAGATAGGATATACTATAAAAGATTTATAATAATCTGGGGGAAAAAGAGAGTACAGATTTCCTCATGCTGGAAATAGCTTATGGTTTAGGAGTTGTGCTTAGGTTGAGACTTCTTTATACTCTGAATTGCCTGGAAGGGGAACAGGGAAATCATTACAAAATGCACAAATGAGCTCCCCAGAGGAAGTCAGTGGCATGTGGTAGGCCTCCAGACATTCAGCCTAGTCCCACACTGCTGGTTCAGAGGGTGTCCTGCAGCCCCTGTGAACAGAGATCATCTTGTCCTGTTTTTGTTCCAGGTGCCAAAGGACATCTCTGGCAACATCTCAACCTATCAGGGTTTAATGTGAAATCAGACTGATCCAAAGGAGGTAGTTCATGGGCTCTGAGATGACTGGATGCCAGCATGGCCACTCAGATTCTTCTCCATGTGGCCAGGGCTCTCTGTATCTGGCTCCTCCCTGCACCAATTCTCAGCCTCATCCAGGCATTCCCAGGGATAAACCAGAACAATGATCAAAATCAGACCTCAAGGCTTCAAGGCTTCTACTGACCTCCTGCACAGCCCAGGAAGGCATTTTTCTGGTGCTCAATGATTGATCCACTCATTAAAATGGCCCAGACATGGACCTGAAACCAACTGTACTGCCAGAAGTGTCAGCTCTTCCCCTCATGCTCAGCTTGAATCATGCATGGAACAAGGGATACGATAAAGTAGCAATAGCAGATTAGAATAACGTTAGGCTTTACTTACCTGCTGGGGCTGCAATTTTGTTAGATTTGGAATCAGAAAGGAATTTTCTTCAGCTTACACTGATAAGGATGAGAGATCTCATCATCTACTCTCTCCTCAGGGCATGTAATTTAATCTCCAAGTTTCAGTCTAAGGTCTTTCAACTAACATTAAAAACAAACGTGTGTAATGTCACTGACAGAGTCATAAACTGAGTTAGTTTTTCTTCTTGACTTTAATTCCTATGGGACCAGTATGTTTCTGGAGTGTAACTGAGCTGAGATAGAATAAAAGTAAGAGAGGCAAAAAAACTGATTCAGACTGTAAAGAGAATACATGTCAAACATGTATACACCCAAGACGCAAAGCAAATATAAGACCATACACTCCTGAATTTTCAACAGGGAGGATGGTGGAATGGAAAGCACAGTTCCAATACACCTGGGGCACCCTTGAGCAAATACATATTTTCACATGGTCCAGTACAATGCATCTTCACTCCCAGAAGGGGATTCACTCAAACAGTGAGACTTCCAGCAGATGTAGATGCAAGGTTTCATAAGCACAAGTGCCAACTTCAGATCCAAAAGGAGAACTTCCCTTCTTACTTTCAGAAGTGCATAAACACAGAGGTTTGTAAGAGAAATCATCCCACAGCTTAACCATTCAGCTTTGAAAAACAATTATTTCTATCTTTCATTCTTATACCATCTGCTTCATTCAAAACCACTGACATCAGAAAAATCACCACAGTGCATGCTGCATTCTTCCTCTCCCTTCACAAAGATTTTGTTTATTGCATTCTGCCATTTTCCTTTGCCCCACACCAGCTGTGGCACAAAAGGGAAGATCTGTTTATCATATTGCTGAAGACTGCTTATCGTCTTGCTAAAGAAGCCCAGTCAAGAAGCATAAAAGGACTAGCTTCACCTAGGAAGGAACAGCAAACAAGGACAAAGAATAATGTGACAGGGATATTTGTGCATTTGTCTCAATGTTACAGCAACAAGGATGTTGGAGTAATTGGAAAAAAAATCTATGAATACATGTTATGCAGACATTACCCTGCCTTATAGCACAGGTGACATGGGGCAAACCCTGTAGCACATCCACAGCACGTGGTTATTATTATTACAGCCAAATCCTGTTTGCATAGTTTCCTACTTTAAATTCAGGTTATAACTTCTGCTCTTCAGAAAAATAGGATTTTCTACCTCTCCTTCTAATTCTTTAGATGTGAAATACCTGGTATGCTCCCCACAGCTCCTGCCTATGCTGGAATTCTATGCAGGATCTAAAGAGCTTCATCTAAATGCCTCATTAATATTTCAGGGTCTTTATTTCCCAAAATGATGGTCTTGCACCTGAAAAAGCACACTGGGATCAGCCCCACCACTATGGCTTGTTTCAGCAGAATAAAGCAGATAGCATAAGTATTCTGAAAGCAAGAAGGGGGAATTCCAATATTTTATCTTCAGATCTTTCAAAGAGTTCATCAAAAAACTTATTTTATCTCAACATGCTGTATGAATGGTGTACATTTTATAACCAGAAAACTACATTTTCCCAATAGTTTTCTCTTGCTAGTTTCTGATGTCCTTAAGACCTGACAAACCAGTAGATGAAACAGCAAGGTCTAGGAGCCATGAAATTTCTCTTCAGAACCAAACAGCTGAAACAATACGAGGTTGTTGAAAACATACTTGCCAGAACCCCTCATAAAGAAAAATTCTGGCATTGAATAACTTGAGGAACTGTCATGACTCTTCTTTTGAGGAGCTTCAGTTGTCCATGAAGAGATCTGGAAATACCGGAGAACTAAGGCAGCTAAGACACACCAGACACAAACAGATGTACCATGTCATTCTAAAAAACACAGAGTTGTTTTGTTTTTTTTTTAAGATTAAGGGCTAGTTGTGATCAATTTCTGAAAGTCAATGTATTTCTAGTCATATCTTTTTCTTAGATTATGGTGATTGTGGAATAGCTTGAGGTTTTTTTATAATACCCATAAAATGCCAAGAAAAATTATACAGCCTAGTACAAATTTGGTTGTAGAGATTCACAGAAATTCAAATAAATCAAAATTGTTCCCATGGATGAGAAAAAGCAGCAAGATAGAGAGGAAAAGAATGGTGCCCTGGTAACATGGTAACACTCCAATTTATTGAGTTTTTACTGAAGTTGACTTTGCTGTGTAAAGGGGACAGCTTTAATCCAAAGACCTGCACATTATGTTTCAAGATAAATGGGGCAGGATAAGCAGACAATTTCCTGTTTTGTCTAAATCATTACTGATGTCAGGCTGTTTAAATAAAAATCTGCCTTAGAAATCGTTTTTTGTCACAAGAAGTGTAGATTAAAATTCAACATTCATGAAAGTGAGTGCACAGGGATGATCAGTGAGAACAGTGGAAAGGCTGAAGATAGATCTTAATGGTGCCCCTCCTTGGACCAAACAAAATAAAACATGGTGTAGATTCACAGTATTGGCCTCAAATACAAGAGTCCAGGTAAGCTTCCATCACTGAGTGAACAAATAACTTTTTTGGAAAAAGAACTATTTCCCATTTGATCTATCCCATGCTCAGTTTGTGGGTTCTGCCCCAGAAGGTGTCTAGTTTTCCATAGGGTTCTCCCAACCCTAGAGAACATCACATGGGACTCCATTACCAGTTAAGCACCCACCTGGGCCAAAAAATATCAACTTTTATGGTATTGGGGTTCTGGGAGTACTTCTCAAGAATTGCATGTCTAACCAAATAGCCTGCCACACAGTCATCTCTCCCTTGCTGTTTGCGAGTTCTTAGGTTTGAAATTCCCTTTGTCTGCTAATACAAAGATAATAAGTAATTGAACATGTCCCTTTGTAAGACTTCATTCAAGAATTTTTTTCTTTAATTTTAAACAAAACTAGACCAAAACACTGCATGAAGTTGTTAATCCACATGCAAAATTCTTTGTACTTGACAGAGACCATTCATACGTGTTTGTGATGATAAAGTTACATCCTCATCTCCAAAGGTATTTAGTGGCATGCATTTATTTTCCAAACAAATTATCTGAGACAGTTCTATCTATATAACTAGCAGTGCTGTATCTAAGCACTATAAAAAAAAAATAAATCTAGTAGAGTTAAGTCATTTATCTTAGGTAAATGGATTTAAGGAGAATGAGTTTCTCTGACAAATATTTGGAAATTTCTGTTCTCCTGATGTTAACATACTGCAGGAAAAAAAACACTGGGGAAGTTTTATTGCAGAAATCAACTTAATTCATTGGGAGACAGAATATAGTTTCAAAAAAAAAAACAACTCTGACTGGACCAGAGAAGATAGTGTAAGGAAATAAGCTTTCAGCCTCACTTAGGGAGGATGGATTAACCATGAATTATGAGCTGGTTTCCAAGATGCTGCCTGACACTTACAAGATACACCAACTGCTTCTGCTGAAGACAGACTTACACAGAGTGCTAAGAGGAAAGAAGTAAAGAGCAACAGCAGGCAAGGTCAAAATTAGGGAATGCTCAAAATCCTTGTCCCAGGTGATATGACCAAGCCTGTGCAGGGAGGGAGTGAGGACAGGATTAAAACTAAAGCTCATGGCTGCCATATGACAGCCACTGTGCCTCATAGAGCCATGCCTGGTGCTGCTTGTACTGACTGACCCATTAAACTTCACGTCAGAATCTGTCATAAAGATAACCGGGTTTTGGGAGGAACCCCAAAGGTCGTGGTACTTACAAATCCTTGCTTCCTGATGTGGGGAAGAGGCAAGTCCAGTCCCTATTCCACCTTGCAGTGAGGTGCCTTGGTAGAAAAAAAAAAACACGATCACTAAAATCCAGGTGGGGAAAAGGATTTTTTCCATGATAACAGGTATTTTGACGTCTGGGTGACACATTCTGGAAATTTACCAAGAAGCAGACTCCTGCCCTAGGTGAGAAGGCAAATTTCAGCAAGTAATCTATATAATATATGCCATGAACAATGAGAGAAAGAAACATTTTGTAAGCAGTTAATTGCATGGGATGAAGTTACAGTGTTATGCCTAAAGGCAAGGGTACGCTGCATTTTCTTCCAGCTCACTAACAAGCATGTAGAGGCTTTCACTGTGCAACAATACTCCAGGGAGGAAACAGGGAGGGAAATAATTAAGGTAAATATCTTCAACAGAAAAAGAAGTTAGTTCGGCAAAATACAGCCTGCAGTATATTTTATGGATTTCTACACAATATTAGATTGGATTTAAGTCTGTGAAAATTAATTTAGGACTTGTTTCTCTGTTTGATAGCAGGACACAGTTAAATTCCCCTACGTAGAATCCACTCATGTTTTGTTTACCAGATGTGTAATTTAATCTACAAATTTATTACCAGATTTATGAGAAACATTCACTATTGTCTGAGATGAAGGAATGGAACTTGAAGTCCATTACCTGTTTTTCATTAGAACTGTTTAATGGTAGAAATTTATATCTAATTTAAAATTATATTTAATTTCCACTCTTTATTTTAGATCCCAGAAGTCTTTTGAAAATCACAACTAGAATGGATATAATGTAAAGTGGAGCATGCTTCTGTAATGCAAGGCTTTGATCAATAAGCACTACCACAGAGCTTTAAGGGAAGACTGTGGGCTGCTCCACAGGGCCACCTCCCTCCCAGCAGCTCCATGGTTTGGGATGGCTCTTGCCTGCTCCAGGACATCTAATGGCACTGAACCACACAGATATTTGACATGAAATCTGTCCAGATTTTTGAACAGAGCTCATCACCAAGGAATAGAAGCAGCAACACCCTCATTTAGCAGCCTATTTATTATAGAATAATTAGGGTGGAAAAGACCTCTAAGATCATTTATTCCAGCTGCCAACCCATTCCCACCATGCCCACTAACCATGTCCCTCAACACCATATCTATGCACTCCCTGAATACCTCCAGGGACAGTGACTTCACCACCTCCCTGGCCAGTCTGTTCCAAGGTGTAATCACTCCTTTGACAAGAACTTTTTTCAAATATCCAACAGGAAAATAAAGCAGCATTTGGAGAGCATTACGTGAGAACATACCATCATTTCACTAGATCAGACTGGAGGCCTATCTTATCTGCTGCATGCACTCAAAGTGTGCACTACCATACTGAGTGCTATCATATTGCACAGGTAAGCCTGTTAAATACCACAGACTCCTCTATGGGTGCTTGTGTTTAAGTAAAGTTTAATAATTTCATTCAGTTTGGAGGGATCATAGAAGCAAAGCTCATCTTGAGAGCCCCCAGCCAACATGGAACGGTGCCCAGCTGTTGAGCCAAGATGTTGCACAAGGAGCTTGGGGCAGAACCAGGACAGGGCTGTGCTTCCACCAGTGCCCCCACCATCTGCCATCTGGTGCCAGAGGCTGGTCCAGGCTCAGAGCAGGGCAGGCTGCCTGGCAACAGTCATAAAAATAAGATATATATCTCAGCACACCTGCTATCACTTAGAACAACATTTAGTAGCAGCTAATTTGCAAGAACTCAAGCTAGGATGTACTTCTCAAGTTTCGGTGAAACTAGACCTATCAGATTCACTCTGTTACAAGCATATACAACAGTGTTCCACACCAGTTTATAAAATTAAAAAGAAATTAAAACCACAAACCAGCTTAAAGCACTCTCTTTATCTGAAAGATGATTCTACTACAGGTTAAGGTACCCTCACATTGTCTTTTGTGTTCTATCTCCTGCTTCACCAGCCCCACATGCTTCTCAGATCACGTAATCTTAGATTACTTAGATAGCTTAGAAGGAATCTTAGAGCACATCAAGATCCTGCCCCCCAGCATGGACTGGTTGCTACCCACCACCTGTCTGCCCACTGTCCCATCCAGCCCGGCCTTGGCCGCTTCAAGAGATGGGGCGTACACAAATTCTGTGGGCAGCCTGTGCCAGTGCCTTACCACTGTCTGAATAAAGAGTTTCTTCCTAATATATAAACTAAGTTTCCCCACTTTTGCCTTAAAGACATAAGCCCTTGTCCCATCACTATCAGGCAGTACAAAAAGTCCTTCCCCCTCCTGCTTATCAGCTCCCTTCAAGGACTGGAAGGTGCAGCGCACACACAAAAATGGAGGAACACAGACTGTTGGAAGCCATGAACATGGCTGCTCCTTGTTATACAGGAGTGAACCTCCTTCAATTATTTTGTTGGCAAAATAAGTCTGTGACACAAACATTATGCTGAGTTTTGCAAGCACTTGTTTAGAACATAAAAATTCATCTGAATAAACAAGCATAATGACAGGAAAAATCATGTCAAAAATCATGTAGCAGCAGCAACGGCCCCTTTTCTTTGTTCTTCAGTACAGTACATTTTCCAAACACCCATTTCTTTTCAGAGAAAGCAAAGGAGAGAAAGAATGCAATTCAGCAGATCTCATGATTGTATTGGAAAAAAAAGATCACTTATTCACAGTCCTAGCAAGTGGTACATTTTGCTGCCCAGTGAATGCCAACCAGGGCTGATTTCAGACTCTTACAACTCTTTAACATGAGCATGATAAAATATCATAACAGCACTCTTGTTAACTGGCCAGAGCAGCATGATTTCCCTTCAAACCCATTCAGCAACACACAGCAGGGTGAGCCCAGGTTGCATTTGCCCTGGTGCTGGCCTGTTTGCAACCACTGCAAAGATGTGTCAGAATTTGGGACACAGCCCATCTTATGAAACCGTCTTTGCTGTCTCTTGCTGCCCTCTGCTGTCTCAAGTCCGAGCAGTGCAGAGAAGACTATGAAACCCTGGGGAAAAGTAGTAAAACCTATGTTTGAAGTTGAGCCACACGTATGGGGGAAGCCAGCTATAGGCTCTAAAAAAAAAATAAATAAAAAAACAACTGCTCTGAAACAACCCTGAGGTTTCTCCTATGTGGAAATTTGCTCAAACTTTCGTGTGCAATGTCAGGCAATGAATGCGATGTGCGAGCAGTGCTCGGGCTTGATGCTGTGCAGGGATGCAGGAAGCAGACCACACAGGAGCCAAGGGGCCTGCAGGCTCTTGGCAGCTTGCAGCAAATCCTGCATTGTAGCTGTAACCAACTCAAAGGTTTTTAACACAGAAAACATAGATGTATCCAAGAAATAAGTGAATCCAACAAGTTCAAGCCACATTACTTTCACCCTTAGTAATTGTATTAAATGGCAACCTGACAACTACATTCTCTCAGCATGTAGAAGTTGCTGGGTTAGCCCCACCTCTTTCTAAAAAAATGCACTCTTTCTATATCAAGAAAATTTCTACCCAGACCAGAGCCATACAACCATTCTTCAAGCATTTTCCAAATGCACCAGTGGGCTCAGACACTACTTGTTGAACACCTAAGGACTCCACGTGGGGCTCTCTCACTGTTCCACCCAGTGCACAATACCAACTGAAGTCATCCTTGTGGCACTCAGTAGGCACTTGAGATTCAAAGGAGGCCACTTTGGGGCAACTGCAACCAGAGTTCATTGCAGAAATTTCCCCCTCACCTTTGCTTCAGGTACCACTTGACATTCATTCTCCCCTGGGGAGGAAGCAAATAGCTTGTGTGAAGAGACACCCACCTCTGGAGGCATTTAGGTTGGATGAGGCCCTGGGCAGCTTGATCTGATGAGTGGCAACCCTGTCCATAGTAGGAGATTGGAACTGGATATTCTTTAAGGTCCCTTCCAACATAAGCTATTCTTTAGTTCTATGATTGTATAAGAGCTGGGGTGCTCCATATCAAAATTTGGGCTTGTTTGAAAGCTCATTTCAATACATGCTCTCTTAATGCATTACAAGGTACAGCTGAGCAAATATTGTGGGGAATATTCAAGTAATACTAGAATACTAGAATTCTTAGTGTAAATGCAGACCTAATGTAGTTCTCACCTGTCCATTGACTGAGTGAAGAGTTTTCTAAATAAACAAACACCACATAACTTGTTAGATCTGGAGCGTAACTCAAGTTACATCATGCCTAGGACGCATTAAGGCTCCCCCAAAACACTTCTCACTACAGTTCCTCTATCATGCCCTCCCTTCCATTAGGGCTCTTACTATTGAAACGGCATTGGGAAATAAGCAAGTCCCAGAGCAGCACCCAGATCATCAAATACCTAGAATGCTCTCAAAAACAAGTGATGAATCACTAATTCTTACGCAATAGTCTAGGATGGAGATGTTTTTTTCCAGTGTATCCTTCTCCCCCCCCCCCCCCCCCCCCCAAAAAAAAAAAAAAAAAAAGTAGACACTGCAAATCATGAGGAGCAGTTCAGAGCAAGGAAGTATTTTTTATTTACAGCAGTGAAAATACACAAGACCTCCTGGCAGTTTGTTCTCAGGCAACTCTCAATTTACAAGAAGAAAAGAATATCTGTAAGCAAGCTATTCTTGCCCTGAAGTATTACCTGGATGCCAGTGAAAAGGACTTTTAGTTCTGGGCCTTAATTTTAGAAGAACTACAGGAAATCTGGTTTAATCCTTGAGATCCTGAAACCCTACAGTCCAAATCTCAATCATGCTTCCTCCTGCAGATGTCAAAGCATTCATGACAATGTATGAGGGAGAGAAAGAAATGAAGAAAATCTGTCACTTGGCTTGTGAGCTCAGAGATGAATATACAAAAACAGTGAAGGAGATCAGTCTGTGATGAAATTTCCAAGGAAAGAAAGCAAAGGAGGGAACTTAGGGTAGGCCACTGGTGAGATTGAAGGAGGCCACTAGAAGGAATAGGGAGAAGAGTGCTTGAAGACATTCTTGCCTCCATACCCTGAAATCTACTTCAGTTTCACTGAAGCAAGTAAGCACCCACCCACTAAGACAAGCCTCCCTTAGATTTTCAGCTGTAACTTAAAAGCAGAATTATCCCCAAGGTTTTTCTGAAGGAAGAAAAAAAATTATAAGTGCACCCAAAACCATAAATACAAAAAAAAAAAAAGAACCACATAATATTAAGGAGCTAAATACTGATTTCACCCTGAACTTTGATTGATGAAGGAGCATGCAGAAAGGGAAGTATAGCCCATACTTTCAGCCAACTAAAATGGAGTGTTGAAGAACTACTCATAGACTTCTCTGATAGCACTGAATGAGGCCAGGGTTGCCAGGGGAGAGAAAAAAGAAAATTGTCTTGTATCATAACATATGCAATACCTAAGAGGACTGAATTGCTATTACATACTTAATCTGGCATTTCCTAGCTTTTGAAGGTAGATTTTTTTGTAGCCTCTATTACAATCCTTTCCTGTATCTCATTCAGTAAGTAATTCATATACAGGAGAAGATCTGGAATGGAGCTCCAGGGACTTCAGGTCTGAAAGGAAAGGCGATGGATGAGGTTTCTTCCAAGGGTTTGGTGTTGCAGACCCAAGCAAGTGATACAGAAACACAAATGTGAGCCTGTCTGCCTTTACAGCTACCCTTGGAGCTGAGATTTGTTTTGTCTGCGTGGCAGTGAGCACAGAGTAACCCTGACCTTCAAGCACTGTTACAACACAAATAAATATTTGAAGAATAAATACTATCTTGACTTGTTACATACTGTTGGAGTTTATTTTGTGTGGTCTCATTCTTTGCTCTGAGTTTCCTGTTTGCAGTGGAGCTTGCTGTTGTGTTTGCCTATCCCAGACAAGAAGGAACCTATATGAAAATATGCATCAGTAGAAGACTTGCAAATGAATACTGCAAATAGAGCAAGAGTCCTGGACAGATCCATTTACATTTGCACATGAATCATTCAGCTCAGTGGCTAGCTGACTAGTTCCTGAATGAGCATAAGTAGCTCTGCATTATTCTTGGCCAGCTCTTCTTGGCATACGCACATTAACAAAACAAGAATGAGGTTAGCCGAAGTATCTATGCATGGCATTACTAAGAGGGTAATAAAACACAGAAGATTCAAAAAGGCCACTTACTTCAGTATGTAATTAATTTCTTTAATTATTTTAGATGGGAGGGCACTACAGCTTACATTCCTAATGCCACAGACAATATTCTGGGCTGCTTTATGATCAACATATCCATTCTATTGCTTGAGGAAGTTTGCCCAGAATTCACTTTGGTTTTGTTGTCAGTATTTATATATACAAGCCTGCAAAGTATATTTCACACTTTCAGACTGTTCTTGAGGATTTAAGCCTCAAGGCTTTCATATCACATTGAGAAATGAAAATATAAGAAAACACTTTGGAGTGAAAAGGAATAAGGAGAAATTTGTTTCCTTCTTTCCTGTGACAGAACAAATCAGAGTGTCCTCATTTTTTAAGAAATAGAACAAGTCATTGAGGTAGAACACCAAGCTGAATTGCAGCATGCTGGAGCTTGTTTAAAGAAGTTTCTAAAATACAAATACTAGAGGCTTAAGTAGTGCTATTGTTTGCTTTTTTTTTTAACTGAAGTAACAGAAAATGGAAAAGTTGATGCACAAGAACATAAATCTTATCACATAGATTATATTGATTAGAACCTCATCCTAGTAGGAAAATAAGAGTATTTATTCTTTAAGGAATACAGCACCTATAACACAATGGAACTCAGAGCAATGACAGCATAGCAGCAAAGACCTAGGCTGCAGTAAGTGAGGACAAGACTAAACACAGCAACCACAAAAACAAAAGAATCTACCTACCTTCAGAAGGCTTCAGGTAGACATGAACCTCAAGCAAGACACCTTTCCCTCTCTGCCAACCCTTAAATGAGGTCTGGGATGGGGTGAATCCACCCCTTCTGATCACTCAGGTGCATTACATACACCTGAGCGCCCCTAGGTTGGCCCTCCCTTTCTACCAGGTGTTCAATCACTATTTCAGGCTGTGACTTAGCATTTCTGCTACAGAATAAAAATATTTTTCCTTTTCTCTTCCCACATTGTTCTAAGCTGGGGAACATGTTAAGCACTTCTATTTTTCTTGTCTTGGCACTGTTTTGTGCATAGAACTTATGCAATTTTTGCCACACCTGGGAAAACAGGCAGTGAAGCTCCTGTTCTCTGTTACAAAAATTGATGGTCACTGGAAGCATCACCCTCTCTATATGCAGTGCCTGAGCATGGCATGGGGTAGTGAAATTGGGCTGAGACTTCTGGCCAGTGAGATAATTATGGTGATGAATACAAGCCAAGTTGTATCAGACTTTTTCTCATGGCTCTGTGTCTTGCTTCAAGTGTGTCTTCCCAACTTCCCTTTCCAACTCTAACAGCCAGCACGTGCCTGGAAGTCACAACATAGCTCTGCCTGCAATCATGCCAAGACAGCAGCTGTGGGTCTTCAGGATGGATGCTAACACAGAGGAAGATGGGGAGGTACAGGGTTACCTGAGTTCTTCCCTTCCAGTGTGATTGTGCACTGAAAAAAAAAATTTAAAGGAGTGAAAATACTTCCTAAGGTAGTGTTTAATTCAGTGTGGGCTGCAGGTGTTCACTTTATAGACAGATTTCAATTATCACTCTCTGCTTTCGCATATTCTTTACAACATACTCAAATTCTTTACAGGATTTAACAGAGAAAGAAATGAAAGGTGAACTTATTTCCCCAGATTTTGTCTGTTTGTTTACCAGTAACATTCTCCTTTAATCTTCAATAGATTTAGAGTGATAGGAAGAAGCTGTTTTGATGGAATCTTAAAATAAGTCCCTAGTACTCCTGTGAAAGCAAATCACTAGTCCAAAATCAGCCCCATGAGCTTGCATACACCAGCTTAAAACTGGAATTCCTCTAGATTCATACCAGTATTTCTGAGACCAACATCTGGCCTTAAAGATTTAAACCATTATATTTTTAGAGCTTGATGCTGATGCTGGCCACAGTTTGGTTTAATTTAAAGTAAAAAGATACTGTTTGAACAGCTGGAGAACAAACTCCAGAACAAGCACACACGATGTTATAATTGCTCTCATTCTACAGCAGAAATAGTTGTAATACTGCTCTGGAGGTGAAAATCTACTTTTCATGGAGTTTTAGCTCCAAGGCCCAGCCTTCCACTTTCTCTGTCTTAAAATCAAACAGGGCCAACAAAAATGCCTACATCCATCAGTATCACCAGGACAGGCAGTTAGGGGACATCCTGATCCCAAAGCCAGTGGGCAGGCACCACAGGACAGAGAGAGCCAGGTGAAACTTCTGCACAAACCTTGGTCTTTGCATACTAGTGGGCAACACAGACTCCAAAGATACTGGCTTCCTAATTCCACCCCAGAGATCTGATAGAATGAAGCAGTTGAAAAATTAATTACTGTCTAATAAGAGAGAAGCGGGGTCAATAACCATTTGTCTTCATTTCCTTTCTGTGGCTTTCATACTCATTAGTTAGATTCTAAATCTTCTTCCCCTTTCAGATTTGTTTACAGCAGCAGAGAGCCAGTAAAACACTGCAGCAGTCATTCAAAAACACGCTTGCCAAAAGCACTCTCACACTAATAACACACACATTTTCAGCCATGTATTTGTTTTGCCAGGTCCTTAACTCTTGATCTTTGTCCAAAAAGACAGTGGAATAGCTGAGGATGTATCTCATCATGTGGTGAAAGACCTGGATTCTGTATAACATTTTATCAAAGCAGAAACTTCATGGAGGTGTCTCTTTCTCTTGATATACCCATTTGTTTTCAGTGTCATTGTTTAAAGTAAAAGAGAAAATTTAGCACTAGGTATGTCAGAACACACTCTTGTTTCTGTGCCTGGATACTACTACTCTTTTCTGCAAAGAGATTTCTGAAAGATTCTGTGGAGTTTTCTAAATAGCCATGGACAGCTGGAAAGAGCAATAACCATGACTTCTCACTTGATCATCAGCCACTGATACCATTGCTATCTATCAAATCCACACATGCTAATAAAATTTCCATTTACCTCTAACTTGAAACCAAGCAAGAATCTATTTTCTGTACATAGTTTGTACATAGAGTCAAACTACTGGTGGAAAAGAGGAACAGGAACTTCTAACGTTGCACAAATTCTGCCATTAGGGCTGTTCAGATGGACGTGAAAGCGCTAGTTCTCTCTTTCTTGTAGAATCATTAAGGATGGAAAAGGCTACTAAGATTATCTAGCCCAAAAATCAACCCATTACCACCATGTCCACTAACCATGTTGTAATCCCTGAACTGCTTGTTTTTACTGGCAAATCAAGCCTGGCTGGTGGGGTATCTCACAGT
The DNA here is from genome assembly GCA_035772895.1 of Perdix hodgsoniae. Lineage (NCBI taxonomy): Eukaryota > Metazoa > Chordata > Aves > Galliformes > Phasianidae > Perdix > Perdix hodgsoniae. The sequence goes on along the minus strand of JAPSGF010000002.1, from coordinate 16,583,643 downwards.
GCAGCTCAGTTTGTGATCAAACTAGTAAAGGCTGCCAGCATTACACCAGTCGTGGCTCTGGCCAGATTGTGCGAGATGAAGAAGAAAAGACAGAGCAGAAGCTATGTTTGATGTAGGTGAGGAAGGAGTACAATGAGGTCAAGAAGCAGAATCTACAGCTGGTGGGGAAGGAGGATGTAGCAGTATTGCCAAAGCAGGGGGAAGCAAGAGGAAAACGAATGAAGGTAGCAGCAAGAAATTCAGCCTGCAAAAGTTATTGGGAGCCAGCTCATTATTTTGATTTTATGCATGGTCAAGGCCAGTGTCTTTACTTGTCATCCCCCTACCCACTTCTACTCAGTACTGCTTATTTGCAAGGTTTGGAAGGACATTTATCTTTGACTATTAGTTACTCAGTAATGAGGATATTCATTATGAAAACCTATACCTGCACTATATCTCACACTGTAATTTCTACCATGAAAGGCATGTACTGTATCTCCAGCAGAATTTTGTTTGTATTTGGATTCCAGAGATGAAGACTACTTGTGCTGTTATAAATCTTGGGTCGTCTATTCTCAGAAAAAATAATTTCCTTGCATAAGTATTTTGAGACCAAGATAGAAATCTGTTAACTTTTTCTTCAGTCTCTCATTAGGAAGAAATTTTTCCAGCCTGAATCATTCCTTCAGTTTTCTTCCAAAAAAATCTTCCAACTTGCTAAAATTCTTTTCAAAAAGCATGGATTCTGGAAAAAGTCAAATGTGCTAAACAAATATATATATATATATATATACAAATTATGCACCAAAAAAGTCCTGATTTTGGCCTAAAAGCTCACTTTCCAGCACAATCCTAAGCACTCAGCTTGTAGAACAGTACTGATGTAAAGACTTACCTCTGACTGTCAGTCTGTTCATACAACAGAAATTGCCTCCTGGTGGGATTAAAGATCTTTTTTAAAAGATATATTTTGACATCTTCATCATAATTATGTTTCGGCTCTGTTGTTTCCAGCTGAAGATGAGATTTTAATACTGTCAAATGAAAGCCAAAATTGTTTTGGTCTCAAAGGAGGGACCTAAACTTTACTCCTTGGCACACCACCTATTTAAACTTAAATCAAAAGAAAGAATCAGCTATGTCTTCTTGGATGGAAGTCTTAAATGCTAGGCTAGTCCAAAGAAAAAGCTGATTGCTAACAGACTGACTTTTCTATTTTGAGGAGATGAAGATGACTTAATTTTGGTGATTGCCACATGCTGTTCTATTGTAGTCCTTCAACAAAATAATTTTTGATATCTTGTCTTTGAAATGACCTTGCATTTTCCTAATATTTTACTACAGAAAACATTATCAGATGTAGGGTGTTTCAGCAGAAGTCTGCATTGACCTTCAGACAAACCTTTTGTTCTTTACTTGTCTTCTCTTGTGACCATGGAGAGAATGTATTCATTTCCATGGTGGGATACCATGAGATGACCAATGCCTCAGAGCTCACAGGTGATGAAACTGGCAATGTAACAGTGAGCTTGACAACCCACATCCCAAAGCAGCCTTCCTTTGACATCTGCAAGCAAGCACTGAGCGACTGCTTAGGCAGCCCAAACCCAGCAAGAGGTGTGCAACACTTTCACATTCAGATATCTGTAACATCTCTGCGAGGGTGATGTAGTGCACGGTTTAGACCAGCTCGGGGCTAAGGGACAGCTGGAGTTGTGCTGGGAGGAAAAAAGCAGCTTTTAAAGCAAGCCAAATCAAACCTCCACTGTCTGAAAGTGCACACGTATCATTTGGATTACAAGTGCTTCTGCTCTCCATAATCTTTCCCACTGCTTTCCTTTGAGATTCAGAACACTGTGATGGCTTAAAGCCTGAATTTGTTATATTCTTCACTGCCATTCTCCACCACTGATGGAGAAACTGCCCTCAGTCTCCTCAGCGTCCCACGTCTTTACCTCAACTTCAACTGTCCAGGAATGTGAATGTTTCCAGTGCGAGCCCATGGTGCATGAAGCAATGGAAAAACCATACCTAGTAGCTGTCCCAGGAAGACTGTGACAAACCAGGCACAATCAAGCACTGTGAAGTCAGTTTGTAGCAGACAGTACTTTCTGCATGGCTATCTGGAACTGGGGATTTCTCAGAGGCTATCTCTTCTTCAGAAGAGTCACCCTTCTGCCCTCGTGAATACATGCTCCTATCTGTATTTTTAAAGATAACAAAACAGTACCAAGCTACTCCACGCTTGCCCCAGCAAGGAACTGAGGAAAAATTACCAATGCACAAAGTCACACTATTTATTACTAAGTAAGAATGAATAGAGAAAACTCATGCTTAAGAAGTCAAACACAACAGTGCAATGACTGAAAAAGAAGTTTGGAAATGCTCAAATGCACAAAGTACATTTCTTCAAACTTCTAAGTTACAACAGCCCTGAGGAAGAACATCAAGTTCGTGGCTAAATGGAGCACAGAGAATGCACCGGAAGAAGATAAAAGGTCCTTTGTTGTCTGGTACAGCCACAAGTGCTATGACTTCGGTGTTTCTCAGAGCTACTGAGAAACAGTCCAAATTTTTCATCAACAGTTCTGTTAGTAGTTGGGGTAGAAGTTCTGTAAATAAAGGTAAACTTGGCCCTTATAGCCTTAAGTTGGAAGAAAAAGGAAAGTTTATCATCAGGCCAAGTAACTGAAGTGATGTGGCTTTCCCTTCCATTACCAACACTTGCCACTGCCTGAAACAAGGGCACATGAAAGACACATGAGAGGAAAGGTTTCATTGGCCATTGTTTTGTGCCAAGTTGGGTGTTTGAAGGAGGCACATAAAGATCAAAGGAAGAGACAGACAGGGACAGGGAAAAATCTAGTAATGCAGACATAACAAGAGCCAGGAACATGCCTCCAAGAAAAGATAAGAAAAATGGATAAAAACTTTAATGCCATTTAATGGAAAATAGATTTGAGCTGTAAACAGGACGCCATGTCTCTTTTGTGATTCTTGCAGTATTAAGAGGGCTTTGTACTGTCTTTGCAATTAAATAGGATTGCATTAGAGAAATCTCATTTCAGAAAACACTGATTTCTCTTCCCAGCTGGAACCATCTTCCTGATCCATCCATCTTATAAAAGCTCATATCCAGACACCTAGGAAAGAGATAGTATTACTCTATTAAGTCCCATAACAATGCACCCAGCTCACAGCAGTTGGTGAGCTGTGCTTATAATATGCCTATTTGGGGGATACTGGAAGATACTGTAGTTCAGGAAGATTTCAGAACAAGCTGCTGATACAGCCAGCTAATCATGGATCTACAAACCACACAGCGAAAGTGCTGGTGGGTATAGTTTTGAGTACCTCTTTCTCATATTGTTCATCTTGTTTTTTGTCACAGGGAGTTGTGAGGAAATTCTAGCACCTTCAGGCCTACAAATCTACTTTGACTTCTGTGCCATCTTGTGTGGAGCCAGGAGCTGGATTGAATGACCCTTGCGAGTCCTTTTCAATTTAGTAAATGCCGTTATTCTATGATTCTTTGATTGTACAGTTCTATGAAAAGTGCAAAGCCCTTTGACTTGACAGTCTGATGTCTTGTAATGAAAGAAGAGAAAGGACTCTCTTCCTACTAGGGACACTGAATAAATTCAGAAAATTGTCTATTTCCTCATTTACGCACAGTACTGAATGTCCATGCACTAAAGCTACTGAGATGAGTATATGGGGGAATTTGGTACTGACAGGACATATTCACATTTGCTTTCAGCATGCATACGCTGCACAAAAGGGATGCGCTTTAATGAAACAAGCAGTTTATTCAGTACTTTCAGAAGCATTTACTGATGCCATGTTTTCTGCATGCTGTTCACAACCTGCTCTGAAGACAGTATCCTTCTTTTCCATATGGGGTTTTCTATGATTGCACAGCTTCTTTACAACTGAGACCTTCACTTCTACCTTCCTGCAGAGCACTGCTAAGAAATGAGAGGCTGGCAGCATCCCTGCATACAGGAAGCTGCTGGGTCTCAGAAAGATTAGGGCTGAACATAACCATGTTGGACACAAATTTCAATTCTCCAAATCAAATTTTTGGAATATTATTTTCATTCTGAGCACAGCTCCCACTGACTTCAAGCTGCAGCTGTGAAAGTTCAACACGCCTACAAGTCCTGCACCAAGAATAAAACTAATGTAAAACTATTGACAGCTTCTGAATAGATTGGCTCGAATGATTTAGCTGTCATCATGTGGAGCTGTGTGACAGAAAAAGAGACTGTATCCAATTCTCCAGGGTAGAACATCATTCACTTGCCATATGCTCTCTTCCCAAATTCTGCCTCATTCTCTATAATGCCTCATATTTCTTGAGCCAAAGAATTGGGAAGGGGTCCTGCAGTGCCTAACAGTACAGCCATGATCAGCTCCCAGAACTTCCCGTACAGCTCACAGAATAATCCCCACTACCTTGTCATGAAAGATAATCTGTGTTCACAATCTGCATACACACAAGTACCAGGCCTTACAGCTTTAATGATGTTTCCTCAGTTGTTAGTTATTTTTCTTTTATTTCCTAGAAAGATGAAAGAAATTTCCTTGTATGGAATTTTGCTGCTACTCACAATCACCACTAGGAAGTAAATTTAGCCTATAAATTACCTGCATGGATTTTTTCTGTCTAGCCAATGGCGTCACAGAGAATAACAGTAAGTATCAAAGACCCCCACTGAGAGCTGGGACATGCAATTTACATGCCTGCCTCTCTCCTCCTCCAATCTCCTCTCAGTTCTCCCAGCCTTGTTGGGTCCTTTTCCCTAAAACAATCTCATTTCTCCTCCTCTGAGTACAGTACCCTACATAGATCTACAGCCATTTACCCAGTCATAGTTTTTCTCTTCAAGTCTCAGGTGTGGGCTCTGGTTTGAAATTCCTCAGTTACCTCTGGACATTGGCTCTTTCCCCTTGCAGAGACAGAACTGAATTTCCATGTCACTTGAGAGGCATCAAAGAAATGAGATTTTCTCTGTACCCATTTCTGTGGTCTCCATCATCAAATTGGTAAGTGGCAACCTAGCCCATGGCAGTAGACAGGAGCTAGATGGGATCTAAGGTTCCTTTCAACCCAAACCATCCTGATTCACCACATCTCCCCACCCTTCACTCTTAACTCAAGAGCTGGACTTGATGCTCCTTCTTGGTCCCTTTGCAACTATGTATATTCTGTGATTCTATGACTCTTCTAGAGACAGCGCTCCAGTCACTCAGCTGGCCCTCATATTTTCCAGCCATCTGCTTTTTCCTGCTCCTCTTTTCAGGAGCAATCTCATCCAGCAAGCCCATAGTCTAGATAACTATAAGATTTTAGCTCAAGCGTTTCCCTAGGAAATTAAAGCCCCACCACCCAGACATTCAGATTGTAATCTAGTTCTTTCATTTTCATGGCAAAAAGCAGAAGGTGCCTTCTGGTTGGAAAGACCCTATTTCCTCATTTTCAATTATCTCATTTCAAAACATGAGGCACTAAGGCTACTTTTAAAAAAGCCTAAGAAAACCTTTCATCTGCAAAAGAATCTTTTACCTCTTGCTTTATTCTTAGCAGCATGTTGCAAATTTACAGAAAATTTTCCAGGATGAAAAGGAATCAGTCCAGAACAGACCCTTTGCACTGGAATAGTAAATGTTTCACAAAATTATGACTGACTGTAAAACAGGCAATGTGTCAGGAGACAATAGTGGGTCTTTCTGCACTTTGAATAAAAGCTGTCTGTGTGAAACCTTGATTGTATTTCTAACTTCTTGAGCACTCTCTATTTATGATAGTTATGCTGATATGAGGTATTAGGGGGAAAAAAAAG
>JAPSGF010000002.1:16519899-16577415 GCA_035772895.1 Perdix hodgsoniae | reverse complement strand
AGGAAAGGAAAGGAAAGGAAAGGAAAGGAAAGGAAAGGAAAGGAAAGAAAAGAAAAGAAAAGAAAAGAAAAGAAAAGAAAAGAAAAGAAAAGAAAAGAAAAGAAAAGAAAAGAAAAGAAAAGAAAAGAAAAGAAAAGAAAAGAAAAGAAAAGAAAAGAAAAGAAAAAAACCTACAAAAGATAAAGCATTAAAGATTATATTAAAATTCTCACCCAAATTATTCTCAGTTTGGCCTTAACACTGGAGTAATTGTTGCCTGTAAATATCACATGCAGCTTTACCTCCTGCCCCACAATCCTGAAACATGAACTGAACTTGCAAAGAAAAAATGTACTTCTACAGAGTATCCTCTGTACTGTAGAGACAGTTACTTCCAGACACTGTATGAATAACACCCATAATAATCTCACTTCCTTGGGCTGCAAAGAGAGGAAGGAACAGCAGTGACAGCAATTTCAACTGCCTCATCAAAGACGGCAAATTGATACCCAGCATTTACAGAGGATGCGGGTCCTGGTCCTACGAAAAAGGAGAGGAGGCAAGAAAGCAGACAGTTTCGACATGCTGCCATCCATGCAGGTCAATGTACTTCTTGGAAGGTGCTTGGTATAATGCCCTGCAAGTGAGATGCAAAGTCTGTGATTAATGTCTCAGGAAGTACCTGAGTAGTACTGTCTCAGCAGTACCTTAAATGCTAAGTGCCTCAGTCTGGGAACATTTTGTAAAACGTTGATTTTAGGCATCCTTGCTGGTTGCCTGATGGTAGGCTTTTGTTTGTTTTCAGTGGTGAACACTTGAGACTTGACATTGCATAGCCACATGTCTTTCCATAGACATTATTCCCCAACCAGCAACCCCAGCCCCTTGTTTCCTTATTGCTATTCTTTCTCTTCATTCAATCTGAGGAAACGCTGAGTAAGAGATTTTTGTTTTGGGAAAAGAAGAGAGAGTAAACTCTGGATGAGTTAAAAATGAAAAGATGACTACACAGGTTTCAATAAAGAGCAGCTTAAAAAAAGCTGAAGAGGTGTTTTTTTAGGTTGGTTTTTTTTGTTCAGAAAAGAAAGTTTTTGGAAACAGCTGGAGACTGTAACTGAGAAAACTGAGAAAGTCAGATGAATCAAACTTCCTGTTTTCCTCTCCTATCCCAACCTGCAGGGGACAGGACCTGTGGATAACCTCAGCTCCTTTTCAAAACAGATGGTGAATTCCCAAAGGGCTCAGATTTGGGCTCTCTTTCAAGCAAAAATGACAACTGCTCTTTTGAACAGCGTTCTGGTATCTTCAGCTCATACACGTAAGTATGTGTAGAAGATTCTGCCATTAAATTCTGGTTTTCATACACATACACAGAAAGGAAAAAGATATTAATGAACCTTCACGATTAAGGCTGATGTATAACAATACTTTCAGCTCTCTGCCACAGCAGAGCTTTCCTACCTCAGCATCTTGCAATTAGCTCCTGTTACCTTACACACTAGTGCTACAATTTATTGATGTAGAAATACAGTTATAAAATTTTCCTCGTGAAAGCTATTAACACAGGTAATAGGACCTCATTCTGTGTCATTTCCTCATGTGTTTGTTTTTTTTTAATTACCCTTTGGGTGCAGAATCTCAGTCATCTCAAGTCTCAGAAAGATGACAAAAAAAAAAAAATATTGAAGTGTTTCAAATAAAACACTCGAAATTTAAGATTATTTTTGCTTTTGTATTTGTTTAAACACAGGTGTGCCACAGTTATAAGGTGATGTGGAATAAAGGTATCTTGGCTCTTCTCAGAATGTTCCACCGCTATAAAAGCTGTTAAAACATCACTCAGCCCCTCAAAAAAATGGCAACATAGAAATTCATAGAAGTGAGTAGAACCAGAAGATCTCAGTTCTACTCCTAACAATGTTATTGAATTCTGAAAGCCTGGCTGAGTGATTCAGCTCCCTCACATCCACAGCTGAGAATGGGGAAATATTGACTCTTCTGTTGGACATTCTGAGGTTCTTTCCCAAAGGTTTTAGGTTTGTCATGAACACAGAACATGGGCCTGAAGTCAGCATGGAAAGAATGAGAGGTCCTTCTCTCAAATCAAATATTTCAAATATTCATCTCCTCCTGCAGAATGTTAGAACCATTTCATAAAGCAGACTCTGCATTATTAAGGTTTATGTAGCCTAGGCACATTGTTTAGTCACTAAGCTTATGATGGTTTATTTTTACTACTTTTTATTGTGAATGCCTCAGAGATTTGAAGAAGGAAAAAAAAAAAAAAAAAAAGATGTTTGAAAATATCTAACATATTTAGTGACAAGAAGATTTTCGACAGGTTTTCCCCCATAATACTTACATCGGCTGTGCATCTAGTTTTGTAACTCTGTTATTGAATCCTTTGACACTTTTACAATTAGCAGGTTAATTATGTGTCATCCCAGCACTAGATTTCATTCATAAGGCCAAACATATGTTCAGAGTAAGAAGAAACTACAAAAGTTAATATTTTAATATGGAATAAAAATACCCTTACCATCACAAAGAAATTTTACCCAGATACAATACTTCAGAGTTGGTGTATTCAACCTCACTTTTTCTTCACTATCTCTCCCAGGATAAAGCTGTTTACATTTTTAGGGTACAAGACTTTCATGTAGATTACTGAGGTCTGAGGTTTTATATAAAGTTCTTCTCTAAACCCCACATATGCACCTAAGCTCCTCAATCTGCAAAACATCCAAAAGAGATGAAAAATTCCCAGTAAGTCAGTGACTGGGTTAGCAACCACAAACACCAAGCACATTTGAACCCCATTTGTATATGATAGAGGAAGCGCATCACCTGGAGCCACAATCTGCAACAGGGAAGACAGAAAATCGATGCACGCTGAGGAATGATTCTTTGGGTTTTTCCCATTATCTACCAAGAAAGCATTGCTTTTCTGTTTTGTTACCAGGGATGTCTTCTTGTTTAACTCCGAAGAGTGAATCCTCATGTATATCCATATCTAAAAATGTATGACTGTTATTTGGGCCCTTGGGTCCTAGAATATTTTACTTATGGCCCACAGCCATGCAAATTTCATCCTTATTTCATTCAATCATATATTCTGGCTCACTATTTTTTCTCCATGCTCACAGAGCTCAGCTGGACTCAGCTTTGGAGCTGGCAGAACATTTCTGCTGATCAGTTGCCAGACATTGTCGATCATGTGCCAATTTCATTTTTCATATGAAAGAGTTTAAGAATAAACTTCTCATTCATATTGTTTGTTGTTATATGCACTCAGAGGAGTGAAGGAAATGGCAAAACAGTATCTCTGATTTTCATGCAGTTAAAACCTCTTTTGTACCTGCAACAGACCACAGAAACTGCTCTTTGCCTGCTTCTAGCTGTAGGATAGAGTGTGAGATATCACTGACTCAAAGAAGCTTGAGGCTGAAGCCAATTCCTACAGGACCCACAGTCCTCACCAAAGCAGCAGCCTGTGACCAATATATCTAGACATGCTCTCTTTGGGCCAGGAACCCCTAGAGACAGTGGCCACTCTTCCTCTTCTTTGCAGGTTCAAGGGATTTACCTCCTTTCCCTGAGAGAGCACTTGGCTCTGAGTTGTTCTCTCTAGGGAAAAAGGAAATGATTTTATTTAAAATGTTCACTTTCAGGAATGCCAAGGACCCCTGCCTGCTGCTGCTCTGCTGAGCAAGATGATAGGTCAGCACAAGCAGACAACATTTGGACCGGGTCTATTTGCATTTCCCCAGCCACATCAGGGCTACCACTGCACTGAGGGTGCTCACAGCTCTACTGCACATCTTTGCATTATTATTGCCGCCCTCAGGACCTGCAGGATTCTTTAAGTTGCTCAGTGATAGAGCATGGACTTGCATTTTCTCTCCACATTCAATTTTTTTTGTGAAATTTTGGACTGGGACCAAGCCTATAATTGGAACCAGCTCAAGATTTCACATAAAAATTAATTTAGAGTATTATTAGAGTATTATACAGACTAAGCACACTTGTCCAGTGGTGTTTTTCCACTTTCCTTGAAAGAAAAGAAGAAAACTCTGTACTCAGATAGAGAAGGTAGCCACTGTTTGTAGTACTGCAGCAAAGGTTGCTTCTAACAGCAGCAAGGTGTTTTATTTCTCTGTGGCTCAGGAACGTTGTTTCCTTGATAGCCTTATCAGTTATACTGAGCACAGTATAACAGCATTCATGACATCTCCCAGAAAGTGCATCAGTTTCACCCTGCACCTCATCAATATGAAATCCTTCCTGTAACAGAGTTCCTACAGAACTGGCAGGTTCACCTTTAATCACAGACAGATCTAATAAGGTATCAGCCTGGGGCTGTGCTGAAAGGTTGCAGTGGGACTCATCTGTTTACTGGGCTCTTCGCACTAAGGTGGATTTTGCCCTAATTTATGGCCATTCATCTGGTTCTGAGCAAAGAATTTAAATAGTTTCTCATCATGTTCCACTCTAAGAATATCACAGGTGTCCAAAGAAGTAAATTGAGAAGGCTATTTCTGACTCATTAAAAACTTGCATTCTTTGGTAAACCAAGTTTGAGGAAATCGCCTTGTTACTCTATATTTACTTCTCCAAAGTCATCACTGGGGGCATTTGTTTGAAGGAAGTTCCCTCTCAGAAGACACAGGAGGGAGTCAGTCCAGGAGGAAGAGCTCTAAACTAGTCAAAGGTTTCCATTTATTTTACACAAACAAAAAATACACCTGACAGGGCCATATTTCTCAAAGGAAAGGTAAAAGCTTAAAATTCAAATACCTGGGGAAAATGACTTAAAGATTTCTATCTGACACAGCCTGAGGAAAAATGCACTGAGCTGAATGCAAATATACTCATCAAACTCAGTAGACTTTGATAAAACTTTGCATATTTTTTTTAGATGTGGATGCAGCTTTTTTCTAATTGAACAAAGATTTTTTTCCATTTCAGGACAGAACTTAGCACTGAACTTGAAGAGAGAGAATCACATCATAGAATGGTTTGGGATGGAAGGGACCTTTAAGATCACCTAGTTCCAAACCCCCTGCTGTAGGCAGGGACACCTCTCTCTAGACCATGTTGCTCAAAGCTCCATCCAACCTGGCCTTGAATGCTTCCAGGGTGGGAACATCCACAACTTCTTTGAGCATCCTGTTACAGTGTCTTATCACCCTCACAGTAAAGAATTTCTTTCTAATACTTAGTCTAAAATCTACCCTCTTCTAGTTTAAAACCACTTGCCCTCATCCTGTCACTACATGCCCTTATAAGATGTTCCTCCTCAGCCTTCCTGCAGGCCCCCTTCAGGTACTGAGAGGCCACTATAAGGTCACCCTGGAGCCCTCTCTTCTCCAGGCTGAACAAGACCAGCTCTCAGCCTGTCCTTGTGGGGGAGGTACTCCAGCCCTCTGATCATCTTTATGGCCCTCCTCTGGACCTTCTCCAACAGCATGATTCCTTCTTGAGTTGGGGACCTCGGAACTGGATGCAATACTCCAGGTGGGATCTCATGAGAACAGAGGAACAGAATCACTTTCCTCAACCTGCTGGTCATGCTTCCTTGATGTGACCCAGGACAGAATTGGACTTCTGGGCTGCAAACACACGTTGCCAACTCATGTTGAGTCTTTCAACTGATGCCCCTGAATCCTTCCCATCAGGGTTGTCCTCAAGCTATTCTCTGCCCAACCTGTATCTATGCATGGGACTGCCCAAACCCAGGTGCAAGACTTGCACTTGGCCTTGTTGTACTTCATGAAGTTGGCATAGGTCCAACTCTCAAGCCTGTCCAGGTCCTCTGGATGGCATCCCCTCCCTCCAGCATGTCAACTGCACCACTCAGGGAGCCTGAAGAGAGATAGGTACATTCTCATCTCTAGAATGACTGCTTTCAACATGTTTATCAAACGAAGGAGAGCTTTTCAGCTCAAACCTCGGAATCAGATACAAGATAAGAAGGCTGCAAAACAGGTACAGACAGATAAATTTGTGAATCTTGGATCATGTTAGGGGGTTCAAGTATAATCACCACAGGAAACCTCATTTTGTTTTTGTTTTGATTCACAGATTTGGAATCACCAGTCTTACACAATTCAGAAGAATCCATGCAGTTTTGTCCTCAAACAGAACATCTGCACACACCTACATCTGCCACTAAATTTGTATTAAGCAGACACTTTGCCTAAGAGAGATGTCTAAGCCCTACTACAAAATATTTAAAAATAAAAAAAGAAAGACTAAAACAAAATACAAAAAGAAAAAAAATACATAGCAATTATTGAATGTGAAAGTACATTCCTTTTTTAAAACTGATCTGACATTTTCTGCCTTTCCTGATAGGCATCATTCAGCAAAATGGAGGTCTCTCGTGGTAAAGTTCTGCTTCCATCATTAGTCACCTCCATCTGGCAGCAAACAAAGCCCACTCAACTGTCTGCTGAGCCAGCAGAAGTGTGGCCAGGCTCACTGTTCTGTTTGTGAAAGTGCCCTGGTGGTGTCTCCCAATCCAGGCTCAGTTTTGTGTTACTACTGATAATTTACTGGCAAGTATCTGGGAGAGAACTACCCATTTCATGCCTGCAGGTCAGAATGCAAAAAGAAGATGTGACAAGCAAAGAAGCAACAGGCAAAGAAAGGTAATGATAAAAATACTAAACACCTAACTTAGTAGCAATTTCATTCACATACTTGTTTGACCAGCCACATATCTTGTCCCTTGGATTGCCATGAACAGGAGCCTTCTTTGTCTCTGCAATGGTGGGTTATGGTGTTATACTTGTGTGCAGGATAGTTCTCTATTGGTAGTTAGAGTTAGGTTTGATGCAGCATGTTAGTACCAGTCAGACTCAGTTGTTGAGGGTTCACAGTTTTCTAAGTCAAAATTCATATCTGATGCCTTTTGCTTACATCAGTAGTTTTGATGAGGTAAAGCATACAAAAAATGGGACCATTTTCATATCTAGATATTACAGGATTCAATCTGACATCATTACTTTACACGGCATATTAATTTGCAAATGTGTAAACAAATGCAATGTTTTATCAATGGATTTTCTCTAAATTAAAATGAACATAAAAAGTTGAAGTAACCAAATGCTTAAACCCAGATGAATAAAAGTAGAAAAACTGTAATTAGCACAGTAGTGTTTTAAACATGAAAGAAGGATCCAAAACCAGATACTGAGACAAGTCTTAGTGTCATATATGAGAATGTAGTACTAAACTGATACAAAAAGATAGGTTTATTCCTAATAACCAAACAGAAGGATATGATGCTGTGTGAGCCTGAAATAAGTTCAGTTACAGTTTGTATCAGGATTAGGAGGCAGAAACGCACAGAATTTTTTTGTGGTCTTTCTGTTGAAGTTCTGGAAGAACTTCATTTTCTTAAGAGAAAGAAAACAGTTTTGTCTTTTTTTTCTTAAAGGCAAAATTCCCAAAATGCAATTCTAAGATATAAATTATGGTACATCACAATTTCTCCTCATTCCACTCTTAGATTCTATTCCAGCTGTATAATCTGCAAAGCAAGCAGGCTTTAACTAATTTTCTGACAACCATGCTCAAGAACTTCTAGAATACTGGTATATATATGACACATTTTTCTGGGTTTTTCTTTTTAGTGGATCCCTTAAAAGAGCACTAGTAGAGAGTAATTCGTAGTCTCATTCCAGCAGGAGCCATGCTATTCACAGGTTTTACTTGGCTTAAAATAGACATTAGGAAACTGTCTTCCCTCTTTCCCAATGCTACTCAATAAGAAATAAATCACAAAAGAAACCCTATCACCAGTTTCATTGTACATTCCTGAAACCCTGTTGAGTTTGTCCTGGTCCAACAACTGCTTCTTAATTCTGCACCAACGCACACACACAATATATAAATAAATAAATGAAAAATAAAAAAATCAAAACAAATATCCTCCAGAGAAGCTGTACTTTTCCCATGATTTACTGCACTATTGTTCATGGCTTTTTCCAGCTGGGAGGTGACTGCTTGTAAAGTTTTGAACTCGGTGGGAGTGAGACATGATACACTTTCTAAGACAAGCACCATCAATCATCTCAATCAGGCAGATATTTTTAGAACATTAAAGGCTCTGAAAGGTACATTTTCTGAGTTGCAGTATTATACCATTATCTAGTAAATGGCCACATGTTTTTGTTACTATAACAAGCAATTTGAATATTTTCAATTTGAAGATATCAAGCATTTATCAGATGTAAAGGTTTGCTAAAATTGAGAGAAGATGAAAGCGGAAAGAGCGTGTTTCAAAATAACATAGGCAATAATTCAACTAACTTGCCCAGAAACCCAAAATCTTCAACACAAAGGATATCCACAACTGGCATCCAAATCCAATGTAATACTAAATTATGAGTAGTGGTTTTGAGGAGACAGTTTTAGGTACTGTAGAAAACTGGATTTCATATTGGTTCAGGCCTTAAAATGTTTGGTGTTTCTCTCATTTAAAATAGAAGACTTCATACTTGAAAATATTCAGTAATTAATTGTGCTATATCTGTTTATTTGACAAATGCAGTCTCTGCTGTGCTCTGTAGAATTATAAGTGGCCATTGTTCTGAGAAGTTTACCATGTAAACTGCAGAAAAATATTGTATAGAAACAGAAGTACTGGAGCTATGTCACCTCATTGCCTTTCTAGGTCATTCTTATTATTTCAGCCTGGTTTCCTGAGGAATTCTATTTTGTTTACTGACATATCTATTTACAGTATGTAACCCTTTCATCTCCCCTCATCCCAACAGCTTGACCCTGCTGTCCAATACAAGAATGAAGTTGTTGGGAGCTGGTGACAGAAGGTAACCATCCAAAGGACAGCACTCGTCTCTGACCTTATACAGACAGAAAAATGCTCTGAGGACAACCCTCAGCATAATGCAGAACACTCTCTCAGAAGAGGACTGTTAAGACAGACCTAAGTCCAGTAAGACGTTCTGTTGGGATATACATTTTGTAAATTATGAGAGAATCACAGTAGTTGGATTATCACTGGATAATGGATTTCCTGGTGTCCAAAGAGCCAGACTGAAGCTTTTCTAACTTATTGCAATATTCATCAGTTCTTGACTGACAGGAACATACTAATGCACTTTCCTGCTACAGTATTCATTCATGGTTCTTCATAATAATTTATTGTTCTTGCACTAGAACAGGAGAGTGAAGTCTTGGAAGAATAGTTACTGCCAGAAAGGGAGTATACTGAATATCTAATTTTTAAGGAGTTCGGTGAGACAGATCCTATCATGCAAAAGAGCATGGAAGGAAACACGTGCACCTCAAAGGAAAAATGAACAAGCATCAACAATAGCCTCCATATGGAAAGCGAGGAAAGGGTTGGACATGACATGGGAAGTTGAGCCATGCATGGAGCAGAGAGGGTAAATTTGACAGAAATTAAAACAGCAAGGAAAATTCAGGGTTATTTTTCATCCTGCCAATATTCTGTACAAGTGTTCATGGAGAAAGATGTCCAAGAGACTGCTGAAAATGCAAGACATAAAGAGTGGTACAGGGAGCAAAATAGCCATCCTTTCCTAGCAGATTCCTTCATCTCTTTTAGCTAAGGCAGTCCACCTTGAAAAACTACTTCTCAGAAGAAATCAGGAAGCCCTGAAGCATCAAAATATATAAATGTCAGAAATCAGAAGCATCCTCATGTTTCCTTTATGTAGTCATTCTTGCAATTCCACACCAAAGTGGCGAGATAGATTAACTGGATTAAATGTTGATGTCACCTAAAATTAAAACATATGTCTCAGCAGTTTTTCTGTGCTTTGTTATGGAAATGCTGTGGTCTAGATAAAAACCTTTTGCCCAGAGTTGGCATCCTGCAAGGTCAGAAGAATGACGTGGTGAATAGATTTAGGACTTGATGAGGTACATGAAGGCCTGACATGCTGAGACAACTTTTCAATAATTACATATACGGAAATATATTACTTCTTGTTTGTCTGAATCTCCAGATCAAAAGAATGAAGTTGGAATTTTGCACTCACTATTGCCATTTAGCCATACGGATTTTTCCAAATTCTAATATTAGAGACCAGTGGCTTTGAACATTTTGGATTATCTGTTGAAGTGAGGACATTCTGCTTTATCATGCTGTGAAACAAGGAAGGAAACCCCACTCCCCTATTCCCAGGAGCTATCCTTTTTATTGGGAGGGCTGTACATGGAAGAAATTTGCACCAGAAGCAGCACTGCAAGCAGCAGATTTTTGTGGGAAGAAATTAAACAGGTGTCAAAACCAGAATCCCAGAAAGGATAGGAAAACAAGTGGAAGAAATATGGAACATGAGATCTGAACATCACATATCTGATTTACAGTAATCTGTCACCTTCTCTTGCCCAAGCCAAGAGTATAATCTTCCATTATTACCTCCAATGATTTGTAACGTATTCACCTTCCCACCACATTAATTTTAAAATGATCAGCCAACATAAACATTCTTTCACAACATATAAGGAAAAAAAAAAAAGACAAGAAAGCTTTGTGATTTTTTTTAAAGGATCTTTTTCATCAGCTTTGCCCTTCAAGTGTGCATGTCAAAAACTTCCAAGCAACAGAGTCCAAGTGTAGAAACTACGACTCAAGCCATTTCCAGGGAAAGGAGCTGCAGTCCAGATGAACATCCCATGCTCTCGCCAAAATCCAACCCACAGCAGAAGCACTCGCTGTAGTTTCACATTGGAGCACTTCCCAGTTCTTTGTACCAGGAGAGAGAAGCTCTGCAGTGCACCATGCTAATCCTCATAAAATAAAGTAATAGCTACATGAAATTTTTGAAGGAAAAGACAAATCTGTTGCAGCCTTTGGAAGACGGGCCAATACAACGAGCGAAGTTTTGTTTAACTTTGCCAATACAGCCTAGCAAAGACAGTTTTGGAGGTATTTAAGGAATAACAGAAATTTGAGATTCTTTTCATCAGCTCAAGCCCTTTTCTTAATTAGGTGTCATATCCCTTCCCTTCCTTCTCACACCTGCAGATATTTCCCATGAAAATCCTTGCTTATGGCTGATAGGAAAAGAACTCTCAGGTCTGCTCCTGAGCAGAGTGTACCACTACAATGCTGCTGGATTTCAGTAGCAGCAGTGCATGGATCTGTTTCACTGAGACCCCTGCAGTGGTGGGAAGAAAACAGCAGTGACTACCATCATGCATGTTGCATGTTGATAAGGTTGTGGGCACCCACCATGGAAACAAAGCAGGGACTTAAGGAAGCTTTACAGCCAGTGGTTTGGCAGTGGTAATAGAGAAACAATGAGCAAGTCAGCGGGGGAAAAGTCTGTGGTGGTCCTCAGTCTGTTTAAAATATTGAAGGCTTGTTGGGTTTTATTTACAGTACAAGGCTTGTGCACAACAAGGAAGTTCCACATGTACGTGGGACAAAAGTTGAAGCTCTTGTGTGCACAATTCTGTACTATCTCTGTCTTGAAGTGACACAAATGTTCACAAATTAATTCAGATAAGGAAAGGAAAATGTTCGGAGGTAAATGCACTATTTTTGATCAGCCCTTTTCCAGTAGTTCCTGACAGTGTTTCAGTAGCTGAAGGAGACAGTTAAAAATGGACCTGGAAAAGAATCTCTCATCCCTCATCTTCTGAACCTACTTTATTTCTTTACAGATTATTTGTATCACGCCTTTTTCTCTGTAATCTCTTTGGATCTCTGCTACTGAGTTAGGATCCTCTGAAATGAAAGTGAACAGTGGATTGGATGTTACATGAATCAAGAATTTAATGTGCATGGGGAACTACCAATTAGCAGTTGCTTTCACCATTAATATCTTTGCATAACCCTTCTATTCATTTCAGGTGAACAGTACATTTTATAAATGTTTTCACAAATGATCTCAACTTAAGACTGAAAAAAATGTCTGAGTTGCGGCTATCCTTATTTCAATTATGACGAAAAAAGCATCTTTGAATTGAAGCCTAGTTCTCATGGTGAAGACTTGGAACTGTGGAATGTTTCTTCGTACTGTAACATCATCTTTCAAATAAATTCTTAATGTGTATTATTCTAATCACTATGCTAAAGTGTTTCACAAAAATACTAGAAATAAGTGCACCGTTGTGAAGACCTGCTTATTTGATTTTAGAAGTAGTTTCCTTTTCTCAGTTTCCATTTGCTACCATATTGGATCTAAGTTTTCCACCTGCACATTGCACAGAAAATTGATCTGATTCAGAGTTTTTGTTCTCCTAAACCATAAGCCTGTAGATGATAAGTCTGAAAAATTGAAGATCTAGATCAGAGAGTAGAAGCTACATCTGAAAAACAAGAACATTTGCACAGGCACCATCTACCTGGAAAATGAGGTTTGGGGTAGATAAAATATTCTTTCAGTAAGCATACTATGAAGACAGCGTCTTTCTGCTAATGAGCCTGGAAAGGAAGAGACTGAAGTAGCTCTCCTTTTCTATTCCCCCCTTAGCTGTTGTTCAGTGAGCATGAGCAGTTGTTCATACCTGTTGCATCCTCTTCAGTAGCATACAAGACTAAGTCAAATTCTGGTCAAATTCTGGCTGAATTGGGAGGTCTGAGTCGGGGGAGGTTTGGATCCTTATCCCATCAAACTCAGTTCAAAGCACTGGATGGTCACTGACCTGGTGCCTTCTCCTCACTTCTTTCTCACTGCTTATGGAGGCATTCAAAGCAAGGTTGGATGTAGCTCTGGACAGCCTGGTCTAGTGGTTGGTGACCTTGCCCATGAGAGGGTTGTTGAAACTAAATGATCTTTAAGATCCTTTTCAGCCCAAGCTTTTCTATGATTCTATGTTTCATCCAAAGAAAGAGACCACAAGGTGTGCCAAGGTTTGCCCTCAGTTGCAATTGCTGCCTGGAAGGCACATTGGCTCCAACGGAACCAGAGCAGAAGGAAAGAGCATACACATGGATGGAGCACAAAACAACATGTTCCTCAAAACCAGTTTTCTTCCATTTCTTCAAGGAAAGACATACATATAGTTCTCACCTCACTCACATCCCTGGAAGCTACTCATAGCCACAAAAATTTGGGAATGAAAAGGTGTTAGGTCAATATCCCAGATGAATCATTCTTCACTATAAAAGAGATTTAAAAATTCTAAAATAGAGATCTCATGTAAAGCTAGTGATTTAAACCAGAACACCCTTTCCATTCTGTTTCCTGAAGAAATTCTCTCTCTTTATCAGGCACAGGTTGGCTTTGGGTATCTGAGTTAATTCATGTCAAGCCTAGAACATAGCCAAGTGCTGTATCCTGGCTGCAGTTCTACTTGGACAACAATAAGGTATTTTATTGCACTCTGACACTGTTGTACATATCAGCACCTGTTGCATGCGCATATTTTACGGTTTATAGCGTTATTGCTTCATTGTAAATTTCCTGCTCTATCTTTATTGAAAGCAGATAGCTGTGATTTTTCACGCCCATTTTTAAAATAGATGTGATGGTTGTCACATTTTAGCACTTCATATGCAAGAAGTTTCAGCTTCCTCTCTAAAAATCATCCAGAGATTTTATCACCCTGCAATCCCATTTATATATTTAAAACATAAGTCTGCACTGAGACTAGTGTGGTTGTTCATTTCTTATTAGAATTTTTAGAAGAGCTGTTCTTTGGAGATATTCACTATAAGACATCTTATTAAGATATACATACATATTATTGTATACATATTAAGATATTTTTCCTATTGTTTTTCCTTATAGAACTCAATGTTTTTGACAAGAAGAAAATTAAAGGACACAGTTTTGATACCACTGAACAGAAATATTGCTCTAGAACTAATCAGAATTTGTCATTCAGTAAAAAGATCTGTTATGATTCGTCCTTATTTTAAGATAGGCTGAAATATTAGATTCATGTAATATTTTAATATGCTAAACTGCTAGCTATTTTCTTCACCAATTTCAACACTAATTTTTAGATATTTCAGACAAATAATAGAAGGAGATGAGCAGATCTAAATTATTGTTAAGAAAAAAAGGCAGAAAATCTATTTCTCTGAGATGCATCATAGGGCTGTTGATGCATTCCGTGTGCCAGTGACAAGGATCCCTATACCAACATACAAACATGAACTTTTGGTGGTGGACGGAAAACAGTCTCATGAGTTTAATACTGAATTATCAATACCAAAACATCAAATATGCATATGATAATATTTCTAAACTACCTTCAACTAAAAGTGAACAATATTCACATAATCTGAAAGGAGTGTTATAGAAGGAATAAAGCTCAGAGCTGGAGTACTACAAAAAACTGGCCTGCTTTCTCGTTTCCTCTCTTTAAGTTAAATTATCTTTACCACAACCAGAAACTGCATCAAGACTTTTACAGAGGTTAGCAGGCATCACCTCTTGAGCGAAGTCTGCAGCTTTGAGCAGAAAGTACGATTCCAACGGTACCAGACAGCATTTGCAAGTTCTTTCTGCTGGATGCGTTGGTCTCCAGGTTGCCATTTAGTCTGGAATCATCTTTCCACTGCTATTCTGATCTAAACCAGGGCTGCTTTCAGCCTGCTCACCAGGAGCAGGTGTAATGTAGGCATAGCATTGCTACTGCTTGGATAGTAACTTGCCAAGCTGAGAATATTCTGGAGAGAGTGGGATAGAAATTGAAGCACATTAACTCCCAAATGTGGAGCTCATGGCACTTTTTTGTCTGTGCCTTTAGTTGGGTACTCATCTATACAATGTGGATGTGTATATTAATGACCACAAGAAACTCTACAGGAAAACCAAGAGCCCTACACTTGAACAGGAACAGTACTGACTGCCCCAAGCAGCCACTTAGAAGTACAACTGGGACAGGAAAGACACAGCGTGTGAGCAGCCTGCCAAGAATCGCTCTATTTAATTCAGGGGAAGAACCAAAAATAGAGATTTCTAAAATAGCCTGGTCAGACATCATCTTGCAAAAGAGATCCCTCAACCTGCTCCTGAGATGACCTTCGCAGCACTCACTGCCAGGGCTGGGGGACATCGCAGCAGGGCAGGGTGCAAGTGCCAGCAACAGAGCAGGTCTCTGTCTATAGAAACTGGATCGACTTACCCAAATCCTGTTCCTGTTCTCAAGAAGAAACACGTTATTTTATTCTGACTTTACAACCTGACCATTCTTCCACATTCATTCATAAAATAGAGGAATTGTGGGTGAATGGATGTGGTTTTGTTTCTTAAGCTAGTCTTTGTCTCCTTAATTCCCTTGTTCCCTTTTCAGAAAGAACATTTTCCCCACCTTATTTAAGGCTGAGAAGCGTCAGAAAACCCTCTATTCAAACAATACTTTTGGCTACCATACCAATATCCTTGGGATATTTTCCCCAGTTTTAGCTCCAAAACAAATGATGATTTATTTTCTAGTTGTTACACAAATGTGTATAGATGTGATGTTTGAAGGAGCCTCATTTGTCATTACTCAGGACATTCTGCAATCAGGCATAAGAAACTAATCAGAGTGTCTCAATGATGTCAGCTGACTATAGTACTTTTTTCCAGATCTTTAAAGCAGTGCTCTGCAGCTGTATGTAAGTAACCTTTCCACTGAGAATTGATGGCTTTTAGGGTTTTGCATTTTGGAGAAACACGCATTCAGGGACCTCACCAGCTGCCTATGGAAAAGCATTTTGCTCCTAAAGCAAAACCATATGTCAGACCAAGGTAAGGGAAGCATTTGAGAAAAAAAGAAAAATATCTTAAAAAGTGATGCTGAAAACTGTCAGACAGCCAGCCATGCTCTGAGGGAGGTGGTAGCAGATTAGAGTTCTCCCAGAGCTGCAGGGAAGCAGGGAGCTCTCTGCGAAGGGCTGAATTTTTTTCTTAACGTGTGAAAGCAGGACGTGGGGAAAGAGCCACAATTAGCTGCTTGGCAGCAGCTCTGTTTTGACTGAACAAAGCCCTGCAGACTCTGCAGGCTCTGTTTGCCCACAGCTTCCCCTGGTGCTACTAGCATCAGCACTTCACACTTGAAAACCTGGGATATGGGCAGCTGGTGGCCAGGAGAAGGCTGAAAAAAACAGAAAGAAATAAACATTCATGGTGGAAAAGGAGCAAAGATCAGAGTGGAAGTGTCCTTTCAAAGAGCTAAGTCTGGCATGTTAGCAAAGCCCTGTGACATGGTACTGAGCAAAGTCTGAGCTTGTGACACCTACACAAAACAAACATACCAGTATACAGGTGTCTTGAGCAAATTTTGAGGGGGACAATTCATGCTGATGTCAATCTACAAAAGAATTTGCAAGAACCTGTGCAATGTCTTCTCCATTCCCAAGCCTGTTTTCCTATGAATTATTCCAATGTGTGCTTACAAGAACAGACAAGATCCTGTAGACACTGCCTATTGGTCGTGTGCATTGGTGATGCTATTGCAACACTGAATGTAACAGTTATCAATGTTTAATTGTAATTCAGATAAGCTATGTACTTGTAGTCTTCCACTATGCAAAATGAGTCAAAAGAAGAGACAGGTTTCCAAGTTCATCACGTAGGTCATACATACACATCAGTGGCAGACACAGCAAATAAAAATAACATGGCTCCTATATCTTTCTGAATACTTAGAGAACAACAGCTGTATTAGAGTAATACAATAGTAATAATATGTTGATATTGCTTTTCATCCTGGTGTCAAACAACAACAGGAAGGTATTTCTTTCCAGAACAACTTGTTCTGCTGAAACAATATCTTTTTTTTATAAAAAAAAAAAAAAAAAAAAAAAAAAAAAGAGAGACATCTCCCACCAAGACACACTCCAGCACCTGACTTGAAGACCCAGTTCCTCCTCAGTCCTCACTTCCCAGCATTACATCCTAATCTCCATACCCAGCCAATCCCTTTTCACCCTGCACCCTGGCAGGTTGATCTCCATCACCTGGTTTCACAGTCTCTCTAAACAGTGGTTTCTGTCTGCCTGAAAGGAAAGACTCAGAAGAGATAGGTGTCCAACACCAGCCATGCCTGACCACACTACAGACCAAATGGTGGGAAATAGCCTTTGCAAAGCCCTTCTGGCCCCATCCCTGCAGCATGTTATTTGAGGTCAGTCCAGCACAGGAAACTGTGAGAGCTCCAGCACACCACAGAGATTTTAGTTGCTAAATTCTAACAAGTTTCTTCTGAGAATGAATAATTTGCAATATTTTCAACTGTTTATAACTTGGCAAAGCATGAGTGGATTTTCCCTGAAGGACCAAAAAGCACATCCCTGACAAAAAGGCAGCTCTTGTGCCAAGCCGAGAGCCCCTACTGCAAAGCTTCAAGGAATTTAAATTTCCCAAAGAAAAGGTCACTTAACCTCTTTTAGCATTGGAAAGCAATGAATTGTTTACCCTCAGCTTTGTTCTCATAAACAGCAGAACTTCCATCATTTGTATTTTGAGAAAGGAAAAGCCAGCCCAAGGCATGGAAAATGTGCCTAAATTAAGTTTTGGAAAAGTTGTAGAAAACAAAAACCACAGTTTTACTGTGGGAAACAACAAGTAGCTCTGTAAATGGGAATGCCAGTCTACCTCATGCCTCTACAACCATAAGTAGATAATTTGTGTTATGGTGATGGTGTAACACTGCTTCCCCTTCCATGGGCTCCCACAGTCCCTGTGCCCAAAGCCACAGCCTGCCCTGCAAGGACACGAGCAGATGGGTTCTCTGACCCCATCCCAGTCTATCATCAGCTGTGGTAATCAGGGTAAGTGGATCTAAGAGACAATGGCCACAAGGTGATCATCATCTGCAGCAGAACATGATGTTTTCCCCATTAGATACTCAGTGCCACAAGCAACTACGTTCCGACACAGCTCATAGACTAAATAGCTAAATCTCTTTCTTCCTCCAGATCTCCACGGGCTCTCAGGGCCATAATACACTCTGTAATGTATTCCCACAAAGTCTGCAATAATTCACTTGTCATAACACACCAAGCACACAGGCCAAGAAAAGCAGATTTGTGTTTCATCTTACATTCTGATCTCTGAAGTTATGTTAAAAAAAAATAATAATAAATTGAAATGCAGAGGCCCTTTTTTTGGAACCTGTTTGTGGTTTATTATTACAATGAGCTAAACAGGCAGAAATCTATGATCTACATTGAGCAGGCTTTCACATTAGCCAAAAGATCACTTCTCCTATTTGAAAGGATGAACAAAGATCGGGTTTGTTCCAGAGGGTGGCAGAAGTAAGGTGTGAAGCCCAAAGAGGAAGAGCGTTTTAGCAAAACCTTTTACAGGAATAACAGGAGAACCCTTCAACAGTGGTCCACTGTGTTTCCACAAAGCACGCAGATCAGTAGATTCCTTTCTCCTTTCTCAGAAATTATAGGATCTGAGATTAAAGTCACATACATTAACATAAAAATCAGATCACATCATGAAAAAACATTCCTTCCATTTAAAAAGTACGCTCATAAAAACATATGGAGAGAACAGGCTGGCATATCTGTTCATATTTAACTTATTCTGGCATGAGTGGAAGAAGTAAAATATTTATATTAATTTGTTCTTTATTACAACATTATTTAAACTGACATCTTTTAACTAGCCGTACATATAGACTCTGTTCTGGCTACATAAGTACTGCAAACACATTTTTACTGTTCTTCATCTGTGCCATTCTTCAGGCAAAAAGTCATGGTAAGAATCCGATCTATAGCTCAGGAGCTGGGGTATGTCTTTCCTAGATATCTTCAGTAGCCCTCATCAGGTAAAAATATCAACCATCCTCTAACTCCTAAGACATTATGTTGGATAGTAATACATGAAGAAGTTCATTTCTGGTCTAGTACAATCAATTTTGCCTAGTTAGGAGCCAGCTAGGGAAAAAGGATTTTATGTATAACTTTTTTCTTTCTTTTTTTTTGAACGTGCATGTATACGCACACACCTCCTTCATACATTGCTGCTGGTTATGGGCATTGAGTTTTTCTTTTTGTGCCTCAATCTTCACTTCCCACACAATAATGAACTAGTAAAAACATTCAGAAGAAAATTAGGACTTGTAGAAATAAACACAATTCTAACTTGTCACTGAAGTGACAGTTATGTAAGTTACAGTTGGATGTTTACTTGGATGAGTAACAGGAATAACAACCAGCCCACTAATAAGGCTGGAAAGAATGAAAGTTAAATGTACTAAACTAAAACTCATCATAGTTCATATATAACTATCTTATTTAGACTAGTTGTAAAGAAAATTCCATAATTATGGCATCTACTGACTCTTCAAAGTTTTTGAAATGTATTAGATAGCCCACCACATGAACGGCCCTGCTCTGATTTGGTCTTCTGCTGTCTCCTTGTGGAAACTGGTCACCAAATTACAGTCCTGCAGAAGTACAATAACATTTTTATACTCCATGTTGCTGAGAATACTGATAACATTATTCTGGAGGGATAAAAACAGAATAGCTAAATCCTTCCTGCTTAATAGAATTAAACTTGATTTTCATGCAGCTTCAGGGATTTTATAAGTGTAGACAAGTGTGCACCGAATGCTGTGGAATTATATAAACTCTTTACAATAACTCCAAAGCTATTAATTTAGTGATATTCTCAATCCAAAAGCCTACATGAAAAGGACTTTATAAAAAACAAACAAACAAACAAACAATAGAAGTGACAAAAAAACATTTGTTTCCATTAGAAGTCATCCCTCATGCTTATGCCTTATGTCAGAATGTTCACTGCTGTTACTTCAGACAGAAAACTTCATCTTTTTTTCTCTCCCTCCTTCTGTTTAGGCTTTCACAACTCCTGACCATTTTTAGTTAGAACAGCACAATCTTTTATAAATACACAAATGGACCTTCCAGAGATGTTATTACAGACCCAGTATCTCCCATCCTTTGGGAAAACACAAGCAGAGAACAGGATGCTACTCCACCCTCATGCAGAGCCACCGTCCTTCCCTGCAGGATCCATTTTTTACGAATCCATATTAAAAGCCAAAAAACCCAGTCTTTCCTACTGCACTTTGTTTGCTTCAGCTGATTCCTTTCCAGCCTGAACTAAGTCACACTGTGGCTAAATTAAAATCACTTGCTTGTGTTGCATACAGTGACTGGTGGAAATGTTCAACTGAGTCTCTTTCACCACCTCGGCTGGGCCCCATCATTCGTTTGTACACATGTGCAAGGAGCTTTCTCTAAAAGTCATGTAAAGCAACACCAGGTTTCTCATATAAATCGCATGGAACCTCTCTCTGTATACTGTATATTGTATTTGTGGTTCTGAGAAGGAAGCACTCACATCGTAGGGTTTTGGTATAAGAATCAGGCAAAATTCAAAATGCACGAAGCCTGAAAGTGCAAATGGAAAGCAAGACGCATTGCCAGAGGCGTTTCTGAGAACCTCTATTAGCTTATGGTTTGATTGCAAGTTCCCTCCTCAGAAGCGTGAAGCTCCTGTGGTACAACTGTGTTTCTAAATATATTGCTGCAAAGCCAGAACAGGGCTTCTCATAACAAAATCCATTGAACAGTGGGAAGAAATCTTCCTAGCAAAATGTTGTAAGAGGGGTCACAAGGACATTTTTATTAAAATTACATTAAGAAAGATATTATGTAGGCAAGATGCAAGAAAGAATTACTGATTGGATGAAGCCATCACTGTAAATTACCTGTGAGATTTCTTTTTATACAACAGCTTTGGGCAGGAAAGACTGAGACTATCTGGAAATCACAGGAGATAGACTGCAGTTTCTGCCCTGCATTATTACTGCTTACAGTTTCACTTCAGAAAGAAAACATTCTCTATTGAAAATCTTACTCCACCCAAAACATGCTCACAACTTGAGAACGTTCTCCAGCAGCTCCTGGGATTATCAGTATGCAGCTAAATAAGAACCATAGGTTTGGTACTGAGAGACGTGGATCAATGGGTTTGGGGTGATTGTTGGACTAGATGACCTTAGAGGGCTTTCCAACCTTAATGATTCCATGATTCTAAATAAAATCACTTCTGTCACCAGACCAGGACCAGAATTTCTCTTTAAAGGAGTTGAACTGACAACATGTCACAAATTGACTCACACACAGGGTTTCAGAGAAGAATTAAAGGTGACACCATCCTGTCCTTACTGCAGATTTTCACTGAGGAAAAGGAAGCCCAAGGAGGAGCCATCAGGGGATAAATCTCAAGGAGACCTCAGAGCAGTTCAGATTTAGCTGGTGATAATCTAAAAGTCAGAGTTAGGGAGAATCACCACACCCAGAATACAGTTTAAGAAGCTATTTATTCTCCAGTGCTCAGCTACAGCAAGCCAGGGGCTGTCTTCAGGCCCCTGGGGATAAGACAGTACTGCAGAGGTGTTGGAGCTGCACATCTCTTGCCTTGCTGTTGCTCCTGATTCTTGAATACAGAATCACAGAATCATTAAAGTTTGGAAAAGACCTCCAGGATTATCTGATCCAACCACCGGTCCAGTCCATCACCACATGGCACTAACCACATCCCTCATTGCCACATCCATGCAGTTCTTGAACACCTTCAGGGATGGTGTCCACCACCTCCTTGAGCAGCCTGTTCCAATGTCTTATCACTCCTTCTGAGGATAATTTTTTTTCCCAATAGCCAAACTGAAACTGGTGCAACTTGAGGCCATTACTACTTGCTAGTTTGTTGTAATTATGCCAGATTTACACTTTTTATTTTAAATACCTGTCCCTAAAACCATGCAATATCCAAGAATCTAAGCTGTCATTATGAAATATAAATCTGTAATCCTCACAAATCCATTTTCAAAAGTTCAAAAATAGAAAGAAAATTATGAAAATCTTTAAAATCAATTTCAAATACCTGATGTTGACAAAAAATCTGAATCCTGAAGTCTGAAGAATATCTCCATTCAAATTTCATCTGTGAAACACTACTATATGCAGTTATCAATACAGAGTAGAAATACATAATTGCATTTTAAAAATATCCTGTAATCAAATCCAGTTCCACTTTTTAGTACTGCTGTTGGGACATACACACAACAATTCATACATAGCAAGGAAGTACAATCATGTAGATAGGAATTCGAGACACTGAGTAAATTAGAAGTGTCTATATCCATATTCCTCAGACTCATTCTCTCTGGCCTAATATTCCTCTAATTTTCCTGGAAGTGTTCCTGCCAAAGGTCACAGCCTGATTCTTAAAGGCTGAATGTTACACAAGTCCCTAGCAAGAATCAAGTGTTTAGAAACATGGAATTGCTTTAGAAATCTGTTTGACAAGCCATACATTTTTTTTTTCTTTTGGAATGTGTTTTTTTTCCCCAAGGAGGATGAATGCATTAGCATATGAAATCGATGCATTGAATGTGAACTTTTGTGCTGTTTCCAAAAGGGATTTTAATGGCTGCAGATTATTCAGATACATATACATCAATGCATAAAACAGCAGTATGCCTGTTTGCATTACATGCATCTAAAACCTAATTTTAACAACTCACTTATGAGTTGAATTGTAGCCATCTACAGAAAACAAGTTCTGCAGCTGCAGCAGCAAAGCAGCAGAACCTCAGCCACAAAGGACAGATCCTACTCCTAAGACTGAAGCATCCTGTGGAGACCGGGACACAGCTTTAAGTGAACCTGCAGACATTTCATTGTAAATCTGTAGGAGGTTTTAGGCATTACTATGACAGCCTGTATTGCTTATAATGAAAAATCATCAATATGCATTGATTTTAACCTACGGAACTAAGAATTAAGGATGCTCCTGTTTACAGAAACCCCCATCTGATGTTCAGCACATATATACAAGCACATCCCATCCGCAGTGGCTTTCATTTTTGCTGAAGCAGAACTAACCCACTCAATTTCTGCAAAATTCCTGCCTAAAACTCAGAGCCCATCTTCATCCAAAGGATACCAAACCACGGAGAGAAGGATTTGCTGATGAAATTAAAGGAGGTTGCTCTTTTCCAGGGTGGCATAACTCCTGACAAAAAGTTTATTTCCATTTTCCTCTGAGGGAAATGAGAGGCAAATCTGACCCAACAGCATATTTACTACTTCATGCAAACAAAAATAAACTCTAATTTCTAATTGTTTTCCTTGGGCCCTGTCCAAAGTGTTATGCAAGTGCACAAACAGTGAATAAAACCCCTCAGCTAAATCCCCCTCTGCAGATGAGCCATGGAGTTTTTCTGACATCTAGTGGCTTGTAGCTGTGAGCCTTTTTCTTTAGGAATGCACTCTTGGAACTGAACTACTTCCTAGAATTTTTGGCAGTGTGAGGCCTTAGAAAGCAAACTGGACAACAGGTCAGCAGGTCAGTCTCCAAGTTCCCTCCTGAAGAGCGCATTTGCTGCACTGGGTACTGAAGGCCCACAGGGCACAACACCAAACCCAGAGGAAACAGGGGAGCCTGCAGGTTTTGTGAATGCTTTGTTTCCAAATGCACCTCTGAGGTGATCCACAGGCTTCCTCCTTGTTAAGAGCAGCTGCAGCTGACCCTTTCAAGCACCCCACTTGGAGAACTGCACTATTGCTCTGGAGAACACTTTCCCACTCACGCATCAGCAGTGGTTGAAAGAGGTAAACCCTTCCCAGAACTGGCGCCACGTGAACTCTGGGCATTCCAAATAAAGGGTGTTACAAAGAATTTGAGTGGATTTTCCTCTCTCCTGGAAGTACATCTTAAGGCAGCATCTGGTCAATTTGAAATAGTACAGTTAATTATTCTTTGGTTTCTTAAAGCTCGATAAATGTCTGGATTTCTTAAGAAATGAAGGATTGAAATGCATCCCACTTGAAGTTCAGGGATTAACGCACTGTATCAACAAAAGTTGTATAGGGAATGTGAAAATGACTGCAAAGAAATTCTTCTTCTTTAACATTTAGCATCCTGTATTCCACATTTCTCATGGTTTGTATCCAACCACTTCCCTGGGACTATGCATACATGAGTAGATAATGCTGCACTATACAAGCAAATCTGCAAAGCAGAACAGCTGGCGTTGATATGACATATATATGTCCCAGCTCCAGGGGTTCAGCAAAGAGCAGCTCAGTTCAGCTGCATGGACACAAGAGCCCTGAGAAGCTGCAACAGCAGCAGTGTTCCTCTGTAGTACAACTTCCAGCTTACCCCTGTCCTGGAGGAATGCCTTTTGCATACTCTGCATTTAAAACACTATCAAGAATGTATTTCAATATAGTTATCTCATGAATGAGCCCTGCCCATCACTCATCTGCCTGCAGCATGCCAGGAGGTAGGGCCAGCTGTGCACATGCCCATCTCTTGTCATACTAGATATTCACAGCTGCACCGCATCCCCATGCTTCTGCTTTGGTAACGTCCTCCTCTATAAAGTGCTTTGAATTCTACAGGTTAAAAAAAAGTCAGCTGGGTCTGTTGTCGTCCAGTATAAACATCCAGCCAAGAATTATCCCTTCCATTAGAAAAATATAATGCAGATAATGGGAAACTAAAAGAAAAAAGTGAGAGAGATACTGATTGCTCCCAGAAAGCATCTCCTCCAGTGCATATACTACTGCCAAGCAGTAAGATAAATGGCAACTTTGAATTCCCTTCACTAACCAAAGGAAAAGCATAACCCAGCTTTACACAACGCTGTGTCTCCACGTGCTCCTGCATGATCGCAGCAGAGCTGGTTCCCTGCCCCCCTAGCCCTCATCCCTTTCTCCTTGCTCTTTCCTGCCAGCTTCACATTGCTGAGCTCTTCTTATATGAAACCAAATGGAGAAGCAATCTCCTCCTCCATACTCCCCTGTCACTGCATATTACCAATTCTTTTGGGGCAGAATTAAAGATAGATTCTGGTTTCCTTACTCATAAGTATCATCCCTCTAATCAACAGAATTGGTAATGCAAAATATTTCAAAGATACAGAGATAGAAATAAAGGCTTATCCTTTGAACAACCTCTGTAGCTTACATAGTTTTCCTTTTTTCTTTGCTTAAACACACAAATACACGGCAAATGAATATTGCTTGTGTTGTGGTTCCTTTTTTCCCCTAAGACAATATTCTGTTCACATTATTACTTTATTTTAATCTGTAACTCACATACAAGTGTGGAGTGCCTGACAGACTCCCCACAGTATTAAGAAAGATTTTTCAGGGAAGTAATGCTTATGCAAGACTTGCAGCAGGATAAAGAATCAAGAATCACCATCCTTGTAAAGAGGTGATGATTTAAAGGCTCTATTCTGGCATATGCAAAGCACAGGAGAGTTCTCATCAGTATCCCAGGCTCCAACAAGATGTACAGATGGTGCAGAGGGAATTACAAAGTTTAGGAATTCAGGCAGTGCTGCGCACATGAAATACAGAACCTACAGTATTTTGTGATGTGCGGGAGAAGAAATCTTACTCCTCAAAGAGAGCTATCACCTTGACAAAGTTGTATTGATGCATCACATAATGTCTGCAACACCACTTTAACACAGGAGGTACAATGAGCCCCACAGTAGTTCTGAAGGGAACATCCTGCTTTGCCTAATATCGCTGCAAGGCGGGAGTCATTCTCCTGAAGCCTTTAGTGTTAAAGAGATAAGTCTCTTTAGAGCCACTATGCTTTTCTTCAGAAGAAAATCTACTAACTGCCCAACCTGCAGACCTTGCAGTTCAGCATCCTTTCCATGAGAACTGCAGTTATTACTTGGGCCCAAGTAATAACTAATGATTATCTATCCTTATAGACAATTACAGAGCTCATCTTCAGTCACTGCTGCTATTCCAATCATCAACAACTGATTTATGCTTGAAGCTGTGATCAAAGTACATTACAGGCAAATGGGAAAATGATATCTCCCCACTGTAGAAGTATTGACTATTTCTGTGGTCTTCTAGAAGTGCACTAGCATTACATTCAGTCAAAACGCTTATAAAAGGATTTGGGAAAAAAAAGAAAGAAAAAAAAGTAAAGAAAGGAGGGGTGAATGAAAAAGGACACTATTGCTTTTAAACAATGTATTCCAGAACACGGGACATGGTTCTTTCATATCTGTGATACTCCTAGAGCTGGTTTGCCTGAATGGATTCAGGCTTTCATGTATGGCTTTTCCCTAATGCAAAAACATCTCTATCAGATTAATCTCTGCAAGAAAAAGAAAATTAAGTACACAGCTGACTGCTAAATCACAGTGCCAAGTACTTGATTCAGACTTATCCCAAATATGTATACAAGCTGGGAGAAAAACTCCTTGAGAGTAGCCCTCCTGAGAAGGACTTATGGGTCCTGACAGATGAAAAACTTAACATGAGCCAGCAGTGTGTGTGCTTGCAGCCCAGAAAGCCAATCATATCCTGGGTTCCAACAGAAGGAGGATGGCCAGAAGTGTGAGGGAGACGATCGTCCCTTCCTGCTCCATCCTCATGAGACCTCATGTGGAGTACTGCATCCAGGCCTGAGGTTCCTAACACAGGAAAGATACAGAGATTTTGGAGAGGGTCTAGAGGCCTTCCTCCAAGAAAATGATCCAAGGGCCTCTCCTACAAAAACAGGCCAAAGAAGCTAGGCTTGTTCAGTCAATCAACTTTTCATACATGAAAACAGCAATAGGACAAGGGTGAACTGTTTTAAACTAAAGGAGGGGAGACGTAAATTAGATGTCAGGGGGAAGTTTTTCCAGCAATAGAGTGGTGAGGTGCTCAAACAAGGTACCCAGAGAGACTGTGGATGCCCTGTCCCTGAAAGTTCAGCTTGAATGGGGCCCTGGGTTAACTGATCTAGTACTTGATACAGCAGTTGGCAATCTTGCCTGTGGCAGAGGGATTGGAACTTGACAATCCTTGAGGTCCTTTCCAACACAAACCATTCAGTGATTCTATGATTAACTTTGGGACTCTGAAATGACACCTATTTGAAATGGACAGGAAATTTAAACTTTTTCCAAGCACTTTTTTTTTTTAAACTTTAGTATCCTACTGAGAACAATTTACCCTCAGATGCTGGAGAACCCATGCTTTATTACAAACTGGGAATTTTCTTTGCACGATGAGTTGCTTTTGCACATATTAACTGAAATTTCATGATTCCCAGAGTAGCAATTGAGCAAAGCAAGCACCTGCAATGCAAGATCTCCAAACTTGACCAGATCAAATTATGCTTATTAGTTGGGTATCGACAGCTGAGCTATAAACTGTGGAATAGTCAGTTTCACTTAGTCCTGATTCCACTTTTTAAGGGTCCACGGAGTATTTAGGCGGTGATATTTATGCCACAGTTCTAGAGTTGACTTCTAACTTCCAGATGGCAGTTCGAGGTCTTATACCATCAGATACAAAAAAAAAAAAAAAAAAAAAAAATCAAACAGCTGTGCTTCTCAGTAAATTCCTGCAAATAATAGCAAAACAACCATTTGGGAAAAAATCATGTATTACTAGATGTTGACAGTGATGCATGGGAGAGAAAAATACCTGCTTTGGAAGCAAAGCTCCTCTGTATGTACTACCTAGATTATAGCAGTGGAATCAGCTCACAGTTCTCACTGAATAGAAACAAGAGCCTCTGCATTTCAATTATTTTTCTGCACTACCACTACAGTACTATCAGCGTAAGCAAGTGCTGAGAGTGACCCAAAATACTCTATGTCCATTTAAAATATATGACCTGCTGAAGCAAAATACATTCAAATTGAGCAGCTCATTGCTCTTCCAAAGTTAGAGCTCAAGCATATAAAATTCACATTTGCTCTTCTTTGCTCATCTGTAACAGGAATAAAGTCCTGCTAATACACCAGCTGAGGAAATAATGTTGATAAAGAGATTTCTTTGGTCAATTGCCAATAGCATGGTGGTTGGTTAACAACAGGGGCAAGATCCATTTTCTGGCTGGTCAACTCTACCAAGACCCACCCTGTTCTTTGACACTTGTAATTCAAAAGGCATCTCAGACAATAGTACAAAGATTGTTTTCTACCCTCAGACTTGTTTTCAGACTTCTGTATCCCCTGGTAAATAATCCCTGTTTCACCTTCCAAGAAACACAGCTGAATGTTAGACTGAGCTCTGGGTAACACATTACCTAATGCTGTTCAAGGCTAGCAGAATTACCTGCTGGAAATTATCTGAAAGGTTCTTAATGAATACCACAAGGTTTCTGCTAAACAGACGTTCTTAGCCAGTCTAGAGAGAGTCTACCTTGGAACACGATTAATAGCTTGGATTTCATAAGGTGCACCAGATGTCAGGGTCAGCAAGTCCTCTTGCTGCTCCAGAAATACTGCCAAAAATATCAGCTGGCCGTGTTCCAGGGGGCTGACTTCATGCAGCAGCAGGATAGCAGTCACCAGTCGTCCCATAAAGACGGTAATTTCAAGTCCTGATTTTTGAATGGTGAGAGCTATAGATAAACAGGAAACTGAAGGGTATTTTGTGCCTGAAGGAACACACACCTACCAAAATTAATTCATGCATTGCTAAGGATATTTAGGATCCATCAGCCAAGATATGGCATAAACACTGCTGGTGAAGAAAAACAGACTGGAAAGACAGGAAGATGTTTTAATTATTCCCAATCACATATGAATTAGTGCCTTTGACTGTCTTTTCCCTTCCTGGAGAGTTCATTTTGGGAGCCTCGCTATAAATTAATGCAGCCCTTTAGCTGTAAAAATTCTCCTGCTGCCTAGGTTCAGGTCTTGTCAAGCTGATAAGTTTTCTCACGCTTTTCTTTCTATTGGAAGGGACTGCAAGGCTCACTCAAATCTAAAATCTAGGAGCATTCAAAGGCCATGAGGCCAAGGCAGATGGCCTTTGTGTTTTTCCCAAGTAGAAGCTGTCCAAGCTGAAGGAAAGGAAAATCTGTTGGTCCAGGGATCACAAAGGGTCCCCACAGGCAACAGCTGGCCTCAGTAATCCTTCTGTGGGTCTGAGCAGAAAGATAGCTCCTATGGAGGGCTGGAGAAGCTGCTCAACATTTTCATCTCAGCAAATGGTGGTGACAGCTCAAAGCATCATGAGGCAGAAAGGCAAGTAGGAACAACCAATTTATTATGACAACAGAAAGTTGGAAAGTTGTGTTGTGTTTGTGTTATTCACTCACGAATAAGGACTTCATTTTCATAGTTCAAAATCTGATGATCTAAGGCTAAAACCGAACCCATGTTTGTTAGGGTGTTTTTGGGGGGGATTTTTTTGGTTTGTTTTTTTGTGTTTTTTTTGTTTGTTTGTTTTTAAGTTTCTGTAGGTGAGTACAGATGTCATCAGAGCAGCCTTTTCTTGCATCGAAGTAAAGTTTCCTGTTATTTTATGTCATTTTTATCTGAATCTGGAGGGGGAAGAGAGCTTGGAGAGGGTAAACAGATTGGCAGGATTAGGTTAGGCAAAAACATAGGATGCACAAGCATCATCCACAATAGTTGTACTGAACTAAAACACTAAAACAGCCAAGCAATGATTTTTTTTTACCATTGCACTGTCACAGCTACAAGCAACAGTATGAGAGCCTACAAGAGAGAAAAGGTCCCTTCTAGAAGGGTGAGATACAGAGGGGTACTTTTATTGCTGCTAAGGCATTTTTTCAGTGATTTAAAACAACATTCATTTGGTTAAAGCCAGTGCAAAGAGCAACAAGAGACCATGTCCACTGCTACCACATGCTCAGCTCTGACAGCAGAACCGCAGCTAGACATCCAACCAGGACAAAGTATTCATCCCTGACCTCATATTTTTTAGTCATCTATTCCCATGCCTTAAATGCTCTGGGCTGTTTTGTCCCTGGAGAGCTTCAACTGTCTTTAAATAAGTTTGTGATTGGATAATTTGCTGTAGGTAAAATAAAGAGAGTAAAGAAAAAATAGAGCTGTCCCTCCCCACTGGAGAGTTTACTTTCACTGTGGAAAAGTCATTCATTTCCTCCAACATTCATGACTCATTTACGAGACTAAATTATTTTTAGTTTAGGTGGTGGTTAAATATGGAATTATAGGAGGTAAATGTATGCCTGAGTGCTATTCCAACCACATTTCCTTGACACTGTGAATTGATATTACAGGCATCATTAGATGGTTTGTACTTTAATGGGTAGAAAGCTCTTTTAATAAACATATGCTTAATAGTCAGCCTCCTGATAGACTTTTTCTGGCTCATGAATGATTGACTTTAAGCTCCTTGATTCTCTGAAAAATTCAAAAACATCCATTGCTTTTTCAAATGAAACAAGAACCTACAATAAATTCAGTCTCTGGGAAGGAAGGAAAGTGCCACGGGAATTGAAAATTTCATTCTATAGCTACCCTGACACATCAAGCCTGACTGTAAATTTCAGTAGACATCAGCTTATGGGTTAGTACCAAAGGGATATAAAGAATTAAAGCCCATAATCTACTCCTATAGAAAGGAAAGGGAAGCAGCAGCACTTATCGTTCTAAAGGATTGCTATACAACAGACTCCAAATTTTTAGCCATTTCACACTGGGCTCACTGTAGGTTTTAAATATGTTAGACTGACAGTCAGAAAAACACAAGAAAGTGCACTCTATATAGAGCAAGTCATAGCAATAAAATTTCACAATTGAGTTAGTAGACATATTCATGTGTATGGCATTAATTTGAAATCTTAACATCTTGGCTTTCCACTACATCTTACTGTTAACTTCACACTTGTATGCTACAAAATCTGTTGTAATAATGGCATTCAAAAATAAGTTGAAAAATATATTGTGATTATCCATCTGATCTTTCTGGGAAAATATATAAAAATCAATTAATCAAATTGATTTAATCAACTGATAAATTGATTGGGGGGTGTTTTTTGCTACCTGTCAGGAGAGATAATTATGTGCTAATAAGCTATTTTACTGAGTCAAAGTTACACATACATATAAATAAAACTACAGTTGCAGCTAAAAATATTTCAACACAACTCTCAAGTCTGTTTATAATGACTGACAGAGTGAAAAATTCAACTCACGGTAGTGCTTTCGTTGTCCACCTTTGATACTTCATTAATCACAAGACCATAAGTGACAGACCATGTTCCTACCCCAAGAAGAAACCAATAGCATCTGCTTATTTCCAAAATTGGTACAAATAATTGTATTTGCTGAATGATGATTTCAAGTAAAAATAGTGAGGTAAAAACATTTTTTTAATACCATTTGGAAAACTGGGATCTCTCCTTCCATAGAGCAGAGTTACGTGCAAGGCATTTAGGTATGTACATCCTGTTGGATTTCTCAGCAACATCAAAAAGCCTCTAGAGCCATCATTACTTCTTCCTACACCAATCATCCACTAGACAACCTGCTGTTAAAACTGATAGCAGTAGTATCCATTGTGTTGTAATTACTTGGGCAGTTATGCATGATTTCATGTTGCTATTCCAGTCAGAAATTTAGCATATTTAAACAATATGGATTATAGAATCATTAAGGTTGGAAAAGATCTCAGGTTTGGAAATATAGCATTAAGACTTCAGATCTGAGGAATATTTTGTAAAGAGTGCATTCAAATTACCATTGCATCCTAGCCTGCAAAGCCTGAGTTTTTGCAAATTTTTTTTTCATCTGAGGAAAAAAAAAAGTATTCTTCACATACATAGAGATTCACATGTTCAAACTTGCTTTCAAAACATTTCTTTTTTTTTTTTTTAATAAACTGAGGTGTGATGAAAATCTGATAAAGCCTTGATTTAAGATGCCTGCTACCAAATGACTGGTAGCATAACTGGGTGTACAAAGCAGAAATACCATCTTTCAGTGGCAACAAAAACTGAAGATACAGTTTTAAAATGTAATGGAACACTGTCATCTGGTGGCAATTTGAAGAGAGTACAGGCCCTAATCTGGTTTTTGTTTTACAGGCTTCTTCCATTTGAAAAGCCATATTTTAATAATCAATTAATTTACTTCTAATGATGTCGATCTCAGCCCAAGGTCTAGATTGTTCACATCATTAAAAAGGCAGTTTGGCACCACAGATCCTAGTCTGCTAGTCAAGCCAGAAATAACTCATCACAAATTACAACTCATATGCCTTCATATTTTGGTTCTCAGACCATCACAGGCTCTTGCAGCAACCCAGCCAAGATTTCCTACTGGGCACAGAATGAATTTGTGCACAAAGTTCAGAGAAAGATGTGGAAATTATTACAAATCCAACAAAATGAAGAATTTGCATGAATTTGCAGAAGATGCAGGTTGCATCTTACTTAACTGCTGAGCAGGCATCTGTCTTAGCAATTCTTTAAGCTACATATACTCTTTGAACTCATGTTTTAACCATGAGAAAAACGGCTTCTTTAGGCTTCCCAATGGCAGGGAGACAACATTGCTGGAAATATTTCTGGATTTTAATTTCAGAAGTAAATCGGTGTCAGTTAAGAATTAAAATATCAGCAGAGAACTTTGTGATCGAGTATATACCTGAATATCTTCTGCTGAGAAAACCTGAGGGCTGTACAGTACCCCAATCCACAGCTCAAAATAACAAAATATAGGAGTCAGCCAGTTATAGGCCCACGGCATGGAGAGAAATGCGCAGGAGAATTTTGTTACAGTTAGCCACTCATTGTTAGAAGAGAACAAAGCATCATCAGCATGATAAGAGCTAGTAAGACTTGATAGTATCAAATGTTGCAACTGTGCAATGCTCTGGAAGCAAGAATGAATTTTAGAATTAGAGAATCAAAGTTTGGAAGAGATCACCACTACGATCTAGTCCAGCCATCAACCCATCACTACCATGACTACTAACCATGTCCTTCAGTGTCATATCTACACATTTTTTGAACACTTTCAGGGACAGTGACTTCACCACATCCCTAAGCATCCTGTTCCAATAAAGAAATAAAAATGCAATGGAAGGAGATGCACCAAGAGGTCCTTTGAAAATGTAGATTTAGACTAGGTATTTGGGTGCCCTGAGGACGGTCGCAGAAACAAAGCCCTCCTGAAATTGGTCTGAAAAACTCAGTAGCACATCTCTAGATAGTCATCTATGCATGCAGTGGTGACATCTGAACAGCTTGTGACATCTCAGTCTTGCTTTCTTCAAGCTGATAAGCAGAAAACTGAACAGTGTAGATGATTTCATCAGCAACAGCTTGCTGCCGGGATCTTCTGGTCCTGAGTTCCCACCCAGAAAGGGAGGCAAATGCTCTTAGATGCCCCTCTCAGCCTGTCACAGTCCCTGAAGCACACTACTTGGAGACCTGCCCACTAGTTTACTGCCCTCAGGATTACAGCCAAAGCTCCTACGTGTGCAACCCCAGCAAGATGTGAGACTGAATTATATCCTTTATTACATTTACTAAAGGATGTCTGCAAGAAATACAGGGCAAGAGGTAGTGGGTGTCACTAGAGGATGTAAGGTGATGCAAGTGCTCGATGCATCATGACCAAAGCATGTTTGCAACACTGACAAATTCAACCATGAATGAGGGGAAGGAGAAACATATATATAAATATTATATATATATATTTATGAGTTCCTCAACACACTCAGAAAAGCATGGAAACCAGGAGAAACAATAAATAGAGCCATCTGCTGAGCAGGAAGATAGAAGAGGACAGGTAGCCATAATCCAGCCAATTCTGTAATGTAAAACTACTTGAGGACTGATAAGAACGATACACTATTACCAGCAGACTTATTAAAAAAGGATTCACTTCTAAGCATTTGCAGTTACTCCCTTGCCACATTGAGAAGAACAGGAAAAACAATTGTGGTAGACTAGAAGAGCGTCAAACAGTTAGTCTTTAGGTTACAGTTGATGTAGAACTGTTGTGAGATTCTTATTTGGCTTCTATTCAAGCAAACTTTTGCTGCTAGAGTTTTGTAGACAGAAAAAGAACTAGATAAATTAATCATAAATTTGTACTTAAAATTTCAGGCCTTGGCCATATATACAGGCTTGTTTGCTGACAACTAAATCCCCTTTGGAGAACCGGGTAGTTATCATTAGCGGCCTGGTCACAGCAGGAACATGGGATGATGGGATGAGGGAGAATTATGCAGTTCATCATACAGTGCTGTTCTCTGGCAGGATGACCACACTATTCACTGGCAAGAATAGCTTTAGAAATTTGTATTTAGCTTTTCTTACTAGCATTAAAATTGGTAGTTCAAATCAAGGTTTATAGCTCAGTTTTTATGCATCGCATTCAGCCAGGACTTCAAAACAGGTGAAAGTCTGTTCCTGATTCAGTTTGCTCTCTAAGAACTGGATTCATTCCTTGTCTTCACAGTCAGGCTGTCAAGATTGCCTATAAACTAACTTGAATTGCTGCAAAAGAAAGGGAAAAAAAAAACCAAAAATAACAGTAGTAGCCACCACATTAAGCTTACAGGAAAGAATTTAGAATGCCTGAATATCAGTTATGACAGAATGGAATTTGGTTACCTGTGTTGATGTTACACATGAGATGCTATTTGGTCTATCTGAAAATACCTCTGTAGATAGCACCAGGAGACTCAGTGTCTCTCTAAAAGCTTCCCCACTAAAAAGAGGGCCGCCTAGTTCCTGTCTCCCCCTCTATTCTATCCTCCTCAGCCCTAATCTCCAAAGCTGATGAGTCAATGCAAATGCTAAGGACCAAAGCCAAGCAGATCGGATTCCCTCTATTTCATAGTTTATTATTCTAAGTAAGGTTCGAAATAAACAGTATTCTTGTTGTTGTTTTTTCAGCCTCACTGGTACTGAGTAATCAGCAGGCAGAAGAGAGGAAGAATGGAGGGGGGGGTTAAACAAAGTCCTCAGCTGTAATACACTGGTCCTTTCTTTTCAGTGTTATGGCTTTATTCAATCCTGGTTATCGGTCAGTAATTTGCTCCCAGCTCCTAGGCTTTTTCACCACTGTTATGAATAATGAATTTGTAGTCTCTACTTTAAATCAATTAAGGCCAAGGGTCATTTGTTATTCCTCAGGGAAATAATACGTTCAAACTACAAAGCTATTACTTGTCTCTTGTTCTTGACCTGAATCATCCCTTCAAGATCATCTCTCCTACCCACATAGGAGACAGGAGAGCTGACTGACCCTCAAGAGGAGCAGTTCCCTATGCATGTTTATGGAAGGAACAGCAAGCCAGCTCTACTACTCAAGTATTTCCCTTTTCCAAATGCCTGACAAGCTGGGAATTAGAAATTGTACGTGTGTGTTCGTAGGAATAATTTGAGAGGAAGGAATGAAATCCCAGTGCCTCACAGAGCCTCTTTCTTTTTAGATTTTGAATTGGACAGCCAAAGAGCTTCCTGCAGATAAGTGAAGTTTGAGACTGGGAGTAGAGGAAAAGAACTAAGCCAAAGGCAAAGAAAGGAGCAGAAAATTCAAATTCCTACCTCCAATAGATGAAGATAAATATTTAATAGCTAGTTGTCATTTAGTAGTTGTTACGGACATTTCTAAAATACTTCAGGTGAAAGAAGACAGTATCAGCTGTCATGTACAATGATAACCACAGCAGCCACTCTGTAAACAGTGGGGACAAAACATTCAGGAATACTCCAAAAGCTATCACAATCATACTGATGCATCAATTGTAAGCAAGGTCACACTGACAGGTCCTGTTATTTGTCTAAACTGTGCAAGGTTGCTACACATGCAGTATCATTCTCTGAAGGCAAAGCTAGTCAGTAATAGAGTGGCATTTGAAAGAAAATACACAGGAGAATAACAAAAACATAGGGGTACTAAAATAACAGACTGGTAAAAGACCAGAATTTGTTCATGGCCATACCCCAAATATAGGTGATGATTGGGTAACTTAAGGAAACATGCTAGTTTAATAACATGGGGGTAGTTGAGTAAAAGTCATACATTA
This sequence comes from Perdix hodgsoniae, assembly GCA_035772895.1. Classification (NCBI taxonomy): domain Eukaryota; kingdom Metazoa; phylum Chordata; class Aves; order Galliformes; family Phasianidae; genus Perdix; species Perdix hodgsoniae. The sequence goes on along the minus strand of JAPSGF010000002.1, from coordinate 16,541,684 downwards.
CATGCAAAAACCACTTTAAGCCATGCTAATGAACTCACACTAAACTGAGATTTTTCTCTCTTCTTGACTGTGTTATAAGTCATGACAAGAAAAATGATAATTGTCATTGCAGCTTTTGCCTTCTGGAAAAAAAAAGCAGCTTTGTTTGAGTCAAAGCTTCTTTTTCCCCTGCACATTTAAAGTATTTAATCAGCATGACTTTCTTTGATCACTCTGTGCTTTTCACATCAAAGGGAGAAAAGCATGATTCTTTCTACAAGAACTATACCCTAGCTTCTCCCTTTTCACTGTAGATTACTTGCCTGCAATCTAGAAGGTTATGTATATACACACACTGAAAACTACATATACAAATGGCCCGCAAGAAGATTCTCCCAGCTGTTGAACTATAAGACTATCAATTTCTTCTGGCTAGCTAAATTGCACATCTGTCATCCAACAAAGCAACCTGCCATCAACCCAACTGTGGGTGTATATCACATCTGAAGGACTGAAGAGCCATCATTTTAATATCTGTGAAAATAACTAAGTGCAGCTGACACAGAAGTGTTGCTGATATTAGTACACAGTACAGTTTGATCACAGGATTCTGTGGTAGCTCTTGTTGGAAGGGACTACAGGAGGTCTCTAGGCCAGCTGTGAGGTCAGATCTGGCTGCTTCAGGCTCGGTCCAGCTCCATTTTCAAAATCTCCAAGGATAAAGCCTGAAGAAACTCTGGGCTGCCCACTACAATATTGAACTCTTCTCAAGAGGTCCCTTATCTCAAGTTAAATAATAATCCCATGGGAATGAATGGCTGCTTTCAGATCCCCTCAAGATCATCTATTCAAGGTCGAGCAAGCTCTGGCCTGTTAACTTCTCCTCACAGTTGTGCTCCTCCCTGAACAGGTTAGTTGATATCCCCAGACTTGATCCTAGTTGTTAAAGTGTTCCTTTTATTGTCCATGGATGCACAAGGTGAAGCAAAACTAGATACAGTATTCAGATTTGATCAAACACTGAATGAGGGAATAAGTCACTGCCCTACATCCCACTTCACAGCTGTTAACACAGCAAAGAATGCTGCTGCTTTTCTCTGCTGCCAGGGCACACTATTGCTTATGCCCACCTTGTTCCCCATCTAACCAATACCTAGATTGTGTCGTCATAAGGGCTTATTCCTTACCAAGGTTATTCCTTGGTTTTGTCCTTCTTGTCATACAATTGAAAAATGTTTTGAGAAAATGATTATCCAGTCAGAGTATTCAGTAGCATTATTTGCATAGAATTAAGCCTTTTTTTCCCCCCTCAGCAGAAAGACTGTATAGGAGTCATTTATGCAATAATTCCAGGGACTCGTGACGCAAAACAGAGGACGCACTTCACTGGAATTTCCCCTCTTTCAGCCAGGCATCCAGCCACATTTAGAGCTTCTTTAGTAGGAAATTCTTCCACACATTTGGCAGAAGTGGAACACAAAGACATTGCCTTCAGAAGTGAGAAGCAGAAGTCCAGCATCTCTTCATGTTATACCTCACAAGGCCATACATCCAGAATACTGGGGATTTTTTGTTGTTTCTGTTCAATGCTAACTACAGCATATTTTATCCAGTCATTATTCTCTCTCTCAACACCTTGTCTCAGATAGCTGTCAGTTGGTCTGTAGTACTTCAGCTACATGGACAACTTGTTCATCAACCCCCTAAGCCATGGGGAGCCTAGACAATACCTCCCCACACATACACACACTAAAATGCTACACACATCAAATTTGGTTTTGGTTTAGTCTTGCACAGACTTCTCCTTTGGGAGGCGGGACAAGAGGAATTATGTCAGAATTCCCTCTTTGTGGTGTACCCCATTTAAAACTAAAATCCCATATTTGTCATCTTCAGTGGAAAGTATAGTATTTGATTTGAACATTTCCTGTTATTGTGCAGCCTTCTATCTCACAATGGATTGGTTTCTCCCCAGCATCCTTTAGAGGCAACAATATGTTTTAGAAAACCATACACAGCTAAACTCAGTATTGCAAGCTTGACTTAACGCACTGCTCCAGCAGCCTTGTATTACAGATGCTGGGCCCTGCAGTGCACCTCAGCCAGAGGGGACAAGCAGCAGCTCTGCTCTTACACCTTCATGGCAGCAGGTAATCTGTTGGAAAGCAGTCTACTCATACCAGGGACCTTTTCCTTACAGAAGTGTGCAGTCCTTGACTGCACAAAAGAAAAGAAAAAAGAAAAAAAAAGACAAAACAAAAGAAAAAAAAGCATTAGTGTTTCCCCAGGAACTTCCAGAAATCACTAAGTACAAAGGATGCGTGCATTTAATCAGTTCATCAGTGTCTCTTTCATAACATTGCATAACCCAGTTTAGTTTCAACTATGTGCAGCAATCAAACAAGTCATTGACAAGTTAATAACTTTATACTTCTCACCAGACCCTGTTTTGAGTGCCTTTTTAATTCTTGTGACTAAGCAAATGAGCACAATGATTCTGCTTTGTCCCAGGGAAGTGAACAGCAGCCCCATGATTCTAGTTTCAGACAAGACCCATGTAAGACTCTTGCAGGAGCTTCAGAGAATCAGTACCAGTATCAGTATTAGCAGTATTACCAGTATGTATCAGTATTAGCTTTCCTTTTAGGAAACATTCCTATTAGTACATTGCAAACAACCCTTTTCCCTCACTTCAAGACAGAAATGGCCTTCTCCTGGAGGTCTCTGCAGACACCATGCCGTGTCCTGACCAGAAGCAACAGGGAAAGTAGGAATAGAAAGGGTCTGAGCAACACTTCTCTTTTCCAAGAGAGAGAAACCCGAGCAGATAGCTGGAGTCCATAGGGAACAAGAACAAGATCTCACTTACAGATGTTTGCAGTGAAAGTAATATCACCCTGTCTGTTGTAAAGCCAAGTACAATCCCAAAATCTAGTGTGGGAAGATGCAACAATGAGCATTCTGTCAGAATATCATGTTTAGTCACTATAGTACTATTAAGCAGTAATAAGTAGTTGAGAATGCTGTTCCACATCAGACTTACAGGGAATATTAATGCCATTAGTCATAAAGTCTCCATGGGACCTTCATGTCATTTGACTTTCATCTGAATGTCAATTGTTGTACACAGTCAACAGTCTTGTTAGAGCTCCATCCATTAGATTATAACCACCCTTCTCTGTGCCACTATCTGCTAAGATCAAAGGCAAGATCGGATTTAGCTTGCCTGCAGAACCTTATAAGATACTTCCTGCCCTTCCAAATGAGAACTGACCTCAGGAAGCAGAATCAGCACAGCAGCTACAAGTCAGCAGCAGGCCTCGTCCAGGGATGAGGCACTGAGCAATATAAACTTCTGGTATCATTAGCTCAGGCCTCAAGAACATTCATGATTATGACAGCAAAATTCAGATGGGAAAATTAAAGGTACGAAAGTGAAAGCTTCATGCAAACAAGGAAAAGGGCACAGGACAAAGGAGTATGCCTTCAAACTTCAACTTTCAGCATTTCTTGAAAATAACTGAAAAGAGCAGTGCTGTGATGAACTTCCCTACACAAAGGGACAGAATCTACTTCCAACTTGGTTTACATGCAACTTGTGCAGAAGTCAATATTCCGCAGGTCTTAAACATGAACATATTTTGGTGTGCTTTGCTAAAATAGATGATGTTTATTATCCCCTGAGCACTTTGCTTGATTTTTACTTCATGATATTCTTTAAAACAAATTAAAGCACAGACCCATTAAGTGTTCTATGCCATAACCCAGCATTTCTGCCTGCCTCATCCTTTCAGTAAGACAATGTTAAGGAAATACACTTTCAAAACTTACTGTAAGCAGAGTATTATGCGAATTTCTCCTACTTAAAGAGATAAGCAGCAGCAAAATATTCTGGCATCCCAAGAGACAAACACTTACACCTGTTCAGATGACCATATACCCATTTGATTGGATAACCCTACCCCAACCACCTCAAGTATTTGATTCTTGTCTCACCAATGAAGTGATCTCAGACCTCAATTCAGCTGATCACTCTGCACTGCTACCGAATTACAGCTGTGATTGAAAAGCAGCAAGTACCGTTGCTTTTCAGGAACAAATGGTGCCCAGCTGTGGTTAGAGGCAATTGTGGAACCACTGCTAACAAAACTTCTGTTACAGAGGTTTATTTTTCCAGATGGTTAGACAGATTTTATCCTCTAGAATTACAGTTCAAAACTTAAGATCCCAGGCTTGTGAGAAATTATGACATACTTCAAAAAAGATGCTAAGTGCTATGCATAAATCATAACATCTTGCCTAGTAGCACCCAGAGAGCTCTCTGCTGACAACTACCTGCAAGAAGAATGAAAACTGAAAGGAGAAATACATCCTAAAGTACATGATGATCAGAACACTGTATTACTATTGGCAATAGTAAGGAAGATGAACTCATAATACACAGCTCTTAAAAAGGAATAAGAAAATGAATGAAGCTCTGCAGTGCTTTGAAGACAGCTTCAAAAATGGATAACATCTGACAAACTGCAATTTAGCTTATGGCTTGTTCAGCAGGTGTAAACCATATTTCTTCCCACACATTTTATTGTTTCCATGGAGCTACAGCTGGTTTCTGAAGCCTTCAGATTGATCCAGACAATGAGAATTGAAGTCATTCAAAGTGAAGGTGTATGAACTCAAAGCTTTGATTTCATCTGGCTCAGATCAGTTGTAGTAGAGCAGGTTTAATTAGCATGTGAATTCCTAAGGGAAATAAGGTGCTCTCATTCTTATTTCACTGAAAACTGCATGCCAGATGCCATGGAAATCCATACAATCCATGCCAAAATAGGGAAAGAAAGCAGAATAATAATAATTATGACAGGAGATTCAGTGGGATCCTGGAATTTCCTGCTTTTCTGCAATTTCAAATAAATTTGGTATGGAAACTCCCTTTCATAAAGACAACTAAATCAGCTACTTTTCACTGGTCTGAACTTCCCTTTCTTTCCTTAAGGGCTAAGGTTTTGAGATATGTGCCTTACCATACAACCAAGCACAGACCCAGAAAGCTGTGTGCAGCATGAGCTTTTGGGACATTCTCCCAAGGATTAAAGGTCCCACGTCAGGTTTTGTCATCTGGCTCCATATTCCCACTTTGACTTGCCACAGACACTGACCATAGCACATCTCCAGGTCCCAGATGTAAGTCAGACCATCCTGTTCACGACCACAGGGTTCACAGACAGCACAAAGGGTGTTACTGTTTGCCTTGTTTGAGGGCATGAGCAGTCATAGAATGATGAACTCAGAGTAAAGTAAATCTCATCAACAGGATGATTTTGCTCTTCCTTCACTATCTGCCTGCAATAGCTGATGTGTCTGTAGACTTTTAGAGATGCTGACACCCTTAGACTCCCCCTGTGATCCAGCCCTTCACAGCACCCTGTTACAAACCTCAGGGCCCTCAGCACTTACATGGGATCTTGACCACTGCTGAGAGGCCACAGTATACAAGCTGAAAAAAAATGAAGAATGCTTCTTCAAGAACTAAGGATCTTGATTTGTAACGACAATTTCTCACATTAGAGATTCATTTTCAGTCTTGGATGACTGACATGAGAGAAGTTACTGTACTATTACTCTTAAGATCATTTTCAAGCCACTTATGCAAATAATAGTATGTATTCAACAGGAACACAGTATGAAAGAAGAAATAAATAGACAATGCAATAAATAGTAGCAGTCCAAGAGTACAATAGGAGGTGAAGATGACAACAAAATTCTCAGCAAGCTTAAAAAAAAATTAATAAGCTCTCATCTAGACCACTGCCCTAGAAATGCTACCACAGCTTAGCAAGAAGCCTCATTGCCATTAGTAGGTAGGCACAATGGAAGCGCTGCAAGCCTAATTTCTTACCAGTTGCTGTAAAGGTGTTGCAAGATTTCAGATGCTCATTGTATTCATACCCCTGAGCACATGTTCTTATTTTTGTTGCTGTTCCTGGCTTTGTGATCAATTGCAGTTCCTAGATATAGGCAACCCTCTGTATTACACAGTACATGAGTCTCTTTTCATACTCATTGCCAAACATAAATTCACTCCTTTTGATCTCACATTCAACAGCAAGCTCATCTGCCAGCAGAAGTATATACTGATATTAAAACAAGTACAGCACTTGAACAGATACAGTGCTGTTTTAGACCTGTGCTGATGTTCACTTTTCTCTGCTTTAATTAATAGTTGAAATGATTCTTAAACATTGAAATATTGTCCACAGACTTCACCCTTACAAAAGATTCAGCACAAGGGAGAAAGTCAATATCTATTCTCTATTAGCTCTGGTCTGGACAGTGCACAGTAACAAATCCTCTTTGTCTTCTTATCAGTGCTACCACCATAAACTCTGGAGAAACAAAGAAGCTAAAGCTTCATAACCTAACACTGATAACTCTTCTCCACTTTGTAGTGATCATTAATACCCTCAGTACTTCCTTTCTCTCAGCCTTCCCCAATTATTTCCCACAGCCCAGAAGAATTATTTCTAGAGCTCATAAAACTCCCTACATATCTATACCCATAACTAGACCTGGAACCATCCTCCTGCCCACAGCAAGATAACCCTAGCTGAGCCCTCAGTTGTTTTTCACCTCAGATCCATTGCTCCTATTCTCTCTCAGAAATGAGTTAAACAGCACTTACCTCTAACAAGGCAGCCCTACTCTCATGGTATCCACCTTCACCCCTACACTTTTTCTAGTAAACCCTCACTCCAGATTCCTCTCCCCCAAAGTAAACAAGCAGGCAGACAAATATGTAACTCAGTCCTTCAGACTACTTTTCTTACAGGCTCCCAGCTGGCAGGTGCCTCTTATAGCCCCTATCATTATGTTAATTAGATCTCTCTGGTGCATGGCTGTGGGCTGAGTGATTTCCCAAGGTGCTACAGCTGCTTTTCGGATCAAGGCTCTCTTTCTTGCAATACTGCTCAGAGTCAGGGGCATCTAAGCAAAAGGGGATGGCTGGTGACAGCAATGTTTGGAGGTGGGATGTCTCCTAAAGTCATCAGTAATCTCAGGTGTTGAAAACTGGCTGTAGAGACTTGGTCCCAGAACTGCTGCAGTTGTCACTCACAAGTATGTTCCTTGTCCATTGTTTAAAAAATAATAATTATATTATTAAGCTAAAACAATTCGATTAAACGCATATGAGCTTATACCTGTAGAGGAACTGCAATTCGCTAGGCTTCAGTAGAGACAGGTGAGTAAAGGAAAACTGGCTGCTCACCCCTGTAGATCAATGACTGCCACAGTAATCCCAGCATACCTTGTTAAATGGTCTATGTCTTGGAACACTAAACAGGAAAAATCTCAGTTCTGTTGCAGCCATTAATTTCAAAGAGTAAATGAATAGTGTGGTTAAGTACTCTCAGAGCAGTCTGGTAGCACGAGGAATACTACTTCTATTTTGTCAGAAATTCCAGTAATCTTTTAAGTTGTCCTTACAAACTGTAATGAAGACTCAGAATGTGATTATTTCCTGCCAAAATGAGGTGTTGTTTCCGAAAGAACAAAAAAGTTCATGCTGGCTTTTCTAAAATCAAACTGAGCCAGCTGTCACCTTGAGCCCTTGAGACTCCTCTCTGCCAATCACTCAAATAAGCTGTGCTAGGGACACACACATGGCTGTGCAATCTGCCCAGCATACTTGCGTGTATGACCAGGCAAGGGAGGAGGGACAGGGATCTGAAGCCAAAGAGTCAGTGGCCAGCTCCCAACTCTTCTGAATCCCAAACCAGGTTCCCTGTCTTCCAGGTCTTTCCCCAGTCTTTCCGAGGTTCCTTGCTTCCTACACAAGCTACCTGATGGCCCCTGAACCCAAAGATCCCCTGTCCACATGGCAGCTGAGAGCAGATATGGCAAACTCCTACAGTCTGTAGGTGGTAAGGGTATAGCACATCTCAGCACGGGACACTCTCCCAAGGGAACAGAGCTGTGATTTAAAACACAGAAATGCCTAGCTGTTGACTGCTATAAAACTTATTATTCTGTCAAAGGAAAGCATCTCTGGGAGCCAGAGGCTGCTGGCAAGATGTGAGCCCAGATCACCAGCTCTACCAGGACTTGGAAGTGTGGGATGATGGCCAGCTCCATGATGGTGCTCACAGCAAACAGTTAGCTCAGCACACTGGAGCTGGGACACAGTGCTCAGAGAGCCCTGAACTAGAACATATTTTCACACAAACGACACTTGTTCATCAGTGCCAGCTCAGATTTGATGCAAATTTAAACACTGAGGTTATGTCTATCCAGTTGAACAGATAAGTTCAAGGAAGTTGCACCTTCTCTGCTGGCCAAAAGAAACAAGGGTACATGGTGTGCTAGGGCCCCATTCCTGGAGTACACTCTTATAGACAGACCTCTGCCTCAATGGGGCGACAGTCTATGTTGTAATGTGGCCTTTAAAAGCCAAGAGGACCAGAAAGTGCCCTTGTCACACTGAGACAGTCTGCAGAATTTACAGCACGCAGAGAGGAGACCCAGTTCCTTGGAGCATGCCACACAGCTCTTTGAAAGTCTGCTACAACATGCAGTGTCACCGACTGGGACAGTTCTCAGCTGTGGGTGGCAGCCAGGGGTACACTTGCAGGAAGGGCTCACAATGAAAATACCAGACCTTCCCAGGTGCTGTTAGGATGAAGATGAAATGACACCTTGTGGATGCACAGTTGCAACTGATGGCTGAGTTAAACAAAAATTTGAGTGAAACTCCATTTTGTAGAAATCAGGTCTCCACAGGCACTAAAACAGTACAATAATCATCTTTCTATGGCCTTAATGCAAGATTTAAGTTTAAAAAAAAAAAAAAAAGTGAAAGTCTTGAAATAAGCTTTACTATCTTCCTTTTGGCCAGAAGTTCAGTTGGCAGAAGTTATTCAAAAGAAATATATTTTAGGAAAGGGAACGTATGTGCCTAGAAGATTAAAAAAAAAAAAAAGAGAGAGAGAAAAAGAGAAAGCATAGATTAAAAACTTCATGAATTCATTTGGACCATCTTATCTCAGATATGGAAAGCTGTAGAAGGTCTATGCTACTGAATGCAGAAGGAAAATATCTATGCACTCAGATATAATTAAAAAAAAAAATCCCATTGAAAGAAAAAATAAAATTCCTTAAGCTAAAAGTAGTCACATGCTAAAAACATGTATCCATTGCCTATTTTGGCAACAATTATATAACCAAATACAAAACAAAAAAAAAACAATATTCCTTTAAATACTCTCTTCTATTTAAAAGGGGGAGGATTTGTTCTTGCTTGGATCCCCAAAAATACATTTGCTATTGTTTAGCAAACATCTTTTCAACTGCTTTTGAAAAACTAGGCATATCCAAGGCATTTATGTCAAGTTATTCTTGTCAGATCTTGTCTCTAAAATATCTTCCCTCTCCATATGTCTTGCTATGAGAACCATAGTTTTCTTAGACGTCCTCCACACTATTTCAAGGGACTAAATTCCCCATAGAGGACAGTTTGGTTTTATGCTTCCCAGATTGATTCCCTGTACTGAGATGCTGGAGATTGCTCCTGCATATGCAGGAAATATCACTGTGAACTCCAGACGTAGGGAACAGGAAACCAATAAGAAGTCCATTGCCAGACCAGCCAAACAAGGGAACCAGCACACATCAGAGCAGAAAAGAAAAATGTACGATCAGGTTGGAAAAACAATGATTTCATTCCAGGTTGTAAGATTTGTGAGGGAATGTCTAATTTGTTTTCGGGCTATAATGGTTATTTACTATAATCAATAAAAAACAGTCAAACAAACAATGAAGAGTCATCAAAATATCATCTGGGATGGAATCTCCCTTGCTTTGGGAGCCACTGTGACTTTCCAATTATTTCATTATCCGATTTTCCATATCCCAAGTGGCATGAGTTGTCAAATATCAGCCTCACCATAACTAAGCCTCACTAAACTAACTAGCCTCACTAAAAACCCTCAACAGGACACCATTTCTGCTATCAAACTATGTAGTCAAAATGAAACCTGAGCTGGCACTTGCCGAAGTTTTTTCTTTTATAGATGAAGATTTCCCTTTTTCAGTTCTTATCTCAAAGATCATTAATATCTTACCAGCTTCTATTGTGTAAGACTGCAAGACATTTAGCACCTACTCCAATGCATTTTCTTCATCCTCTAAAAGGAGGTGCCTGGAGCTTCCGTAAATTAGTATGCCTCTGTCAAAAGCAGTGGGGCATTTCTTGCTGTGCTCACACCCTCTCCAATCCTTTCTGCATGGCATGTTGCTGAGACAATCTCTTAACTCCCTTCAGCTATAGGCTTGTTTTTAATTGTACATCTTCCCAGTGCAAGACTAAAATCTCTGTGGATTCCATGGACAGAACACAACACACATTCCTAAACTTGCTCTGCTGCCCATGTCTGGTAGAGCTGGCCTCAGTTGCTAGCCTCCAGCTTGGGGATATCATCAAAGCAGAACACTCTGCCAAGCATGTTACATATTCCCAGTCCTTCATGACAGAGAGCTGGACAAAGTCTATGGACCAACGAGATAATTCTGAGCTTCAGCTTTGCAGCAATTTGCTGTCATTCAGGAGCTGCAGTGGTGATGAAGTGTTGCATTTTGCTCTCTCTTTTTGCTTGCTATACTGGTCTTTGGACTATCCAAAGAATCAACAATCTTATTTTTCATGTACTGTGATCCGCCCATGGCACTCATGTTGCTCAGCACCATAGAAAACGCAGTTGCTAAAATCTGTGGTGAGTTTTATTCACAGTGTTTTTTTCAATATGAAAGTACAAATAACAGCAATTTCTTAAACCCTCTGGTATCCATATGGCTAGAAGCAGCTTAGTCCATCTCATTCCAAAAGGAGTTATTACTTGTACACACCGTAGGTTTCTGGTAATGGATTGGCCAGATAATTGCTTCCAGTTCACACTTCAGCTAAAAATAAAGAATGTCTGGAACACAGTTCTTGTTCCGCTTACTGGAGATTACTGGGCAGATCAGCCAAGGAATAATCCTTTTCTCTACAGCATCCACCAGAGCCCCTGTGTATTATATCTTTCAGCCTCGAGGATGATATCACAGGTTTAAATAGCCTGTTATTCTTAAATGAGTGATGTAAGACTTCCGAAGGTGGTGCCTAGTGCCACCTAACTCCCTGTCTTCTCTTCAGGCACACCTCTTCCTGGGTGGGACATATTCAAAGTCCTTGGGTACTAAGCAGAGATAACGCATGTAGAATTAGAGAAAGAGAGAGTAAACTTCTGAGTGTGAGGTTTACTTCACCTTATCAAAAATTCTGTACATAAACCAGATCTATGTCCAGAGCTGTGTCTCAGTTCACAGTAAGCCCTTAAGAAAGGGTATGTGCATCTAATGGAAAACAAATGTCTATTTTGGCAGGGCTTGCAGCTAATGTCAGTTATTTTCACCCCTTTGCTAAAGAAATAAAGAAATTGTCAAAGTAAAAGAGGCTGAATGAAATGTTCTGGTTTTCTCTTAACTGTTTGAGTTCTTCTTTAATATACAACATATGCAATGGACTTTATCTTAGTGGTTCATGAAGAGAAAAAAAAAAAAAGCTGAAGAAATCATGTTATTTTTCATTAAAACATATAATGTCCTCAGGAAGGAAGTTCAGAGTTGAAAACATAGATATGCCTCGTAGCCTGGCAGCTCTCAGTAAGGACTGGTTTAATTATTGTAGCTTCTAGACTTGGTTTAGCTGGAGTCTGGCCAAAAACCAAACAAGAGTACCAAGCAATCTTGAAACAGTTTTCTAAAGAAAACAAAGCCTAGGGAGAGCAGAATTATTAGCTGTGGCCTCATATTTCCAAGATAATTAATACAAAGTATAGTCATTGTTCATTATTCAGGAAAGAGCAGTACTGTCAATACAAGTTTAGAAACCTCCAGAAATTAATTCATCATCAGAATTATGGTCGCTATCTGATATAAACCATATCATCACTGGAAAAGGAGATCGGGGTGACCACGATTGCATCAGATATGACTGTTGTCTGCTTAAACTGCTCTCCAAATACCAAATTGAAGACTTTCATAATAATAAAAGCCCTCAGTGATGCAGAAGGATAGACACCACTGAGTAACTCCACATGCACTTATTTCCTTATCATGACAGTGTTCCATTGTGAAGCTGAAGACAGCTGTAGTCTCTTGGTGTTAAGTCAGAAAGCATTGTTTCATTTTCTGGAAATATGTTGACAATTAGGGTCAGCTGTAGCCTCAGCAAGTGTCCTCAGGCCAATGTAAGGATATAGGAGAAACTGCTCCCAAATATGAAGCATATGGACTTAGGGGTTGGGCATTAACGAGGTGCTACATCATCAAGGGATGAACAACAAGAGAGAAAACAGGCAACAGGCAATTAACTACATTTCAAAGTCAGTTTGGAAGACAGAGGAAAGCCTACAGCACAGGAGCTGAGTCAGTGGAAAAGTCTGTGGTCACAGCAGGTCATAGGACACAGATCACTTCTGAATATCAACCAGCTGTTACATGATAGGCCTCTCTAACTATCTTGTATTACATTTAAATTCTTATTCCTAAAAAAAATAAAATAAAATAAAAAATCAGAGAAATATAATCAGCAAGGGGGGAATTTCCAGCAATAAAAGTAAAATGAGACTATACAGAACTGGCCAAATCTCCAGTCATGTGGATGTGCACAGCTTTGTAGTGTTATACCATGATAGAAAGCTCATCTGGGATTTTAACAGGATCCTGGAAAAGCTGCATACACTTAGTGAATATGGGGGAGCATTTGTCTGGTCACCAGAATGAGTAAAAACATTTCTGCAATTTGGAAAATCCTACATGACCTCTCCTGTCTTGATTTTCTTGTGCTTCGAAGCTTCTAATATTACACCCAGATGTTATCACATGTGGCCTATGGGCAGTACTATGACATGAGAACAAAAAAATCTTGAGAGAATGATGGACTGGTACAACACCACCTAGGGTCCCACATTTAAATAATGAAGCCACCCATGAGAGGCAACTCAGTGTACGCTGTTATTGGAACAGCTTGCTTGGGGCAGTCTGATGTTCAGGACAGAGCCTCTTTCTTTATGAGGGCTCTCAGTCTTCAGAGGTACAAAGGGACAATTTGCAAGCTGCCCAGAAAGCTGAAGCACTGTGATTTTAGAGACACATAAAGCTTAGGCATGAGCAGAATCAGCCAGACTGCTTTGGCAAGAATTGAAGGGGATTTTGCAAGAGGAAAAGACTCGATAGGTTTCTCAGAAGAATGGGTGGGCTTGTGAAGAAATGGTTCTTCCATGCCTTGTCATATTTGTAGAACAAGAAATTTCTCCTAGCTCCTCCAGTATTTTCTGGCAAGTGTGGGATACAGCAGAAAATAACCTCAGAGAAAACAAGAAGTAGAGACTGAGGGCAGAAGTCCTCATGAATCGATCCTGTACCTCCATGAGGATTTTCTATGCATTCTCCCCTGGTTTGTGCAGACGTTTGGCATTTTAACAGGCTCGAGTGATTTACAAAACTGAGGGTAGAGGAGGAACGGAGCCCCCACACAGAGAAGAGAAGTGCTGTGAAGGAATATGTCTCCTAGTGTTCTAACTCAGCAAATTTAGTTCTTGTGAAAAATAAGAGATGAGAACACTTTTATGGAGAAGACGCATGAATGAAAAATAGCATACTTCTTCATTCTTATAATCTGGAAAGCTTATGGAAAAGATAAAATCTTTTTTATTCATGTTGCTGAAACAAAAAAGCCTTTGTTCCTTCACTCCCCTAGCTAAAGATAGGACAAAATATATCGAAAAATCTCTGCGTGGTCTTCTGTCTCTGCTCCTCCTTTGCCTCTGTCTGCAGCTGTGGAGAATCCTGCTCATCTACGCTGTACATGAAGGTGAAGAGCACGTTTGTAACAGCAGCTCTCTAAGAGTTTTCCCAGCAAACCATTCTCCACAGTCCTCTGAAAAAAAGGTATGAGACAATCTCTCCATCTTAGCATTACATTATTTATGCTTCATTCCATCTCTCTTTCTTTCCTGTGGACAAAACGTCGGTTTATGCATGCTGTCAGGCAGTTTTCTCTGACCATGTTTCTAGTACAAAATTGAAAGGGAGTTTGAGCCTCCTCTTCTCCAGGTGTGCAGTTGTTCCAACTCTGTGACCTCTGTGTCAGTATCAGCAATAAACTTTTGATTTCCAGATTAAATACAGGCAGGTTTTCCTTCTTACCACATGCTCAAGTGTCTTACATCAAAATGCACTGCAGACATCTTTGTATTTTTTTGTTATGAATGTGTTTTGCATGCTGTTCATCAAGGAAGTGAGTCTCTGCAAATTCAGCCACCATCAGAGACATGGAACCACACAACAACACAGACACTCTCAGCAGAGTTTGAGGCTGTGGTGTTCCCACCAGGGAATATGCCAAAGAAGAGCATAGCTCTGAGCTGCTCAGGTGTTAAGCGAGGCTGCAGCTACACCTGGCTCTGCTGTGGACATGTCACTCTATCTCTTCCTTATTCTTCTTTGTTCTTTATGAGATAAAGATACAGGGTGCTGTAAGAGAGATATACTTGGGTATTAGAATATTGGCAAGTTTAATATTCTATTTAACTAATAGGAACTATTTAAGTGTAAGGTAAAAAAAGAAAAAGAAAAAGGAAGAAATGAAAAAAAGGAAAAAGAAAACAAGAAGGAAGAGAAGGAAAAATGAAAAAGGAATAAAAAGAAGATACTGCTAACTTGATGCCTAGTGATTAATTCTCTGAAGTAAATGACCTTCATTAATATTATATAGGAGTCAAAACAATGCTTCTGTTTAACTCCATACTCCAGAAATGGCCTGGAGGAAGGACACCAGTGGAGCTCAGCTGCCTTCAGTAAGCAGTGCATCATCTGGAAAGCTCTTTTCCACACAAGACATGTTCTGTTCATTACCCTAATGAAATTTTTTGCTCTACTCCCTCAACTTGCACAAAATACACTGTTGTACTTGCACTCACAACTTGCTGAGAGGTAGAGAAAGGGCTGCAAGAGCAAAACCAAATATGGCTGCTCAGGGCATCTGACTTGGCTGGGTGAGGATAAGCAGTCCAGTCCATGCACTCCTGGCTGGCTTTACAAGCTGCCTGAAAAAGGGTTCCTGCCTGGGGCATGCTCTGGTTCTCCTGATGCTTCAGTGCTAAATTTCTCAAACACAGCAATATTTTAATGTATGTAATTATAAGTGATGGAGTAGTTCTTCATTAAACCCACAGAAATCACTCCTTTTCAGTTCTGTGTTTAATCCTTGAATTATCAAGACTAACCAGTGAGAGCCAGGAGACTGGTATTACTGCCCTGAATTGGTAATAGTGTTGGAAGGAGAAAGCACTGAGTTAACTGACAGCAGAGACCCACAGGCTTAGTTTGTGCGGCTGTTTCTTGGTTCAGTAACAGCTGATTTCAATCAGTTCTAAACAAACTTCTGAAGTATTTTGCACACTTGGCTAATGTCTCTATAAATATCTTCTGTTTAACTATGGACAAATTTTCTCCCAGCTTGAAAACCAAACAGGGTTTGTTTGGGAGGGGATTGTTTCCTTCATCTGTCTATGACAAATAATTATCCATCAGAGATGAAATGTTGCTTTGGAGCCCACGCACAGCTGAATCCCACCATGTATATATCTGTGTAGATATACAGTACAAAACTGCACAGACTTACAAAGCTTTGTAATCCTGGAAAGGCCCAGCAGCTGTACAATCCAACCATCCTTTGCCAGGACTTGCTGTTTGAGCTAAACCACACAAGCCAAGAGTGTCATAAACTCATGTTAAAGAGAGGGTAAACTTTTTGGCCCTGCTTCACTATAGAGGAGAGCCCATAGTGTCCTTGGGCTAGAGCAGACCCATTGCCAGCAGACTGCCTGCAGAAGGAACTGCCAATCTGCATCTCATCACAGCCTGGGATGTGCTTCTCTCCATCAATGTGGTGGGTGAGCCAAAGTGATGTAATACAGGCAGCATCCTCTTGTGACCACTGTACATCTTGTCTTGTCCCCTTCAATCCCCTCCTGTGGTGTAAGACCAAACAACGTATGTTGGACATGCAAGAATTTCCTGACAAGTTTTACTGTAAAAAAGACCTTTAAAATGATTGTCCTAAAAGCTGATTTGGCTGTGAGCTTTGTTGCATATTTAATTGAGCAAAAATCATATCTCCAACTTAATAATTTCTGGTAAAGAAAAATCTCCCTATAAATGCTGATGGGAACTACTGTAAGGACACTGGTACATTATACATGCCAGCCAAAGCAGAGAGAGCCTGCACAACTGCAGCCCTGAACAAATGACCCAAATCACAACCCCTGGTTCCAGGGGGAACTGTGGCCATACCAACAAATGTAATCCCTGACAAAGGATTTCCCCATTTTTTAAATAGAATGCTACTGAGGCTAAAATCTGAGTTAAAATGAAAGTGGTTATTCCTCTTTCTTAAATTCAAAATGCATGCTGTTTCAAATGTGCCATGTCCAAATATCAAGGAATTGTTGAAATCTCGATTTATGCTACAATTAAACTCAGCTTTAGAACATCTGCCTACTGCCATCTCACTATGAGCAGATGGTGCCTTCAAAGAACTAAACTAAGTAGTGTGTGTGTACACACATACAGCAGTCAAGGCCAATCACATTTGAAGGAAAATATGGAGCTATGCCACAGTACCCTGGCATAATAAACATATATATTAATATAAATATGCAGCACACAAGGGTGCTGTAGCATAGATTCATAACTTAACCACAGTGCAACTCCCCTGGATTATTCTGACAGTCTTAATATGCTTCAGAGTGTTTGGCCTTCACCGTATCCTGCAGCTGAAAGGGCTTGGCAAGAAATAACTCAGCAGAAAACTTCAATTTTCTCCTCCATATACTTTATTTAAAGAGAGGGAGAGAATTTTGGCATACTACCCAGGTTTAAATAATAAAAAAGTGTAGCAGTAATGAAACCAGCATCTTGCTTTTATCTGCTGGCCATCGGTAGCAAATATGTATTCTGTTTATGTATTGCTTTCTGTTTTCTTCCTTTTAAGGAGGTATAGGTAAGGCAATCCTCCTTGTGAGACAGAAAACAAAAATGTACCTGGATCCCCTTCCTTCCAAGCTGGATATTGTATGGAAAGCTGCTGTGCACCATAAGGAACTGGAATTTTGCTATTATTATTATTGCAGAGTTATCTGCTGCCAAGCAGCAAGGATCACATCTGGGATATGTCCAGATAGAGTCAAAAAATAATGTGCCTGGATGGCCAAAGTCTGGAAGATGACTCACTTATTGTCACCATTCCATAACAACACTTTTATGAAAGGTGCAGTTAGAAATTTAGCTGTTAGGTCTTCAAAAGGTTGTGGTTCGCAGAGACCCGAGAAGTGTTTGCATTACCACAAACAGACAGAGGCACTGATAAGGACTGCCAGCATCATCGTCAAGAAGAATGGATTTGGATTTTGATGAGGACCAGGGTTTCTCATGAGAATTACCTGGGTAAAAGAATGGTTAAATCCAGACCTTGAGACTGCTGGTTTTATCAAGCTGATCTTGTGAATTACAACACCTCCTCTTTTACTAATGAGCCTGCCCTCTGCAAGTGACATATAAATGCTTTTTGTCAGCATGACTGGTTTTAAGATGTGTATTCATATCTTGTGCCATGCCATCAATTGCCAAGGAGTTTGTTTTCCAAAAGAACCACTTCCTCAAGCATCCACAGAACTTGAACACTCATCATGAACACCACTGCACAGGGGGAAGTATTTGTGTATTTGTTTTGATTGTAAAGATACTTTAAGATTGATTTGATGATTTTCTATATGAAACTACCTATTAAGAACAAAAATTGGGGGGCCCTCTGTGTAGCCAGGTGCACAAGCAAGTGGAATACATTCATAAAATATCCGTGCTTTTATGGTTGTCCCACCCAGCCAAACTTTTGAAAATGAAACCATTGATACGCTGAGTGCCACTCTTCAAACACTGCTGGAAAATGACTTTCCTCTTATTAAATAAGAATTCTTGCAGCCCATGAGACTGAATGATACAAAGCTGTGCATGCAGCTGTAGAAACACCCACTGCCCTCTGCACAGCCCTGGGCTCTCCCGGTGGCAAGAAGGCTCCAGCAGTCAGGCAGCAAATCAGTTCTAACAGAGAATCCTATATAATGGGGTGCTAAAAATTAATTGTCACATCTTAGAAAAGAGTTGCATTTTATTCCAGCAACCGCCACTAAAATGCTTAAAAGTTAATGCAATAAAGTAAGAAGATCCCTTTTGTCTGCCTCTTATTCTTGTAAAAAACTCTACTGAAATCTGATGTTTTTCAGTTAGCTATTACCACCACCTTGTCTGTTTATAAAAGTGACAGAAAGAAGCAGAAATTTCTGTTTCTGCATCTCCATGACACCTATAAAACTGGACAGACTGAAAGATTACAGTGAACTCCAAAAGACATTGCAGAATAAATGGTCCATCCGAAAAGACTTTAAAGGTGGTTTCAGAAAATGTCAACACATCTACATCTTTTAAAATGATGAAAAGCCTAAGTATCTAAAAGCATTTGATTTATGCTGCATGGGTGTTCTCATGCCAAAAGTGGATATTACTCATAAAAACAGGAATAAAAGACATTTCTATACTCTTAAAGCGAGATAATCATGCACTCTTCTAAAAGCGAGTCATTGTGCCGTAATGGATTTTGCTGGGAGATACCAAATCTGGAAAACACATCAAATAGCTTCAACGACAAAAAAAAGATTTCAGTGATAATGCTCTACAGAGAATGGTGAAAAATGACTTCAAATAACATGCCTGGTCCATGCACCTGGTGGCATGTGTCTATGTGCTAGCTTTGTACGAGGTGAAAAGCAACCCAAAAGAAAGAGAATAATACCAAAGAATAAATCCCACCAAAATTTCAGTTGAAGAGACTCTGAATCAAAACTCCAGATCCCCCCCCAAAAGTGCCCCAGGAAAAAGAAATCCCAATCTTATCTACACAGATGAAGTTGATTTTCAATTTCCACTCAGTGCAAGTCACTACAAAGAACAAATCCAAACCAATTTGTTATCAGTTTCACATCCATCCAAAACACCCTATGAAGAAGAGAGGGATTACATAGTCCAACACAGTAGGCATCCTCTGCACAAGCACAGCATTTGGAAGAATCTCAGCCCACGAGCTGTCAGAAGACCCACCACTGTACCATTCCTCAGAAAGAAAATGATGCTGAAACCTCCCTTCTAGAGAAATTGCAGCAAGTAATTGCAAATAATGTAGTTTTTCAGGCAGGAGCAAACTTCATCAACCCTAAAGTCACTAAGGAAACAAAAGAATTGCTAAACTGTGGTTTCAGCATGGAATATCTGAGCTTTATGTGTTTAAGGAAACCAGGTGGACAATACTGCTGAAGTAATGATCAGTGCTGGCTGACTTCTAACTGGTAAAAACTTCAGTCATGCTGTGCTTTAAGAGGAATTGGAAACACTGATATCTAAATTATACAGGCAAAAAATACTGTCCAAAGCTTCTTGAAATCTGCCCAAATTCAAGCCAACTTTACTTCTTTGTTAAAAGCTGGAGGATGGTTCAGCAGCCCAGCATCTCCCTGATGTGCACAGGACTTCTTCATCTCTCCGGGCTGGCCTGACCCTGCAGAGTGCCTTCTGTTCCTCCTTGTTTCATGCAGAATGCCTTCTCCTTTGCAGCACCTCACCATCTGGTCCAGCCCAGACGTATGTCCCTGCTTTATCAGTTCAGCACCTCTTTTCACATTTTACTTGAAAATGCACATAAGAGATAAGGAGAAATTTATTCCAGGTGTCAAGAACAGGAAAATGAACAAATCGTTGCATGGAGAAAGATGATGTTATGCAATGGTACTCTGGGATAATTAGAAAGAGAAAATGGTCTCCTTTCAGAGATCAGTGGTTAAATTTCCTTGAAAATCTTTTAACTATTTCATGTCTCAGCAGTATTCCCAGCACTATCTTACCCAGAATGCACCTAACCAAAGCACTAAGAACACTTCAGAAATATGGTCTATATTTTGAAGAATGACAAAATACAGACACACAAATGACAACTCAACCCTAAATCCAGACTGGTCTGGTGTCTGTGTTGTCCATTCTGTCCTGTCCTAGGCTGTGCTCACAGCAGCTTCTCTGGAGTGACCAGGCATATTGCACCTCAACAGACATCAGATCAGCCTTCACTTTACAGGCCGAGGAAAGTCACTGTGTTGTAGCTACAAGCTCTATATTATATACAGGGCATTTTCCAGACACAAGTCCTGTTTACTCGGCTCCTCACCAGCACAGCTTTCAATTTAAAATGGGAACAAAACAAACACACCACTTGTTCCAAAATCCTAGCGCAGTAAATGCACACAATTGAATGATTGCTACCATGGTAATGGTTTATGACTTACTCTATTTAGCCTGGTTCTTTGTAGCTGCCTGAATATATATTAGTCTGCTTTCTGTGGGTGTAAGTCTGGTTTTGATTAGCCCTGTAGAGAGCTGTCAGAAAGTCAGACTTTAGCAAATAAGCCCCTGTAGGTTCACTTGGAAAAGCCCATAAAATGTCTGCTGTTCATTTAAATTAGGTTCAAAAACACAAGCCTGAAAGCTGCCAGTGTTTATATATTTGATTATGGCTGTTTCTTCTTGGGGTGCAGAGGAGGCTGGGAGAAGAATTATCCAGGGAACAAGCCTCATTAGGGTGGTGTAGACCCAGCTCCTCACTCTGCATATGGAATGAGGGACATAGGTTCGGCTCCTCACTCCTGTCCATGAAGTGAGGGATGCATTAAATGATGGTTACATTTGGCTGAGCACACATGCTAATTGGAGGAAGCAGTTCACAGGCACCAAGAATCATCTGCAGCTTATCTTATGCTGGCATTTTTTTGTTAAATTTTATTAATTGCTCCCAAAGACTGAGGCTTTTCAGACTTCATTTTAATTAGAAGGAACAGTTGCCAAAAGCAATTTCTCTCAGGCAACTTTCATCATTTGTCAAAGTCTTCATTTATCTCATATTATTACAAGGCTGAGCTGAAAAAATAATCCTAAGAAGACACCATCTATTCTGATTCTGAGAAGTTTCTTTGTCAGCAGTTGGGGTGAAAACTTGTCTTGTGAAGATCTTCTGTCCTTGGTTCAAGAACATCTCCCAGGTGGCTTTATTTACTAAACTCATGTTGCCTACTTGACTATGACTTGTTTCATAGTTCGTACATGAATTGATGGCATCAAACCATCCCTAAATAAGGGAAGTACCAAATGACCAAGGGAACACAGCCCCCAAAGTTATAGGTGGCCTTGGACTTGCAGGAAACAGCACAAACCTGGGAGAGTTGTAGAAAATGCTTTCACAGAGGTTTTTGTTTATAATAGCATACATATACTGCAGAGATGACCACCACATCCCTTGGAGAATTTAAAAGACATTAATATGACTGAGGAAAAAGCATTTCTTAAGAAATTAGAGCCATGTCATGAATCATTCCAGAGTTAAGAAGTTAGATATCTTATAGAACATATTGATTTGACTTTTAGCTCTTGTTGCAAAACGTACTTTTTATGTGGAATTTCTAGTATTTTATTCTGCTAATGCTAACAGGTACATTCTCTCCACTGAGAAGTACCCTATATTTCAACATGGTTATAGCAACACAAATACCACTGCCATGTTATACACACAATCATAGAATCATAGAATCATAGAATCATAGAATCATAGAATCATA
>JAPSGF010000002.1:16396258-16519889 GCA_035772895.1 Perdix hodgsoniae | reverse complement strand
AATCATAGAATCATAGAATCATAGAATCATAGAATCATAGAATCATAGAATCATAGAATGGCCTGGGTTGAAAACGACCACAACAATGGTCTAGATTCATCCCCCCTGCTATGTGCAGGGTGGCCAACAAGTGCTGCCCAGAGCCACATCCAGCCTGGCCTTGAAAGCCTCCAGGGATGGGGCATCCACAACCTCCTTTGGCAACCTGTTCCAGTGTGTCACCACCCTCTGTGTAGAAAACTTCCTCCTAATACCTAACCTAAACCCCCCCTGTCTCAGTTTAAAACCATTCCCCCTTGTCCTATCACTATCCACCCTCGTAAACAGCCTTTCCTCCTCCTGTTTATACGCTCTCTTCAAGTATTGGAAGGCCACAATGAGGTCTCCCTGGAGCCTCCTCTTCTCTAAGCTAAACAAGCCCAGTTCCCTCAAATTTTCCTCATAGGAGAAATGGGTGTCCCAAGTTCTGATTTTCTAAAAAAACTGTGCCAACCATACGAAAGGCATTTAGAGATAGAAAATCAAGAGCCCGCAAAAAAAATGTATTGATGGATTGACATTCTAGGAAAGAAATGAAGCATGAGTTTGAAACAACTGAGGATAATAAAGTTTCATAACTGATTACACATACTGAGACATTAATGTGTTCTGGAAAAGATTAATATCGTTCTTCAGAAATAAGATCCTTAGTGGGATTTCCTGTGGAGATGCAACAGTGATATAATCAAAATGATAAACATCATGATCCAAAGCTCTTGTTAGGCCTTGTGCACCTTTCCTAGTCAGCTGTACTCAGGAGAGATGGATTGAAAGAGGAATATATGCAGGGGCTGTCAAACAGGATAATCAAGGGAGCAAAGAGTCTCTTTCTTCCAAGATGAAAAGATTTGTTTTTTTAAGCTGAGAGAAACAAAATCTGAGATGTGAGCTTGGTCTACAGGAGCACATCTGTAGGGTAAACACCAAAGGCGGGAACAAGGACTCTCTACATAAAGAGCAGTGCTGGCAGAAGAACAAAGAGGTACAGCCTGGAAGTGAGCAAATTTGGGCTGGGACTCAGAAGAAAACTTCCAAGCTTCAGAGAAGTGAAATTCTGGAACAACACTGCAGTGAGATAAGGCATGGCACAAAGCAAACTCGTTTTTTGAACAGCAGCTAATCGGTTTGAGAACATGATCATCCAAAGCAGTTACTGTGGCAGTTAGGTTCCATACAGTGCTGCTACTTCCAGCACCACACTGATGGCTTAGGAGGTACAGCTGACCTTGATTAGAAAATCAACAGGAGGTACAGCTCTAAGGCAGGGAGTGTGCTGCTGATTTAAAGACTTTGCAAAATTTATTAGACAAACACCTCTTTCTATCATAGGGAAGAACAGAAGAGCTTGCCAGACAGCTGTTGCTGCTCAACAGTCTCTCAAAATATAACAGTTTGAACACTGAACACTTTTCTTGAAATAGCTAAGAAATAGAAATAATCAAAAATGGACCAACATTAAAAGCAGTTCAAACACACTTTCAGTGTGATTTTCATCTAGGGAGGAAGGCACGCTAAGCACAGATTATTTGAAAAGAGCAGTTTGAATACTATCAGATAAACACCGTTTCCTTTGGAGAGCCATTATTTTCTTCTTAAAACGACCCAAAACGGTATAAGCCCAAGCCAGCTTCTTCGAATAACAGATTGGTAGCGATGTTCATCAGCCATGTGTCAGGATTTTCCCATTCTTACCCGGCAACAACCTGCATCAGATCACTCAGCTAGCTAACTCTCTGCTTCACATCCGTTCATACAGCTCGGAGCTGCAACACCCGCACACGCACCTGACAACCTCTTTTGGCAGCCCGCTCTTCCAAGGGCCGGGAGGTGCTGTGCCGGTGCACGAGGCAATAGTGCCATCTCGTGGGAAGTGCTCCGCTCCATCAGCTCCTCAGCTGGGAGCCTTTCTGCAGTCTCCAAGATTTTCTCCAATAAACCTACGTGCAGATTTTAATTTCTTTTCCAAGTTGACCCCTTAGGGCTAGCATGTAAACTTTCGTTTTGCATGCCTTCTGTCACATTTTGAGTGCTGTGATAAGGTTTCCTACAGTTTCCTATGGTTCTTACTCTGCTCCGTGATAATCTACAAACCCAGCTAGCTCCACCTGAGTGTTTTGCAGGGCACAAGGATGCTTCTTCATCTTTCATTGCTCCCTGTGGAAGGAGAAGCAAGAGATGTGCACAGGAGTAAGGGCTTTTCTTCTAGCTAGCTCCCAGTGGCTGGCTACTTAGCGAAAGCAGAACTGCCCTGCTGTGTGCTTCAGCCTTTACAGCAAGGATTCTCTTCCTGCTGCCATGCTTGCCAGCTGTCAAATGCTCTAAGGGCTCCCCAGCTGAAATTCCAGCAAGCATTTGAGATCTGGACAGCCTATTCCTTAGAAAATAGGGTCAATTTAGATTGAAGATATGGAAAAATTCTTTACAGCGAAGCTGATGAGGCAGGGGCACAGGTTGCCCAAAGAGGTGGTGGAAGACCTGTTCCTGGAGACACTCAAGGACAGGCTGGATGGGGGTTCTGAGCACCTGATCTATCCATAGGTGTTCCT
This sequence comes from Perdix hodgsoniae, assembly GCA_035772895.1. Classification (NCBI taxonomy): domain Eukaryota; kingdom Metazoa; phylum Chordata; class Aves; order Galliformes; family Phasianidae; genus Perdix; species Perdix hodgsoniae. The sequence goes on along the minus strand of JAPSGF010000002.1, from coordinate 16,517,304 downwards.
GTTTGCTGCAGGGGAGTTGGACTAGATGTCCCTTCCAACTCTAAGGATTCTATGATTCTATGGTGGGGGGTTATGGAACTATCCAATAGACATTGACAAAAAATAGGAATCAAACAGAAGCATGCCTTCATAGCAAGTTTCTTTCTGCAAGATGTGCTCAGTGGATCTGGACATGGCCATGAATGAATCTCAGGCACAGACTGGTGGCTCCACAACACTATTAATTCAGCATTATCAACGAAGCCAAATGTCAGTAAAAATTTTAAGAGATGACCTTCACTTAGTGCTTGTACACTCCTGCCAGTGTGATAAAATTCATACTTATATCTTATAATACCAGTACTATAAAGTGAGAAGAAACTGTTCCAATTATCTCTTTTGTCTTCCTGTTTAAGGCTCTGGGATTTTCTTGCACTATTGCACACATACTGTAAGTTGAGCACACGCTACCTAACCGAAAACTGTGGACAATCAATCACAATTCTGGATAAACTATGCCAGCCTGGTTCCAGAGATACCTAGAAAACAGAGCACATGCTTACGCTGAACAGATGCCACCATGAGCTCTAGCATCAGACATCATCTGCAGCAACAGCAATTAAGATCTTATTCTAAAATAAATTCAGAGCTGGTCAGGTGGTCGGGGCTCAGAGAGTGGTGGCCGGGCTCAGAGAGTGGTGGTGAATGGAGTAAAATCCAGCTGGCGACCGGTCACGAGTGGTGTTCCCCAGGGGTCGGTGCTGGGGCCTGTCCTCTTCAATATCTTTATTGATGACTTGGATGAGGGCATTGAGTGCACCCTCAGTAAGTTCGCAGACGACACCAAATTAGCTGGGAGTGTGGATCTTCCTGGGGGTAGCGAGGCCCTGCAGAGGGATCTGGACAGGCTGGAGAGCTGGGCTGAAGCCAGGGGGATGAGGTTCAACAAGACCAAATGCCGAATCCTGCACTTTGGCCACAACAACCCCAGGCAGCGCCATAGGCTTGGGGCGGAGTGGCTGGAGGACTGTGTTGAGGAAACGGACCTGGGGGTGTTGATTGATGCTCGGCTGAACATGAGCCGACAGTGTGCCCGGGTGGCCAAGAAGGCCAACGGCATTCTGGCTTGCAAAAAAACAGTGTTACTAGCAGGAACAGGGAGGTAATTGTCCCCCTGTACTCGGCACTGGTGAGGCCGCACCTCGAGTACTGTGTTCAGTTTTGGGCCCCTCACTGCAAGAAAGACATTGAGGCCCTGGAACCTGTTCAGAGGAGGGCTACGAAGCTGGTGAGGGGCCTGGAGCACAGGCCTTATGAGGAAAGGCTGAGGGAGCTGGGATTGTTCAGCCTGGAGAAGAGGAGGCTCAGGGGAGACCTTATAGCTCTCTATAACTTCCTGAAGGGAGGTTGTGGTGAGCTAGGGGTCGGCCTTTTCTCTCGTGTAGACAGTGATAGAACTAGAGGCAATGGTTTCAAACTGCGCCAGGGGAGATTCAGGCTGGACATTAGGAAATATTACTTCTCGGAAAGGGTGGTCAGGCACTGGAATGCACTGCCCAAGGAGGTGGTGGAGTCACCAAACATGGAGGTGTTCAAGAGACGTTTGGATGTTGTGTTGAGGGATATGATTTAGCTGGGGAGTATTGGTGATGGTTGGACTGGATGATCTTTTAGGTCTTTCCCAACCTTGATAATTCTGTGATTCTGTGATTCTGGTCTTAGCATAAAAAAAAAAAAGACATTTTAGGCTTGATGTTTTATTAGTTCTCCATACTAATTAACAATTCAGTTTTGAGCTACCAGTTTAAAACACAGTTTATTCAGAATAACTGAAGTTGAAATGTCATTTTGACTGTAGTTAGTCATCCTTGAAATTGAAGTCTGAGAAAAATGTATGGTACTAACTGGTATTAATCAACTCAAAATGGTGACATCTAAAGTTTCATTTCATTGCTTTAATGGCTGACGAACTTTAGAAAGTACTTCATTTAAACCACACGCTTTTTAGGTCAAGCAATACACCATACACAGATTGGAAACAAAAATATGTGTTGTATTTTTATATAAAAGGCTGGTCCTGCCCTAGCTGCGCCTGATTATACTTAGGTAGATTCCTGCCCAAATTATAGTTACCTGTAGAAATCATCAAGCTAATCTTTGATCAACTGAGTCAGCCGTAAAGGATACAAACTGTATGAGAGGTCATAGGGCAAAAACGTTTCTGTGAATAGAGAGTGATTCTTCCAAATAATAAGTGATAGTCTTGTCCATGCTGCTGTGTGTGTGCATGTATCATCAACACATAGGCAGGCTTTCACTGAAGGTCTTGAAAGCAGCTTACAAAGGTAAGAGTTACGTCTGCTATATGTGATTGAGTGTATTCCCCTACTTGGAAAGACTGAACTTTCAAATTTTCGTTTTCAAATAGTTAACATTTCTTTGAGAACTGTCTTTCTGCAATGCTGAACAGCTGTATTCTCAAAGCCATTGAAAATTAAATACACCACTCACGTCACTTGTGTCATGCTTTCATCTTTTAAAAGTAAAGTAGCATGGTGGGCTCTGTTTGTGCTCAGCCTATTGAGTGAAAGGTACAGCTTCCATGTAGACAACACATCTGCAGAGCAGCACAAATCTGACAGCATTGCTTACATGAAGCTATCAGAAAACTGTTTCCAACCTTCCAACCATAAAGCAAACTTTTTTAGTATAAGTGATTAGTATGCTTCATGACTGAAAGAAATACAGTATAGTTCTAAAACCTAAAATGTTCAGTCTGGCACACACCGTTAGAGCTGCAAGCCATAACAAACCAATTTTCAACGCTTTGATATAATGCTAGACTACTCAATTCTGCAGTAAGAAAATCATTGTATAGTTCACTCATCATAAGTGACTGATAAAGGTTACATGAAGATGAAGGATATGGCACTGTTACAGGACGACAATTTTTTCTCATACACACACGCAGAAATGAAGCCTAAAGGTTCGTGTCCTGGAGGACAGGCATATGCTTTCCTGGGAGCCAATCTAAAATAAATACTGAATTGAAATCTCCATTGTGTAGTAGCAAATTTAGCCAAGTCATTTGTCTTCAGTATCTGGTAGTTCTGCATGAACATCATGCTAGTATTCACCTATGCCATTCAGCTGCAAACACTGAAGATTTCATTGAAGAAAATATGATGATATCGTATTTTCCAAGAAATGGGTAATAAAACACGTTTAGACAGATCAGAGTTAAGCTCTGTTATGAGCCAGGCATCATCAGCCTTCAAGAGCTCACGTGCAGGAGAAATTCTTCAGCAATCTCAGAACCCCATAAACACGTGGTGTCCTACATTGATATGCAGACCCAAAGGTGGTGCTTTTTTTACATCTTGTGCAGTTTCAGTTCCATCAGCATATCTCCAAGAAAGCTAAAATTAGTTCAAAATCTAGCCTTCTTTTCCCTGGTATTATCACTTGGATCGTGAGCAATACTGTTCTAAAACTACACTGTAATATAAGCTCCAGCAACTTCTAAAGTTGGTAACCTATTAAAATCCATCCTAATAGTATTTGTCCTACTTTGCTCTACTTACAAATGTAGCATTACCCAGGCTTGCAAATGAGAGAAAGGAAAAAAATAAATCTTATGATTTTAAAAGCTCTTATTAAATTACCAAGTAATCAACTTGATATTGATAATCCATTCTTTCATAGGGTCTTGCAAGCTTTTATAGCAGCTCTTTTTTACATGCTTTCACATTTAATGGTTAATTCCACTTAAATTCTTATTGGTATGCATTCTCTGCACTGTTGTCATGTGTATAGAAAGAAGCACAGGAGCTATTCATGTCTAACCTGACACAAAAAGCAATCCTCTGTCTGATCTACGGATTTAATTGTCTATAAATATGCTGTGCAGGCAATAAGTACTGTTGTCTCTTCATAGGAACATACAGGCTACTGACTGCAATTCAGTAGAGTAATGTTTGCTTATAAGTGCATGCTGCCATGCAGCAGACTGACTTTCTATTTTGCTAAAAAATGTTTGCTCTGCAAAAGAAAAAAAAAAAAAAAAGCAAATAAGTCCTAGAGGTACTTTCTAATTAACAGCTCATCAGCTGCTATTTCACTAACTTTCTTTTTTGAGACTATTAGCTCATCCCATACACGTGGAACAAGATGAGGCTGTCCACCAAGCTGTGTCAATCACACTTTTACAGCCTTTTTCAGATCTTTGGTAGTTCCTACTGTGATCATAGGTGTGTGCAAGTCTGGAACTACGCTGCCTCTCATGCTTGGCAGGAAGAAACATGCTCTTGATGTCATCTTAATTTTCTCACAGTTGGAAGAGAAACTTACCTCAGTTCAAAACAACAAAACATGCTGAGGAAAAAAACACTTTCTTATTTAAAAACAACAAAAAATACCTGCATTTCTTTAGCCACTGCTAATAAAAAGGCTTTGAGAAATTCTTCATTTTGTTGCTCAAAATCACACTTGGGATACCTAATTATCCTGTTGTCACACAATATGCAGGTGCTCAGTTTTTTTCCACAGCTGTGATGGTTTGAATCATGAGATCAGTGCAGAAATATGCAGGTTTGCCTCAAGCCCAGATCCACAATGGCTCTCAGTAGGCTCTTAGAAGAGGACACATCACTTTGCTTTTTCTCTTGATTTCCTTAGATAAAGTAAAACACATAAATCCACGCACCTCTCACTTGTGTCTTCTTCATTCGTTTGGGTAAACACTGTGAATGGTCTTTTATGTATAAGACTTCAGTCTGGTCTCATTGGTTCCTAACAGCCTAATTCCAATGAAAATATATTTGTAGAACAAGAGTACAGCTGATTCATAACTCACGAGGACCAGTGTTAAAGGCTGCCTGAAATCTGTGCCAAAGAGTTTAGTGCCAAGGTCTTAAACCACACAAGAAGCAGTGAGGAGTGTGGATGTATAAATCTGTACAAGATCTCTGGAAAGAAATCACAGAATTTGTTCATGTAACATAATTTTAAGTACAAAATAATTTCAGAATCATTAAAAATATTTTTGTTCATGCTATTACAGGAACACTAATGAACTGCCATGTTCCACTGCACAGGCTATTGCCTGTGCAGAAAGGCAGAAAGAAAGGATTTTTTTTTTTTTTTTTTTTTGCTCCTAATTGTTTATATACCCAAAACCACAGAGATAAATCTAGGGAAAGCTGTACATTTAAATATTGACTGGAATGAAACAGTGAACTTGGTGAATTATGTATCAGAATCACTATGACAAATCTTCTATTTCTATGTAAAAACTCAAGACCTCAGACAGTCTTTCATGTGACAAAGGAGATATTTAAAAGGATGTGTCTGAGAATTTCACATTTCATTTTCTAAAATTGTAAATAAGCACCAGCTAATTAAATTGTTTTCAAGTAACAACTAACATCAACATTCTGTAACATTCACCATCTAAGTTATGCTGAACTTAGAAACATTTGGTATCTAGGGAAACATTCTACAATTATTGCATCTATCTCCATCCATATTATTACAGCAAAGGTACCTCAGTGTTCTGTAACCTTTGCCAAATTAGTATGATCATATATGGCACTTTCTGTTTTTAATTGGAAGGGCTGAATTAGTGTCATAATAGGTCATAATAAGTCACAAATAAGACTTCTAAAGTTATAAAAACACACTGAAAAAAAAGCAACATAAGTCCATTTAGAGTTCACAGCCATTCACATTATTGTGACATTTGAGGTATTCCTTGAAGAGGAAGAGGCACAAGCAATGTTGATGGACCCAGACGTACAGAATCACAGAAACTTATCCAGCTATCTTAATGGCCTGTTGAAGAAAAATACACATTTCAGCACAGTAATTTTTCCTTTATCTCTGTATTGTCTGGGCTTCAAGGTGAGTGCAAATTCATATTGCTTAAAATCTTTCCACGTCACCATCCCCACTTAGCTACCTCTTTGGGTTTGTAAAGGCATGGAGCCAGCCAGCATGCAGATAGATAACTGTCTCCCTTGTGGGAAGGGGAACAAGTTTTACAAACTATAGACCAGGCCAAAGCAAAGGCAACCAGCAAAAGGAAAGCATGTGACAGTGGTCTCAGCAGAGTGAAAAGTAAGCTATCTTCAAATGCAGAAATTTCAGCCCCTTTACATACAAAGAAAAAGGGCTACTCATTTTAAGAACAAGGCTTGGACAAGTATTTAAGAGTCAAAGACATTCGGCATATTATTTCATCTCTTTGCTCACTCTTCCAAGGGCTTAATGTGAAAATCATGAATCATTAGGAACTAATATTCCCACCTACCTGGACTTCCACTTCTCCGTGGTGAAGGACTACGGCTTCGAGACAACTGCAAGACAAACAGAATGGAGATTTCAGGTGTGCCAAAGATCAGTATCCAAGAAAGGCATCTGGGGACCCATCAACGTTTGGAAAATTTGCATACTTTGCTCTCTAGTGAAAGTCCAGTGGTACAAAATCAAATTCAACAAGTCCCTAGTCTTTCTGAGTTTAAAATATCTGATTTTTTTTAGACTACCAGCATTCAGCTGAGGCTTACATGAGACAGAAGAGGACTCACACTACGGCTGCAATTCCGACTTCTACTTCTGCTCCTGTGAGACCACTACGAGAGAAGAGATTAGCAAACCTCTTTTAAGAGAGCATTTACAAAAAGCAGACTCTGCAAGCAGACTTCTCATGCTGGGGCGAGGTGTGAGGACACAGAACAAACACTAAGTACAGTGAATTCTCTTCCTAAAAAATGGCTCTGTCAACAGCAGCACAACTTTTATTTCATGACTAATATATTAAAGTAAATTGAACCATTCTTCTTAAATACACTATGAGAATTTAAATCTTACGTTTGACATACACCACTCTAGCCATTATAGGGAACAACCTAGAATTCATCTTTTTAAATTTGAAAAAAAAGCTTTAATCCAATTACTTCCCTTAACACATGGATTTTAAAATAGAGTTAAAATCTAATGACTTCTATTAATACATTCCTCAAGGAAAGTACATACCAGAGCTCCTCTTTTTGTGACTGCTTCTCCCTTCACAATCACAACATCATTTTCCATTAAAGCAGGCCATACATGATAGGCCACCAAGGCAGCTGTATAATCTGAGTCAACGCTACGATGATACCTGTTGTAACACAGTGTATAAGAAATATCTGTAAGTGTAATATGATGCCAAGTTACCAAGGCTGATAAAAAGCAGAATATTAGTATAGCTCATAAGCATCTTTCTTGACATTATTTGCAGACCACAAAAATAAGTTTTGTTTCAATGAATCCATAAAATAAATCCATTCACAAGCCAGACTTGGTAGAACAGTTCAGATGGCTGGGAGTCCAAATACTTGTATATCCCCCACAGAAGTCAAGGCCTTTAGGTTCAGTGAGAGATGAAATCCCCAGAGCAGTTTTTTGACAGTCACATTCATCAAATCTTCCTGAAGTATCTTGTCAAAACAAAACCCTTATAAAGGATATTACAGAAATATTTGGGATACTATGATGTAAATTTATTATCAAGATTATGTGATACGAGAGGCAATTTTATTAATGAGATCCTCAGACACTGATAATGAAACAGTGACTTTCCTAAAAATTATTTGGAAGGGCTGTATTAACGCAGCAAATAAATATTACCTCCCAAACTCTACAAAACTGGATGAGTAATGAATGCCTGGTTTTGCATATTCTACCTCAAAACAAATACCAAAAAACTGAAACAGAAAATAGCAATGCATATATACATTACTAACGTATATACAATAGCAACTCATATAGAAGAAACTGTCGTAAATAAGCAAGAAATTCTGCTGGAGGACAACAAGGTAAAATGTGATTTGTTCAATCCTTTTATAGAATGCTATAGCATTTATCTATGCCACACATATACCTATACAGGTAGATAGACAGATGTAGGCATATGTGCCTATATACACACACATCTCCCACAGCAGAACATATAAATACATACACTTTTTTTTTTTTTTTTTTTTTTTTAAGGCCATACACATAAGGCGGGTGTAGAAAGCATCTGAAGAATAGCACTGCTGCCTTCTTAGTTCTGCCAGTTGCTCTGGATAGAAAATAGCTAACTGACCAGTATTTGGACAGTTCTAGTCATGTATGACTTTGTACTCTGTTGAAGGGTTACTTTTATTTTTTTTTCCCATCTTGGCTTTCAAGATCCTCTCATTTGGGCTCCATTCTATTTTATTTTATTATTAGAAGCCTCCCTATTTCTGCACCATTTCTTGCTTTCAAGAGCAGCTTTGTTTGAGCTATCAATCCCATTAGCCTTCTTGAAGGCCTGGGAGTACTGTCAGCCAACATAGCAATCAGCCCTACACTCATGGAAAAAAAGAAAAACAATGTATGGTGTGTATTTTCTTTAAACAAAAATCCCAACTCTAAAAGGCATTTTCCTTTTTTCTCAGCTCTAAATTAGAAGAGACAGGAGCATATTATAATCCATATGACATATATCAGCCACAGCCTGAAAATCACAGCATAGATGTTGATTGGCCTTGGTATCAGCCACCAACAGGCAGATGTCAGTAAAAATAACTTACCAAATGGACTAGAGAAAACAGAGCAAAGATGCAGGCATTTTATAAACACTGGACACAGACAGAGACTAAGCAGAGCAAGGAAGAACAGTAATTTTTCTCCGAAAAGATAAATTAAATAAACTTAAGAGATGGAAGTTTATCTTGAAAATTGCTATGCTGTTCATTAAAAGATAAGCTATAAATGCTGGCCTATATCCCAGCATTTCTATACCATTATAAACTTTAAAAACATAGGGAATTCACCACAGACCAGGAATATTTGCACCAAACTAGTGTTCAATCTTAAACCTTCATATTAGTTAGGAAAGAAATAGGCTACGAATCTGATGGATTTTTTCCATCTTTGATTTTTATAACAAGAGTCTCAATTAAAATAGGACATGTTCTTACTTGGTCTCACTGAAGAACTCACCATCCATACCAAAGGCAATATCAAGAGGAGGAGTCAGTGTCTGCATTGAAAAAGCCACACGGCATAGCTCTCGAATAAAACTGCTGATGACAGCAAAATCAAATTCTGGTGTGGATGAAATCTTTGGGTTGATGTTCATGGAGCGAATTACTTCCTGAAAATAAACACAACTGAGTAATTAGAGCTCACTACAGCTTTCATTCATGGGAAAGTAAGAAAATCCATCTGAAATACGAGTCTCAACTTTCTACACTTAAAAATCAATATTAAAGACTCTCAGAATTGTTATCTTAGGTTATTGCAGAAAATATGAGCTTCAGAAAGCTAGAGAAACAGAAATAGAGTTGACATCAGTCTTAAGAAGGACATACAGTTTTTCGGTACAGAGCTTAAGAAAAATAATAAAATCCACCTTACGTTTATGTGATTAATACAGTAACACTGCATCTTATCAACACTACTATTCTGACAGAGATGTTATAGTCGTATGCAAATAAAACAAGAGACAATTGGGCCATAACAATATTATTCTGGAAAATAAACTGCTACAAGAAATAAAATACACGCAATAAACTTCTCCTCCTGTTCCAGGGTACGCTGCATTTCTAGTTTACACAGTGAATTTATTAGCTACTGAAATAGATCAACACATCCCTTCCCTGCTGCCCTTGACTTACATTGACACTGGCTTGAACATCATACAGATCCTCATGGCGAACTATATAATCCATAACAGTGTCTTCAAGTGACTCAGGCCCTGAGTGCCCTATAGATAGTGTCTTTCTTACGCGCATTTTGAACTGTCTGTAGGCCATCTTTGCTGCTTGGAAAGACTCCTGGAAATATATAGAAGGTCCAGTTAAATCCAGGAGATTGCAAGGTCAGATTTTTGTCAGTCTGAAAGGGTAACTTTAACCTGGAGTTATAGTTCTAAGGAGAAAGATAAAACACTGCCGTAGAGGTGATGGCTGAAAATATCCCTCTCCTGGGTGGACTTCTCTGATGAAATCAAGTTATGATTTATTTTTCAAAGGTGGGATTGAAAAGCTTTCCAGGTAACACTCCACTTGCATATAGGATACACAGACACACATATACACACAATAGAAATACATTCCAAGACATCAAGTACAGAATTTAATAATTGCTTTTAGATGCTACAGCCTAACATGTCAGACAGCAGTACTTCTTGTCTGTTGGGAAGAATGTTTGGGTAATCACAACTGTGGAAAAAGAAACTGCAGTGTTAGATGTGCTTGAGATTGTACACATTAAAGATGTACTACCTCTCTGACACAGGTATGGGCTATGTGAATTTCATTAGACAAGAAAATTAAACACAGAAAAATGAAAACAAATTTCTTCAGGCTGAGCTCACAGTAAATATGAGGTACATAGGTAATTTCAAGGAACCCAATAAAAGTAGAAAAACATATAGCTACAGGCAAGAGGGAATCATGACATGAAACATTTTCAGCTCCATATAATGTAATATTTCCAAAAGTATTCATTTAAATGGAACAGTGATGCTTAGTGCAAGAGTCATCTACCTTTCAAGCCATTCCAAATTTTCTTATGAGTCTCTCTTAGCACATGTACTGCAGATCACTGACCCTGTTCTAATGCAGGGACAAGACAGACATAAAAGGACATTAAACTAAATTGAATGTAGAAGTGTGAGGGAAGGAAAAGGAAAACAAGAAGAGAAATTTTCTTCTTTGTACTTTACAAACACAATGTAATCCAACCCAGCCATAGTATTTTATGAAATGAGAAATATTTTCTTTTCTTACCACTGCTGCTGTGTATATTATCCTCTGCACCGTCTCCATATCATTGATGTACATCCTCAAAATTCTCTCTGCATCAAAGCGATCTTTAGAATAAATGTCCCCAAAGCGAGCAACCAGGAAGGCGTGACGTGAAGCATTTGTGCTCCTGGCTCGGCCAGGTGAGCAGCTCCTCAGGGAAAGAGGACTAGGTGACCTGCTCCTCACGCGTCTCGGGGAAGAAGAGCGGCTCCTTGCAATCCTAGGAGAGACACGTAAGAAAACATGCAGTCACTTCAGTATCTGCAGATGCCTTGGCCTAGTGGCAGCTTTCAATCAATTTCATTATCATCAGGGACACTGATATTTGAAGGCAAAAAATCAAAGAAGTAAAGCTGCAGCTGATTTAGCATGAAGGCATTTGTGTCAGTGTATTTTATGGGCTAGATCCTAACCGATAAAATACAACAATTTTCAAAACTGTATAGAGCTATTCACTTTGTTCTGGGTAAACACACTTCTAACTATGAAAACTTCAGAGATATATTTCTCTTCCTGTATCACTGAGAAGCTGTGAAGTTGCACAAATGAGAATAGTAATTTCTGCCCCATAATGGTGCGGTATGCAAGGACTTACAAACAACAACAAATCATCTGTTTTTATTCTGTACATTTGTTTTCAATGTATTTTTTAAAGCTATTCTAATTGTTATAAGCTCAGGATAACTGTACAAAATTAAAAGTGCATGCACTAGGAGAAACCAGCTTGAAGCTGGTTCCTCTGCAACCAAAGTACAGAAGTTTAATTTTTTTTTCATGCTGCACATTAACATGAGGAGCCACCTCACGCCACCTAACCTTTACAATTTCTCCAATCCAGTGACTTCTTCGAAAAATGGCCCTACCTGCTCTGCAAAATAGACTTCTGGGCATCCAGGATAGAAAGCTCATCCCGCAACATTTCAATCTGCTGCTCACAGTCATTCAGATGGTCTAACCTCCTCAGAGAGTCCTCCTCCCGGGCACGGGAAGCCTTCAGACTTAACCACATGGAATAAAGTCAGTCATGAGATGCCCTTCTACCAACAATCCAAACCATCTATCACTTAACCCTTACCAAACAAGAACAGGAGACTCTTTGCGCTGAAATACAATAATACTGTAAGATAAAAAAACGATGCTCTTAAGTACACTTTAAAGTGTAAAGTTGCCCTGTGGCAGGAGACAGGATACACTGCACTACGTTACAGAAGAGATGACTGGCTAACTTCTGGTGTCCTTGAACTACCTTAGATCATGAGGTCAAAGAAAAACATTGGTTTCTTTCTCGTATTCTGACTCATCTAGAGTCAGAACTTGTAGGAAATTAGAGGAAAGAAAACTGAGCTGACAGTTCTTTTTTCACATCAGGTCTTCAGGTACTTTTCTTTGATTACTTTGCTCAGAATACATCTCTAATGCTGTTATTTGAATAATATCAGAAGTAAATGATTCCTCTTCTGCTCTTTCCCCTCCAAAGAAGTGTTTCTCAAACACCCACAAGTTTACAGTCTATTGTTTACTCTTACATAATGTTAGGAAGCATCTCAACACCCCCACTTCCCCTGCTAGCACAAATATTACTGTTGCTTTCCTCTTTCTAAAAAAATACCAATGCTTTCTATTCATTTTGGAGGAATTCAGTTTGTCCTCCCTTCTCTTTACTAAAGAGCACTGATGAGATTTTCCACAATCTGAACCTGAATCTGAGTGAATGTTATTACACCTATAAATTGGCAAGCTTTCTGCTCAGGAGAAGCTGCAGGACAGCTTTAAGGGACAGGACTGAGAAGATTGTAGGTGATAAGGTCAGTAAATCTGTCATGACTATCCTTTCAACCTGGTTAGGAAAAGCTGCAGATACAGAACAGTGTTTTATATCCACTTTTATTTCCAGTTAAGGCTAGAATCCATTCCTTAGTTTTTGAAATTCCACTAGGAGAAAATACAACAGCCTTGAGAACTGTCAGATATCTAATGCTTTTTGGATAACAGCATCTCACTGCTAACCTCCAGTTCAGAACAATTCAGTACTTACAAGGACCCTCCCCATTCTACCACTCCTTTAATTAAGCTTGACTCACACAGAAATTCAAGGCAAGAACAATCCACTTATGTCTTTCTTCCCAGACACATTTCTTTCCTCTATTTTTTAAGAGTCCTCTCTGACAGAGAAAATACAACCTCCTAAAATCACTGACTTCATGTACCATATAGAACATTAATAATTATAATCACGTTTATCAAAACTTCTTTCTGCTAACCTATACAATATGTCCTCTACAAAGCAGATGAAAACAGAAAAGCCCTCATGACATTACTTTCTTCAGCAAACTGTCTGCCTTCACTCAGTTTGATTATATCTTGGCAAAACTCTAAATATACAAGGAGTGAACTTCCATTTATAATAGTAATAATAGGATTTTGTTCAGTCTGCATATAACAACAGGTTTTCTACGGGAGACCCTGAAAAACTTCCAATTATTTTTAAATACTGATTATTATTTAAAAAAAAAAAAAAAAAAGCTATTTTTGTTCATAATTCTGCAGTAAAAAGCTCAATCCTTTTATAATGCATACCCCCAGTAAACAAAACCTTACACTGACCCTACAAGTTAATTATATTGAGCTTAGAACACATTTGCTCTAACAGCCCAGGAGGAAGAGGTGTCTGGCAAAAAAAAATGATTTAAGTATACAAGACAGACAGACTACAGACAAGGCAAATGAGATCAACAGCTATTCCAAAAAGAAAAAAGAGTCAAAAGCAAAGGACAGCCCTGAGAAACTGCTATTTCAGTAAAACAGATAAACAGAGACAGATAAATACATAAAAGATAGAGAAATAGATAAACCTGTCCTAGGTGATGCAGGCAGGTGAAGACTAGGCAAATCTGATTTTACACAGCTAAAATGGTTACAGTTTTTATAGAACCATTTGAGTTGGGAGGGACCCTTAAAGATCATCTAGTCCAACTCTCCTGCGACTTTGAAAAACTGTTTCAAAGAACACAGAAATTGCTTCAATAAGAAGTTCAGAACCCAGGCAAAAGACACAAAAACAGAGTTGCCAACTAAACTGAGGATGAACATGAACAATAAGCACATGGAAATTCCAGAAATTCTGAATTCACAAGAAGACAGGAATGTTTTCTTGCCTGTCATTAGTACAAATGTCAACACGAATTTCCATGCAGTCTTCATTAAGATCTATTCACAGAATTTGTGAGAGGATTTGTTCTCAACAAATTGCTTTCATCTGGAAAACAGCGGTCAGCTTTCATCTAAGAATTAAAATATTAATATAAGCTATTTTTCAGCCAATAAAAAAAAAAATCAAAAAGAGAAACATTTTATAGGAATACAAGTCTATCTTCCATATATCCATTCAAAAAGTTAAAGTCTGAAGTGATGAACACCTACCAGAAAAGTCCACAGATTAAATCCATTAATTAATATTATTCCAGAAGCAATGATAGGCATTTAGAATCCCTGCTATTCTTTTACATTGTTTTCTGATAATATAACCATAAAAAAAAAAAAGGGGGGGGGGGGGGGGGGGGGGCTATATTTCATAACAGAGAAGAATTATAACTGCTTCTAGAACTGTAGAACCAGCCACAAAAGAAAATTAGTTTTAAAGGTTACTGTGCTGAAGCAGAATGGGAAGTCCCCCCAGTTGCTCTATTACTGATCCAAATTAACTCTCCAGATGTAACCACGACATTTAGGAACTATAAAATTGTTTAAAGCAGAGACAGCAACATTACTAATACTTCTGTACAGTTCTGTGCAGACAGGCAAAAGGATCTGGAAAACAGTCTGAACAAAAAAGCCATATAAATAGCTTCACCTTAAGGCAGAGAGACAAAAATGTTTTCTAACACACATGCTTACTTTCAAGAGCATCATAGCAGGAAATCCATGTCTGTAGTTCACTACATTACAAATATGGTTCACTCCTATTAATTTTATCTACAGGACTGAATGCTCTCAAGCTGATTTCAAAGTAACCCTTCCTCTAACCTAAAGAGAAAAGGATGTAAGTTCAGCAAGAATAAAGTTTCTTCTCACTTGGATTGATTTGTGCTGCTACTTCCTAGAAAGCAGAGGAAAAAAGCTCCAGGATGTCAAGGACTTGGACATATTTTCTCTATAGCAAAGGACAGTGTAGCAGAATAAACAGCATCCACTCAGGTAAAAGACTGACAGCCTTTGCATGCTGACTTCCTGCCACAAATGCTGCAAAATTAGATTTTTCTTACGCTGCTCTTAGCTGAATAATTTCATCTGCTGCTGTCAAAAGAGTAGTGGCTGATTTGGTCTTTGTGTCTTCGAGAGCCAACTGGGTTTGTGCCAGACTGCAAGAAAAATTAATAATCTTCATGGCAAAGGCAGAGATTCCACCAGAGAATTTAATATAACTGTTTCAGCAGACCAAATCTGTATCAATTTAACATATGAAAACCATCACAGTAGGCTTTGTGCAGGCTATCAGCACACAAAATAGTTTATAAAAGTCATATCTGACTAAGCAACAGAATTATTTTGCTACAACTCATGTTTTTCTCATTAAGCCTCAACCAGTTTCTTCATATATTCCAACAATTTACAGTGCTCAGAATGACTTCACTGTCTGTAAACAGGGTATTGTGGGACATGAATTCTCTCTCTTTTGCATTTGTCCCGTTATCAATAACTACACAATAATGACTCTGTAGTATCATTCATCCTGTAAGGATAAAAACAGGACTTCTCTTCTGCCTGAAATACCTACAATTACCTCTTCTGAGCTTTCTGTCTTCCAGAGTCCACAGCCAGCCCCTCTCTAACCTGACTGCACAAAGAAATGCAGCCCACAAAGCTGTGAAGAATCTTTGCCACTTCTTATGGAACAAGCCCAAACCTGCCTTGTTTTGTACCGCAAACTGCCACACACTCAGTCTCTGTAGTGAATAAGTTTCCTTGTATTTCTCAACTTGATCATCCAACACTTCTCCCCAGCTCAGCAAATAAAGTCAATCCACACAGGAGCATAGGATGAAGTGCTTCATGCTTAAATCAACTTTACATATACACAGAACTTTGTATGTACATAGAACCACAGAACAGCTGAGGTTGGCAGGAAGCTCTGGAGCTTGTCTGGTCCAACCCATGCTGAGTAGGGACACACAGAGCATGCTGCCCTTTTGAAGATCTCCAAGGAGACCACAACAGTGCTCAATTGGCTGCACAATGAAGAAATGCTTCCCGATGTTCAGAGGAAATCTTTTCTGTTCCAGTTTGTGCCCACTGCCTCTTGTCTCCTCCTCTAGCACCCAGCACTACTGAGGAGAGATTGGCTCCATTTTTCTTTATACTCTCCCCTCAGGTATTTATTTATATACATTTGTAGGATCATACAGTTAAGTCAAGCTCCAACTCCATGCCATGGGCAGGGTTGCCTCCTATCAGATCAGGCCCCATCCAACCTGGTCTTGAATGCCTCCAGAAATGAACATCCACAGCCTCTCTGGGCAGCCAGCACCAGTGCCTCACCAATTCAATTTCCCACAACTCTTCTCAATAGTCAGAAATATCAACACATAACAACTTCTTTGCTTATTAAACCTTCCAGGTTGGAATTATTTTTGCAAGATTACCTAATACTGGCAAATTTGTTGGACAAGGAGATTGAGTGCAACTTTAGTAAATTTGCAGATGACACCAAACTGGGAGGAAGTGCATGAGAGGAGGAAAGCCCAGAGGGATTGGCTGAGGTCAATGAGACGAAGTCCAACAAGACCAAATGCCGGGTCACAACAACCCCATGCAATACTACATGCTTGGGACAGAGCAGTTGGGAAACTGAAAAGAGGAAAAGGATCTGTGCGTGTTAATCAACAGCCAGCTAAACATGAGCAGTGTGCCCAGGTGCCCAAGGAGGCCAATGGCATCCTGGTTTGTATCAGAAATCACACAGCGAGCAGGATCCTGGAGGATCATCCCTCTGTGTTCAGCAGTGGAGAGGCCACACCTCAAGAATTGTATTCAGCTTTGGGCCCCTTGCTACAAGAAAGACATCAAGGCCCTGGAGATCCAGATAAGGGCGAGGAAGCTGTGAAGCATTTGGAGCACAAGTCTTAAGGGGAGCGGCTAAGGGAACCGGGATTGTTTAGGGTGGAGGAGGCTCAGGGAAGACCTGACCTCTCTACCATGACATGAAAGGAGATTGTGGCAAGGTGGGGGTTGGCTGCTTCTCCCAGGTAACCGTCACAGGATGAGATAACAGACATAATGGCTTTAAGTTGTGCCAGGGGAGGTTCAAGTTGGATAGTAAGAAAAATTTATTCTCTGAAAGAGCAGTAATGCATTGGAACCGGCTGCACAGGGAGGTGGTAGAGTTACCATTCCTGCAGGTTTTCAAGAAAGGCATAGAAGTGGCACTGAGGGACACACCCTAGTGAGCATACAGTGATGGGTGGACAGTTGGACTAGATGATCTTAGAGGTCTTTTCCAACCTTAATGATTCTAAAGAATGCCAGAACAAAATAACCTTTTCTTCCAGATGTTGTGGAGTCCTTCTCTGTTCCACCTTTACACTTCTAATATATACTGATATACGCTTAGTATATACTGACTGTAAGATTTTTCTGTTGCCTTATTTTCTTTTCAAGGGGATGCACAGATCTTTAATTCAGAAATGAGGTATTTATTTGATAGTCAAAAATCAAAATGCCTGCATTTACCCAAGATCCAGATACTAGATACTTGGAGAGTAGGATGCATCTGCCAGATTAGGATACATGATGAAACAGTCTTTCTACTGAGCCACTTTTTCAATCCTAGCTTACGCAGTTCGCAGACCTGAGAACTTCATATTCTTAGGATTTCTTAATAAAAGCATCAACTTATATCCCTTTTTGTATTGACCAAATGATCAATGATTTTGTGATCCTGTGATTGTGAACATTCATTTTTCTCACATTAAATAGAATACAATGGAAAATATCTGTCACTTGGAGTGATCTCCAAAATGTTCTTGGAAGTGGCACAAACCAGACCAACTTGTTTATGAAGCAGACAAGTTACTTTGCAACTACAGCGCTCCATAAAATGTGCTTCATGCAGCCCAAAAACTGTTCAGTCCCGTTGGACTATGTGAAAATCTGCCTTTCTTCCTTCATCTTGCCATAATGTCTTTTGATCTTAGAAATCCATGTAGTAATTACATACTAATTATGATATGCTCTACATCCTTCAGAAATTATTGCAGTGAAGCTACTCTATTTTTTAATCAATGTTTGCTCAGCCTGTAAAAGTCTATGAACTATAACTGAAGCGAGATGGTTATGTTCTATACAAAACTCTTGTCTGGAGTACTGCTGTGTTTGCCAACACTTCTTCCAGAAGCAAAACCTATCAGGTCAATCAAGGAATCTAAGTATGATTGTATCACCTGTAGCCCACTTTGAACACAAATTCTTTTGAAACACTGATTTTAAGCCAGAAATGAAAAATACTGGAAGATTTGTAAAATCAAAGCATCACTAGAAAAAAGTATAGTAGGGAAAAAAAAAAAAAGGAGCGGAGGGGAAAGGGGAGGGATTCTTATGGGGAGTTAACTCCCAGCTAATTCCCCTACTCTTGTTGCACATGGTCAAGCTCCAGACGAGTTGATGTCAGCTCTTCCTGTAGCTCCTGCAGTTGAACCGTCTGCCTCAGTTGTCTCTCTTTCTCAATTGAATCCTACAGTGAAACAAAATAACAGTTTCAACATTCTACCTTACAGAATCCTTCAGACCTCAGACAATCTTAGCACACACGTTTCTAAAAAGTTCAGTAATGACCATAGAATAGAATCGCTCAGGTTGGAAAAGACCTCGAAGATCATTGAGTCCAACCACAACCTAACCACACTACCCTAACTCTAACAACCCTCTGCTAAATCATGTCCCTGAGCACCACATCCAAACGGTTTTTAAACACATGCAGGGATGGTGACTCAACCACCTGCCTGGGGAGCCTATTCCAGTGCTTAACAACCCTTTCAGTACGGAAGTTTTTCCTGATATCCAACCTAAACTTACCCTGGCACAACATGAGGCCATTTCCCCTCGTCCTTTCACCTGTCACCAGTGAGAAGAGACCAGCCCCCCTCTTGCTGTAAACACCTTTCAGATATTGCAGGAGAGCAATAAGGTCTCCCCTCAGCCTCCTTTTCCCCAGACTAAACAGCCCCATTTCCTTCAATTGCTCTGTGTAGGACATATTCTCCAAGCCTTACCCATTTTTAAGGTAATTGAAAATAAAGAGTTATGACTGACTATGCCATCAACAAGTACAGATTTGTGAATTCACGCACACAGAATAGAAGAAATACTTATTGTAACAGTTACCTGACTTGTTTTATTTCAAGAAAGCTGCACATACAGCAGTGTGCTATGTTTTTAACAACCTATAGATTGCCTTATGGTACTAAACAGGTAACTGCACAGCAGGCTTTTCTTCAAACTTTGAATGTCGCATGCAGTTGTTACCATGAGCAACCAATGACATATTTCATTAAACAAAATGAGGGAGGGAAGGAGGCTATCATTTCTTTAAAAATTCCCTTAAAAATAAACTTCCTACCTACCTGATTCAAGGAGAGGCTAGTTTCAAAGAGCCTTCCTGAAGTAGAATGGGAAAACCAAGTCCCTAACCACGGCAGGAGACGAGTTTTTATTGTCTCTACACCTGCATAATGCCCACCTAGGAGAATACAAGCATTAGGAAACTGTGAGACACTTACACAGAGAGACAGAGCTTAAAAAGATGGCACATGTGA
This sequence comes from Perdix hodgsoniae, assembly GCA_035772895.1. NCBI lineage: Eukaryota > Metazoa > Chordata > Aves > Galliformes > Phasianidae > Perdix > Perdix hodgsoniae. Next base: position 16,497,695 of record JAPSGF010000002.1, on the reverse strand, counting down.
AGTGTGCCAGTAATAAGGCAAGGCACTGATTTACCGTCTTGAGATGTCTCATTGAGGATTGTGAAGAGCTGCCCTTGAATCATAGATGTCATTTCTATTAATTCACAACACTGGTTCAGATTTTGATCACAGGAATTGATCTGTAAATTAATTGGTATTAATAGATTTGCCTGGAATTTCTTGCTTAGAATGATTCCTGTTGTGATCATGACATTAAAGGGTTGGCTCTTTATCTGACTTTATTATTATTACACTTCCACAGCTATTTCTTGCTGCACCCTTCAGAATACTCATCTTCAGAATGATCATGTTGCTAATAAGCACACAGGCTACACATCAGAATTCCATGGCCCCCATTAAGCCATCACCAGACAAAACTAACTCCTTTCCCCAGTGACAAACAAGCTGCAACTATAAATAAAAAGAATAAAAAGATGCATTACAGTCTTTTAACAGAGTTGTTTGGTGGGTTTGTTTGTTTGTTTGTTTTGTTTTTTTACATAGTACATTAGAAGACTGTTGGATGAATAAAAATTAGTTCAAAGTATGATTTTATGTATTAGTGGAAGTAGCACAAAGAAGGTTGCTTTTTTTTTTCCCTTTTTAAACTTTATCAACAGCCACAAGAGCTCTTTGTAGTTTTACCTGATTTAAGAGTTATCAGCTGAAACAAGCAATACTCAAGTCTGGGCAAACCCCAGCATTAAGCTAGGAAACAACAAAACAGCAAAATTAAATTACTTTCAACAAATACAATTCCCAAAAGGAAATGATGGAGTCCAACTTCTCAGAACGCTCCTGCACCTGCCAGGAAAAAAAACACACCCTCTGTACCCACTTCCTCCATCTTTATTTGTAACACAGCTATCACCTTCACCTTGTATTGACCACCAGGTCCTTATGCTTCAATGGCTCCATGCAGCTCGTAGGAGCTTTGAAAATAGGAACGGCCCTTACCTGTACATAGTCACCTCACACCTGAGTGCTGCAGCATGCTTTCCTCTGTCTCAAGAAGGTACAGTCCCACCCTGCTACCATTCACCAGAACACCAGTGCAAATTGCATTTTCCCAGCTCATTACACTGACACGACACCCACAGTGCTCCCATCTGCCAGCTCTGCTCCTCGCAGCAGAGAGCTGCTCATCTCCATCTCCAAGACCTGTGGACTACATTCACCCACCTCCTGTGCTGTCGAGCAGCCCCGAGGCCTGCTGCCAGCACCCACGTGCAAGGTATGAGTGCTCCTGTTCCTCCTGGCACCCCATGCTCTGCAAACCTTTACCAGCCTCCCTCAAACTACTCCTTAGGATTGCCCTCGGCCAGGAATCCCGCACAAAGGCTGACGGGCACCGTAACCCAACATACAACAAGGTACGCACAAAAGGGTCACGTCTGTGCTCAAGACCTTCACCCACCGATCACAGCAGCAGCCCGAGGGCAGCCACAGCGTCATGAGACACAGGAGCGAGGATGTTGTGGCCGTCGTCACTGCTGAGGATATTTACAACTTCCAAGCCTCAGTTCCCTCCATCACACCTCCCCCTCGATGTAACCCTTCCCGTACTGCTCACACGGCTTTGCCCCCTCCACCTCCTGCCCTCTTCTCTCTTCACACAGCCCTGCCTGCTGCTGCCGCGCCCCCGAATCCTCCCCCGCCCTCTCCCTCCGGCCTCCAGCTTTCTCCTCCCCGTGCATCCTCCGCTCCCAGGCCCCTGCACAGCACTCTCCGAGCACCCTCTGCCCTTCCCTCGGCCGCTGTTTCGCCTCCTGCCTCCTACCACCTGCGCAGCAAAACTCTCTTTGACTTTGTCTCGATTAAAGCACGCACAGATCCCTTCCGGCTTTCCACTCTCGCCACGGGCGCAAGAAAAGTAAAAACGTTGAAGCTGCGCACGCCAGGAGGCAGCAGTGCGTACACGTGCGCGTCCCAAAGCGGCGCTCCGAGGACAGCTGCGGTCACCGCGGAGCCGCAACTCGGCGGGCGCCGGGCAACCGCCGCCTCCCGCCGCCCCTGCGGCCCCACGGCCGCGCTGCCCGCGGGTCCCGGGGAGAGGCAGCCGATGCGGGGACCGCAGCTCTCCGCACCTCGTAGTCCTTAGACCAGCTCTCTAATTTCTCTTGCATTAGCCGGCAGCTCTCGGCTTTGACAAGCTTCTTCAAGCTGCTAGCCATGCTCGAGGGCAGCTCTCTCACGGGCGGCCGCGTGGTTGGGACGGGCTGCTGTGGTCTCGTTGTCCCGTCCACCCGGGAGCCCTCCGATGGCAGTACGGGAGCAGCTGACGCCTCCCGCCGGGGCTCACGGCTGTGGGCGGCGCCGCGGCCCCGCAGCCTTTATAGCCGCGATTGTAACGTAGGCCGGCCGCGGCGGGTGCCAGGACGACGCAAGCAGGGCGCGTTTCGCTTGTGGCAACGGGGCGGCCACCCCGCGGCCCCATTGCCCGGCCCGCCCCGCCCCGGCCGAGCGCGGCGGGGAGCGCAGGGGCACACGGGCACACGGTTCGTCCGCCAGGTGACGCCATAACACTTTTCTGCCGTCTGCAGCCGCCCTCGCTGCTGCCTGCCCGGGGTAAGCGGTCGCCCCGCGGGTACCGTCCTGAGGAGGAGGCGGCGATGGAGCAGGAGCGATGTGTCACCGCACCGCACCCCTCATTTTCATTTCCCGGCGTGGAAAAAGAAGTTAAATATCCCTTTGCCTAAACGCAGAGAAATCCCTGAGCTATTTGCGAAGGGACCTGTGGCTGGGAACGTTCGCGTACGCGCTACGGAGAGGCTGCTCGCCATGTGCGTGGATAAGCTCTTTATTCCAACAGCCTTTTGCCAGCCCCGAAAGCTTCGCTGCGGGAAAACCTGACGTCACGGCCGCGCGAGTGTCGCGACGGGCTCGGGGACGCGCGTGAGGGTCACGGCGCTGACCCGCAGCGCAGGGCGCCGGGAGGTCGGTCGGCGTCCCTGTGGAGAGAGGCGGGCCGTCGGCGGGCAGCCCCGCCGCTTCTCTCCGGCAGGGGGAGTGCGGAGCCGCCGCAGCGGCGGCGGCACCCGGGGAAGATGGCGGCGGCCGCCTCCGAGCAGGTCTGTGCGCGGGGCGCAGCGCGGGGCGGCCGGGCGGGGAGCGCCGCTTTCGCGGGGACGGTCCGAGCCGCTGTCGGGACGGGGATCCCGGCGGCCAACAGACGTTTCCTTCCGAACATCTGGGGCCGGCGGGAGGCTGACCGCGTGCCTCGGTCGCGACGGCAGCCGGAGTCCCGTGCACGGGCCCGGGGGACGGGGGGCAAGCGAGCGGGGGGAGTACGGTTGGGAAGCGGGGAGTTCCGACGTGGCGGCGCGGAGCCGTGGCGGCGCTTCGCGAGCGGCAATGAGCCGCTGCTGGGTGGCGGAGCGGCCCGCGACCCGGGCGGTATAAATAGAGCTGCGCGTCAGGCACCGCGCTCGGCTCGGGGCGTGGAGGAGCGCGGAGCGAGCCCGGCTGGCTTCCGCACGTCGCTCTGGGCTCGGCTCCGAAAGAAAACAGAAGACGTCTTCACCCGCTGCATCGGTACATCGGCGTGCGGGGACACCCGGGGCAGCTCCGGGATTCAGCCGAACGCTGGCGGCTTTGTGCCATCAAAAGACTGAACCCCTTTCTGGACCTTTACACAGCGACCTGAGGCATTCGGGAGAGGTGGAGCAAAGCAGTGTACAAAGCTATGAAAATAGCCGGGAAAATCAAGCTTACTTTCCCTGTGAATGTCTATGAGGGTTTCTGATATGCACTAATATGGTATGTTTGCAAGGAAACACCTTGCAATCCAATCACTGCCAGCCAGTAAGTTACAGCCAGCCAGGCCCATTCCCCCTGACAGGTAAGCTGGCAGTGGCTTTATACTATAAGTACAGAGTGGCAGGCTGTAATATAACATAATCCTGGGTAGAATATAATATATTCCAATGATCAGTTGTGTATTTTTTTGCATACGTAGACATGTATCGCTTTGGTGGACTTATACATACCTTGCAACAGCTAATCTGTGCTTTTATCACAGCAAAGTTCCAATGGGCCAGTGAAGAAATCTATGCGTGAGAAGGCTGTAGAGCGCAGGAACGTCAATAAGGAGCACAACAGTAACTTTAAAGCTGGATACATTCCAATTGATGAAGACCGACTCCATAAAACAGGCTTACGTGGCAGGAAAGGCAATTTGGCCATCTGTGTGATTGTCCTTCTTTTTCTTTTGGCTGTCATCAATCTGATCGTGAGTATAATACTTAGGCTGCAAGCAGTGTTAGGATGTATTTAGTTTTGACTGTTTATTAGAGAAAAAAGACTTGAACTCCAGTATGGCTGAGAAGGACATGAAAAGTGCTGAAGGAGACACATAATTTTTTTCCTCTCCTTTTTGCTCCTTTTGTACTCTGAGCAGGATTAGACAGAAGAATCCTTCCAGTTCAGTCATCAGTATTTCACTGGCATTGTCCCAGCATGAGCCCACAGGAGCAGGAGCCTTGATGCTCTCTCTCCCTTCCCCAAACTCCGCAACAGAAAATACATGAAATGTTACTAGTGCAGTACAGATGTATCCAGGATATACTGATAAGCTACCTTTAATACTGAAGTTATATCTGACAACGTGTGTTTCTCTTTCAGATTACACTTGTTATCTGGGCAGTGATTCGAATTGGCCCCAATGGCTGCGACAGCATGGAGTTCCATGAGAGTGGCTTACTGAGGTTTAAGCAAGTTTCTGACATGGGGGTGATACATCCACTGTATAAAAGCACTGTAGGAGGCAGACGGAATGAAGATCTGGTGATCACTGGAAATAATCAGCCTGTAAGTTATATCGTGAACTGGAATGACACTCAGGTTATTAATAAATGAAATGTTTGAAACGTCATTAACTTAAAGATTCTTGCTTCTGAAGATTGTATTTCAGCAAGGAACAACCAAGCTCAGTGTGGAAAAAGACAAAACTTCCATCACCAGTGATATCGGCATGGAATTTGTTGACCCACGGACACAAAATACTCTGTTCAGCACAGACTATGAAACTCATGAGTTTCATCTGCCAAATGGAGTTAAAATCTTGAATGTGCAAAAGGCCTCTACAGAGAGGGTATGTCTTGTTTAACTTCTAAAAAATTAACTTTTTTAAGTACTCTCTGTAAAAGCTTATTACAGAATTGCCTTATTTGGAGAATACAGAAAATGTTTATTAATTTCATCTTTCAAATCTAGAAATTTGACTAAATATAGCTAAAATTAGCACCTCTGAAAACTAAATTCATCCTAAAAATTAGAATAGAAATGAAAACTGACATTATTAAGCAAGTGTAGCATCTGGAGTACTGTACTGGCTCCAGTACCAGGATTAGGAAGCCTGTGTGACTTTTTGCTAAGCATCTACATACATTTGTTTATATGTGAATAGCTGTTTCAGAAATAAAATTCCTTTGAAAAGCTTTTCTAATAAGAACTTTCAATGTCTCTTTCCTTCTATTACTGTTAAATGTTAGAACAGTCAGAATTTCAAAGAAGCATAGAGAACAATCACAGCATTATGAGAGTTTTGTTAGTTCGTGGCTTTCAGGTTGAATATGTTCTTAGTTTGGTTTCTACCTTAAATATGCTTTAATTATCAGAGAACCAAAAACCTATATATTCTTGTATGCATAATGTCAATCTTAATGTCAGACTGAAACTTCTTTTTTGCATATCAGTCATAACAAAGGCTTTCCAAACACAATACTGCATACAGTTCTGTTGTGTAACACTTAAGAGTGGTGTCAGTGGGTTTTTTGAGGGTTGCATGTGCCTCAAAACCAAGAAAAGACAATGGTTTTCATTTTTTTCCATATGTTTTCTCTGCTGGCTAGCAATTAAAAAGTATGCAGCAGAGAGAAAAATAACAAGTAGAACTTTAAATGTCAGAGCAACAGGTTAAATAAGAACAGAGGAACCAGTTTACATAATCAGTCCTTACAAGGAAGGACTGCATCTGCTTGCAGCATTGATTCTGTATCCCATGCAACTGTCACGTGAGTTATTTTTACCACAATCAAGTGATACACAGACAAACTATGCTACATACATTCCAAAATGAAGTAAGCCACACAAATGTAAATGTAGAAAATAACAAATGGGCCAAATCTTCGTAGTCATAATGGGAGAAGGGCACAAAACACGAAGTTTTTTTATTAAATTATTGGCCAATATTTTCAAGATTATTAAAGTTACTCAGATGAACCCAAGTGGCACATTTTCATTGATCTGTAATACTTGTGTTTGTGTACGTTTTTAGATTACTAGCAATGCAACCAGTGACCTAAACATAAAGGTTGATGGCCGTGCTATTGTCCGAGGAAATGAAGGCGTTTTCATCACAGGCAAGACCATTGAGTTTCGAATGGGGGGCAACATGGAGCTTAAAGCAGTAAGTATTACAAGAGCATTTTCTGAATGTCTTTCTTTCAAGTTCAAGCTGATAGTAAACTCTTTTTTTGTTTTGTTTCTATTCAAATTTTATATAAAACAGTCATAAAAGTTTGGTTGCAATCAGCATATTTAATTGGATTTTTTAAAGTTAGATTATTATTATGCTTTTAATTTGTGGTTCAGCAGTGTTCAGGTAATGCTGATTTAATACTATAAGACACTGAAATCCCATAAAGTGGTTCAAGGTAAGCTATTGTTTTTTTGCACTGAAATGAACACCAAAGGGAATACACGTTCTCTTCCCGAAGCTTTATTGTGGAAGCAACCTTCAGCAGAAGCACAGAGACTAAAATTAGTCCATTTCACTTATTTTTAATTCACTGCCTTTGTTTATAGGTCTGTGAAGAATTGTCTACCACGTTACCACCGCTTTCTCAGTATTGATCTACCACTAGAATAGCAAAGTACCGTGGCTGTAATGGAGAAACTGATGGGTGTTATTTGTGTATTTAATTAAACAATGAAACCTCCTTATATGTTATGTTATATTCTGTAGATTTCTACAGCCTTTCTAACAACATAACTTATTGTTAAACTAGCTTGTCTTTCCTAAAAATTCTCTTTTTTTCCTCCCCTTTTAAAAGGAAAACAGCATTATCCTGAATGGAACTGTGATGGTCAGCCCGTCGCGACTGCCAAGCTCTTCTTACGGGGAGCAGTTTAACAACGGCAACTGGCTGCGATTCAAGCTCTGTATGTGTGCGGATGGAACACTGTTCAAGGTGCAAGTGACAGGTCACAATATGGGTTGTCAGACCTCCGTCAATCCGTGTGGAGCCACACACTGAAACGCAAAGCACTACCAGAAGATTTCTCATATGTGTTTACATGTATTTGTATGAATTAACTGCATGCCTTCAAGGATTTCTGTTTCTACAAGAGTTTATATTAACATTTATTACATCATATTTTTAAGCACAGGCTGTTACATTCAGCAGTTTAATGCCATCGTTGTGCTAGCCATAATAGTGGCACTGATTCAGTGAGCTTTCAGTTTATGTGCATACTGAAATGCCTTCCTGAATTGGGATCAGTAGAATATGTTTAAAGAACTGAAGCATAACTGTAAACAGCAGTGTCTAAGGTTAGGTCTCTTTTTTTCCTGTGAATTGTCAGTATTCAATTCTGAAGTTAAACTGAAGTCTGCAATTCTTTGTGATTGTAGTGGATCCCGTGACAGCAGATTAACCACAGGTATATCTGAATTTGAAATTTGAATGTGAAACTACATCTGTGGTGAGCTGGGGCCTCATAAATTTACTGTAGCCTTAGGACTGCTTTTTGTAGAGGGATGGTGTTCTGTGCTAAAAAGAGATCAGCTCATTATCCTCATTCTTCCCCAGTGTACTTTTCTTCTGTTTGAAATAGGTTTGCTGTGTGTTTTGTTTTACAGTAGCATCAAGTAATCTAAATAGAGGAGGCCACAATAGTGAGTTTGCAAGTCATTTTTTTGACAAGTTTTTTTAGATAAGCGCATATTTTATCTTCCTAAAAGTTGAGCAGAAATTAAATGTTAACTTCAGAATTGGACATTTGTTATGGGAATATGAATTACCTACCTTTGTTTTATAGCTCTCAAAGTACGCTGAATTCCAAAAGACAAGTCAGCTCCTGCTGCCACTGAATTACATTAAATATTATGGGAAAGTACAAACATAAAGCATGTTTTGCATACTGACTTCATGAACTTCATAGTTTTACTACAGTTACTATGTATTAATCATGCTGAAAACATGCATGTTTGTGGCACTAAGCAGTTCCCAATGAGGATGTTTCACCTGAGGAGATAAAACTGTTATATTTTTAGATCTTGCACTCACTTGATAATGGCACAGTTTGTCACTTTATTTACACACACAATGCATATTTATATGTACATTATATAATGCTGCTTATATTCATATATATGACACAAATATGCATATACATGCAAATACTGACACACATAACTGACATTAATATCGGTGCATGTATTTATATATAAATATAAGCAGCAGTGTTCTCAAAGCTGAAATAATAGAACTTGGTAAATGACAGGTACTGCCTTGGTCACATAGAATACACATGAAGAGCACTTTATAGCTCTTCTCTGCTAGATATCATGCCTACGTGCTAGGATTGGATTCCAGACCTATAATTATCAAGAATTCTTATACTACACACAGCATAGCTGAGAGATGCGTCACAAAGGTACTCTTAAGTCATGGTCTGGAGAATTGATTTTGAAGTGTGAATTCTTAGTCAAAATGTAGCAAAACCAGTCATGTAAATACCAAATGGTATGAATTACTGACTTGCTGGCCACTATTTATGCATTGGTATTTTGTTGCCTTCATTACACGGTTTGAGAAATGTTGACATCGCATACCCCGTGCTGTGCAGTTATTTGTTGTTTATCTTCTAACTGCCTGAAGTACATTTTCCTATGCTTATTTAAAACACTGTGTGGCACACTGTTTATTTCAGTCCCACGGATGCACTTGAAATGCTGTGTTCTACATGCTTCTGTGTAAGATACCTACTGGGTACACCAAAGCAACATACTTGTGATGAATTCTCAGCATCTGTAAAAGTGGTGGTTGCTCCAGTAGCTGGAAGACAGTTGCATTTCTAATCTTTGTTTTTAAATGAAATTTGTTTTTAAATGAAAAATAAATTTTAAGACTCAGCTGTGGTTTAAAGTTGTTATTTGTAAGAACACGTTTTTTTCATTAAAACACGTTGTTGTGTTGACAGTGAAATTAGTATTGTGTTAACTGTAAGTATGAAAATCATTCCACAGCTATTCGTCATAGATTATATTTGGTGGACTTTGATCAGTGATAGCTGTATATTATACCTGATGTTACAGTTCAAAAGTCTCTACTGCGGTTAGTTCCTGAGAAGCTGTGTTTCTCAACTGAAGGGCTGGAAGAGAAAAAAAAGGTTTGGATCCTCTTTGGGAGAGGGGGAGGGAGGGGAAGCTCCCCAGTTTATGGCAGTGCTTTTTTCAAAAATATCTAACCCTCTAAAGCTGTGTGTTTCAGACAGAACGCTGGTAGTGGTTGGGTGTTTGTTTGGTGTTGATTTTTTTGAATGCCGAAGTATTTCCTCTTTCTGTTTTGCCTCTTGTTATGCTGAACTTACCATAATTTTACATCTTATGTATAGACATTATGGATAACATTCACCTGAGTGTCACAGCTGTGCTGCTCCTTTACTTTAACCATCCTGGATCAGCGGGAACCAAGCAGCTTCTCAGTACACACCGCCATACTGACTGCTGGTGGGATGAGAAGTTTGTAGTGAATTGCTCTTTCATGGGACTAGGTGCTATTCCAGAAGATATATCACTAACAGCGGTAACAGCCGATTTAAGTTACAATAACATCAAAACTTTCCTGTGCACCACCGGGAGAAATGAAGACTGGATGCTGAAACATCTGAACCTCAGTAACAACCTGATTTCTGAAATCTCTGTAACTGCTTTTAGAAATTTACCACTTTTGGAAACTCTAAACCTCAATGGTAACTCCATCAGCACCCTCACACTGGACCCACCTGCACATGGGTCTAAAACATTTGGAGAAATCCACCATTTCCTGCCTGCCTTGAAAGTACTGTCAGCTGGAAGGAATAACCTCCATGCAGTTCCAACAGGTGAGCATTTCAAGATATTTAAGGACCTCACTCACAGGGAGTAAATTGGTTTGGGGTATAATTCGGTACATCTTACTAGATTTAGAATGAGACCATCTCCATTGGTTATGTATAAGGTATGGCCAAGTTTCACCCATGTCCAAATACAGACTGAAGATTGTTCAGCAACAAATGGGTTGTTTGGGATTCACTTGGTTTTATACAGTCCTTGCAATTGTAATGCTTAATGTTAGTCAAGTATAACTAAAATTTAGTCCATGAGAGGCAAGGAAGACCACTAGCCTCTAGATCTCAATTGTGAACATTAATATCTAAGAAAATTAAAAAAGCAATTTCATGCTACTCCTTAGAAGAAAGTCAATACTATTCTAAACAAAACTGGCTCCAAATTCAGTATTTCGCAAAGACAGGAAAGTATGTTCAGTTCATTCAAAACAAATTTGCCATCTAGCACCCAAATTGACACCTCCTATTAACAATTATTTAAGGCTTTGCTAAACTGGGGCTTTTAGGGGCTCCTTACACAGTGTGTAAGAAAACAAGACATCTTCAGCATTCCATAGAGCTGCTTATGCAGGGCAGACGCTGTCCTAACGAGGGTTTGCTGAAGGACATACTGTCACACTTCATTCACAGGCACACAGGGATATGAAAGCAGCAACATGCTTTCGATTTCAGTCAGGTGTATGTCCTGTGGTTACAGTTAAAATAATTCCCCACCTGAAAAATATGCATGTCAATGGTAGTGAAGAGGAGAAACTGCATCAGCTTTTGCATCTCCATATTTTATTTGCAATTTATATTTGGAGTAATTAACAGAATACAGTCCATCTGTTCCTTTGTTACCAGTCATTCTCCAGAGAAGTATGCTAAAAGTACAGAGATCAGAATGATTTTCACAGCATGAAGGAATGTTACTGCTTTTATGGAGATGCAATTAAAAAAAATAAAAAATCCTTTGATTGTGAATATATCGCAATGCCTGCTGTTGATGTTACACAGCTTTCAGGATGGGACAACCATTGTGTAGAAAAGGCACAATAAATCAAAGCCTATAGTCACTAGATGCCGTAGGCAGCAATGCGAGGAATTTTGTTGCAAACAATTTTTTAAAACCACCTGACAACTGGGAAAACAAGAATATGAAATGTAAAATAATTCTGCTCTTCCTAGGGCTAGGACTGCTGCAGTCTTTACAAACTGTCCATTTGTCATTCAATGGCATACTACAGATTGACCTGAATGATTTTCACAACTGTTGGCAGCTGAAAAATATCTACCTACAGAACAACAAGATAGCAAACATTCATCCTGATGCCTTCAAGGATCTCAACAAACTACAGGTTGTAAAATAGCATCACAACGGTTTCAGTGTTTTGTGCTAATCACCACTAGAAGATTCTTAAATCAGCTATTCAGTAATGATTATATTGTCTGATTATTAGTACACAATTATAAAAATTTAAGCAAATAATTTTAAGTCATAAGTCATTACTTGTATATAGCACAACTGCTTTTGTATGCAGAAACGTGTAATTGTAAATATACAAAATATAGCCATGCAATTACCCATTTAACTATGCCACAAGGCAGCGCATAACTCCACGGACTTCCTTCCGCCCTCCCCTCCACGTGTGCTCAGGCACACACAGCCTTCCCACTCCTCAAAGAAAGGCAAAACACTAAAATGCTATGATGGGCCTTTATCAACTTTGGCACAGTCCAGCTGAGAAGGAACTGCACGTGAGCTGCAGAAGAAATGAGGCTGAAAAGGCAATTTCCGAGGAGACCAGAGAGTCATTAAAAGACTGAACAGCCCCTTGCAATGACTGCAGGCATCCTCTGGCAAGAGCCCTGCAGATTCCCAGCCACATAGAAGTAGCCTACAATGAAAGGCTGCCAAACCCCTGTCCTAAAATCAAAAACCTTCAGTGCAGTATTTTTGACATCTCTAACACAGATATTGTTCCTGATACTTTAAAAATGCTCTCTTTTAGTAAAATAAATGTTACTACTGATGTTGCAACTCAGGTTCTGTTCTGTTTTTACCAAATGATTAGTAAAGACTTATGCTTAGAAAGAGTGATGAGGCATTGGAATGGACTGGAGGTAGTAGAGTCACCATCCCTGCAGGTGTTCGGTAACTGTGTGGATGTGGCACTGAGAGACCTGGTTAGTGGGCATGGGGTGACCAGCTGGCAGTTAGAAATGATGATCTTAAAAGGTCTTTTCCAATCTTAAGAATGCTATGAAATTAATTCTGAATGAATTACTTCCTCGTAGGTCGTAGATCTCCGTGAAAACCCTCTGACAACCATTCTACCTCACTTATTAATCAATTTGAACATCTTTCAACTCAAAGTGGATTTGTTCAACAATTCCTGGACATGTAACTGCAGACTTCATGCTTTGAAACATCTATTCCATTTTCTTTCTGCCTCCATGAGAAAAAAGCTGATTACATCATGCAGTAAAACTGCCACCAGCTCACAAAAGCCTCTGCTTTATCTTTCAAGTTTCCACTTGAACTGCAGTGACAGTGTTTTGCTCAGGACAGCTGTGGTCCCACCGAGGGAGACATCAGCACTGCGCTGCAGCGTGGGTAACACACTGGGTATGTGGAACAGGGCTGTGCCCCAAGCGCTGCTAAAATCCTATTGCATGCAGAACGATCACACAAATCTGGTTAGGAAAGTGGGTTTCTGAAGGTGCTGCTTTAAATATAACCAAGTGACAATTTAACATGCTAATTAATAATTATTACACCAAAAAATTTGAAAGTCATATTTCTCAAAGGTAGAATCATAGAATGGAATCACGGAAATCATAGAACAGAATCATAGAATAGCTTGGGTTGGAAAGGACCTCAAAAATCATCTAGTTCCAACCCCCATGCCTTCATCTCATTTCCTGTGTTAAACTTATGAGCAATGCTAAAGTCCAACCAAATACAAATTTCAGTATGCAATATGTTGCAGATGTGGAAGTTAATTATTGAATGCAAACAAAGCACACAATGGGTTTTTCTCCTGTTGCAGTTAACAGCTGTGGGGTAGCAGTTCTGGAGGAATGTAGAAAAAGGAGAAGGATACAGCAGAGTTTCTGGTATTTGGTCACAGCAGAGTGAAATGAATCATAGAATAATAGAATGGCCTGGGTTGAAACAGACCACGGTGATCATCGAGTTTCATCCCCCCTGTTATGTGCAGGGTCACCAACCACCAGACCAGGCTGCCCAGAGCCACATCCAGCCTGGCCTTGAATGGCTCCAGGGATGGGGCACCCACAGCCTCCTTGGGCAACCTGTTCCAGTGTGTCACCACCCTCTGGGTGAAAAACTAACTCCTAATATCTAGCCTAAACCTCCCCTGTCTCAGTTTAAAACCACTCCCCCTTGTCCTATCACTATCCACCCTCGTAAACAGCCATTCCCCCTCCTGTTTATAGGCTCCATTCAAGTACTGAAAGGTTGCAATGAGGTCTCTCCAGGGCCTTCTCTTCTCCAAGCTAAACAAGCCCAGTTCCCTCAACCTTTCCTCTCAGGAGAGGTGCTCCAGCCCTCTGATCATCTCAGTGGCCCAGAAACCAACCACATCCTATACTTGCTAGAGGCTGGAACACTTCTTGGGTGCACACAAATTGCCTTGGTTTGCCAACTGTCTTTGCTGCCGCCTGAGCAGTAACCACAGGAACAACACAGCATTAAAGCACTGGCAAAGATCTCAGGTTGCTCTCAGGCACACGTGGCAGAATGGCCACACTGTGCTAGGACCATGCATCTTGCACCAGGCAGAGCCACAGTAGTCTGTATCGTGACAAGTACCAGCCATCAGCCCAGGGTCCTCCTTCCTCACCCACACCATTCTTCTTGTAAAGCCTGCTGTTAAACACACTACAAGTGCTGTATTTTAAATGCAGAGAAAATAGAAGCCTATTTTACATATACTTGGCACAATGACAAGTGACCATGGATAGAAAAAAAAATTGATTTTCATAAAAATAACAAAAATTATCACTGATAGATCAGACTATGCCTGTATAGAAATAACCTGACTCCACTAGCCAAGTATACTCTGCTTTTAAGAAAGTTTCAATTTGTGTTTTCTTTCATTTCAGATAATGGAGTCTCGTGGTGGACACCTAAAGGCAGAATTTCAGAGGAAAGCAGTCTTCCTCATCTGACACTGGATAAACTTAATAATTTAGTAATACGCAATGCTGAGAAAAGTGATGAAGGCTTATATATGTGTACTTTTAATACAACAAGGAAGAAGTATCTCATCTACAACGTACAGGTAAAAGAAAAAGTTCCAGCACCTCTAGTTAGAAAAATTCGGGCCACCAATCCATGTGGTGTTAGAGTAGGAGGAACGCAGCAGGACCTGACGCTGGCTGTATGCCTCTCGGTGTTCATTACATTTCTCTGTGCCTTCTGCCTGGGCGTCCTGGCCAGGCCCTGCCTCACACGCCTGTGGATGCGCATGTGCAGGAACAAAGCCCCGGCTCCAGAACACATCTACGCTAACCATGCTTTTTCGGATGAAAACCCAAGCAGAGAGCACTCCACGAGCAAACCAACGAACACGCAGCATAATACCTTTGTTTTTTATGAGAATTCTTCAAGAAACACACATGCTTCTCTCACAGGAACTACTCAGTTGTACGAAGATGTCATTGGAGGCACTGGACGCACACCAAGTGCTGAGGAGTTCCCAAAACAAAGCAATAATGAGATTTACGTAAAGAAAAATACAGTGTCTTCCAGCACCAAAACTAATAACAGCGATGCCATGTACTTAAACACTGGACAGCTTACTGCAAGGATGGATTACGAGAGTAGAAATGAAGTAACACCAAGGAAATTAACGGGGAACAGCTTGTCACCATGGAAAGACCCAAAGTACACAAACAGCACAGACTCAGAGCAGAGCAGAGTCCCTCCCATGCCCAGCAGACACAACACTGGCTCTCACTCAGTTCACACAGACCCTGCAGACACAGATTTACCCTGCACAGGAGATGCTGGCTTCCTATTTCCCACAGCACAACCCCAAACCAGTGCACAAGATTCCAAGGACAGTGAGGTGGGCAACAGCTCTGGTCAGCAGCAGTCAGAGGCAACACTTGAATACAAAGGAAGCATTTTACACCATGAACCTATAAGCTCTACAAAATTTATACCTGGAAGGCAAAGCTGTGAAAGAGAATTTGGTCTAGATAGCAAGGTAAATACAAACAGTGACATAGGAGATCTTATTTTACCCAGTAGCTCTAAGAGAGATGCAAATATTGAGAACTTAAGCATTTGCCAAAAACCTGAGGATGCTCCTCATACAGAGCACAGCTGTAAAAGAGATTATAGAAATGAGCAAGATAATTTTGCAGATTTCTTTGGTGACAGCTCTTCAGATGAAGGGATTCCGTTCACGATGAGTGACTGCAGCTCCTTAGAAGACTTTGACATGGAACAAACCAGCGTTAGCAGCAACTTGCCAGCTCCTCTGTCATCACTGGAGAAAGCTGACACAAACAGAGTTGGTAATTTCTCAGCACCACTAGAATCCCTAAGCATTGCTGCAGAACTTCGGCATATTGGAAAAAATGGAGATAAGCACAATGCATATTTTGGAACCACTACCAATTATGGGTCAGACACCATCATGCCTGAAGCAGCATCGGCTCATGCTGCCAAATGCAGTGATCATGTAAGCACGTCAGGTTCCGATTTAATTACTTCAAGTCCAGAAGTTCCTGAAGCATTTGACTATTTTACCAAAGAGTCAGCAGCACAAAACTCAATTTCTGATTCTCCCTACAAGCACAACACAGACTTCAGCAACACATCACTTTCATTAAAACATTCTCCTACATATACAACAGATACCAAAAATACTCCTGAAGATGCTGAGCTGCAGCCACACCAGTTTTCCTTTCAACCACAGCACCTCCTCAGACACAGCCCCACAGAACAGAAGGAACATGCAGAGGTAAGCACAGAGCAGCTCACAGATGAGAGCTCCTCTGAAAGCGACTGTTGGGAAGGGGACACTGCTCTGAGATGGAACATGAATACGTCTGGGAACGATCATTTTGTTTGTACTCCTCTTGATACTCGTTTGAATGCAACTGTTACCGAAACACCTCTCCTGCACGCCAGCACAGCCAGCAACAAGTCACTTCATCCAGCCCTATCTGAAAACACAACTGAAAAACCTTCTACGGTTATTATGGAGAAAGAGTCATTACCACAGGGTGAGCACATTAATTCAGCTAGAACTCGTGAAGATAAAACACAAAGAGGTTTCAGTGAAGAATGTGATGAATACAGGGAATTACAGGGCAGCAGCAACTGTAGCTCTTCTGACGAAATGCAATCATACAGAGTTACGACAAAATTGCACCCCGAATCTCCTGGGAAAACACAGTCAGTCTTCAACACAGGAAATTATCCGAGTGAAGAGAATGTGTATTCCTCACCAGTCCCACTCAGCTCCCTGAGCAGAAGCACACAGCACAGCTCAGGTCTGTTCCCACAAAAGACTGCAGGAAACAAAACCTGCCCAACTGATTCCAGCGAGCTGGAGGGTGACACTTCTTTGGCAGCACCAGAGAGCAGTTCTACAACAGCTGCCAGCCTCCCAGATTCCAGTGAAAAACGCTGTCAAAAAGCTCAGGCCAGTTTAGGACAGGGCCAGTTTTTCATTAAGAAGAAAAGAGCATTTGATGGATTTGCTAGTATTTTACAAAGTAGGAGCGCAGACTCTGATGGCTGAGACACAGCAGTGCATTGCTAACCTCCTACAGGTGCAAAGTGACTGCGTCTTAGAATGAAGTTATGGGGTTTTTTGCTCAGTACAGCTATCCGCCTTTAACTTCAGAAATGACCTGCCCTGTGTGGTGTGTAAAGCATGGATTCATCTAATTCAGAAAAAAACTTACTCCAAAGGGCAACTCAGACACAGATATTTGCATACATACAAGTCAGATACCACAAACTTGTACTTGCAACTCTAGGATACCTGAATGAGTAAACTCCTCAGTAGTTATGTTTGCTAATAAACATTTAGCTGAGGTCTAGTAATATACTTGCTTACTCCTGGTACTGAAATACTAGTTTCCTTTGCAAATTCTAATACGCACAGTTTTATTTATCAAAAATAAATGTAACACTGAAATTATTATTACATCATTACTTTTATTGCATGTTTGCTACAGGAAACACAATCACCCTCTATGTGAAATAGAGTATATTACCACCTTCTGCTTTTGTGAAACAAACTTCTGGATTACAATTCTCTGAATTTCCCCAGCTTTGCAATATTACATAAAACCTAAGCAGTATTCAGATGCTGTATTCATAGAAGTCTCTGGGATTTGAATTCATTGCAAAGCACAGAAACAGCACATTTAGGTAGAGGGCAGGGTTGCTCTGCCCTCATTAAGGATAATGAAAACTACTTTACCAATGCTTTTAACTTCTGAGGATTATTAAATAAATGTTCTACGTAAAGAGAAAGCACTGCTTGGCTGCTTTCTTCAAGAAAAACTTCAAACTGAAAGTATAAAAAAAAGAGACATGGATAACAGTTTGGGTAAAGCAAATTACTTATAGGTCACAGAAGGTAACAGTGGCCACAGCAACTTTAAAAATGGAACACGTTAAGACAATGTAGACTTGCTCTTTATGTTATGCACTGAGTGACCTTGGGTTGTACCAGCTTCTAACACTAAGACAGACATCTAACCACACAAGTGAGCCAATTTTGTGGAGCATGGCAAAAAAAGAAGAAAAAAAAAAAGGTGTCTGTGTGACTCTGTTGGTGTCACAGCAACATTTGCTCAGTTGCTGCTACTACAGTTCAACATGCTTTCAAAATATACACAGGCAAAATTGTTCCTCATCTTCTCCAAACACCAGAATGCTGCAGCAGCATTACATACGGTACATTACTTCTGAGGAGCAGCAAGTGTTCTAACACTCCTTTTGTGCAATAAAGCTTCAGAAGAT
The DNA here is from genome assembly GCA_035772895.1 of Perdix hodgsoniae. Classification (NCBI taxonomy): domain Eukaryota; kingdom Metazoa; phylum Chordata; class Aves; order Galliformes; family Phasianidae; genus Perdix; species Perdix hodgsoniae. The sequence continues at coordinate 16,479,577 of JAPSGF010000002.1, read as the reverse complement.
TACTTGCTGTTCTCATCAGATCCACAAAGAAAATATATTTGCTCCTTCAAGGAATTTTTAGCATATGCCAAATTACTTCCTTCTACTGTCACAATATTTTTGTGAAACTGTCTGAAACTTACTTTCAGATTTCTGCATAATCTTGCACCCTTGCTTTGCTACTGTTAAAACACAAACACCCAGCTTCTTCTCCTGTTTAACACTTCCCCACATCATTAGCAACTGCTCTTAGAGATAATGCAAAACCTCTTACAGTTTCTGTGGCTTCCAGCCAATGCTATTCATATTTTATCTCCTCTTCTCCATTCACCCTATTTCTCCATGCCCTTCTCTAGGTACCCAAAGCTACAAACCTCCTGTTTCCTGAATCCCTTTAGGATTCTATTATCATTCACTTTCCTTTACAATCTGGCTGTTTTCTATCAACTACATCTCGTATGCACTGAAAACATCATTCATTTAATCACTGAGCATCTTCTAGAATACCTATTATTTTTTCCTCCATAGAAGTCACACTTTCTGAAAGGTATAACTCAACTGCTCTAGAGACATTGAAACTTCTATAGCTTCATCAGTAACTTTAAAAAAAAACAAAAAACAATCTGAACAGACACTGTATGAATTCTCAAACAAAGAATGAAGGTCTGACAGTATGTTGGTAATGGTATGGGCACACCTTTCTTATATGCTCAGCTCAAGGGTCAAAAACACACTGTATCCCTCAATCAATGAGTGCAGGAAAAAAAAAACTTAAGTCTTATGAGTAGGTAGAGAAACTCAGAATGGAACAAAACTTGGATTTTCAACTACTTGTTTACAATACAGTGATAGTTAACAAGTTGTCTGCCACAGGCACAAAGCATTTCAGTCTTTCCAGAGAACATTAATTACTGAGCTAGGAAACAAACCTCGAATACAAAGGGATTCACATTTAATCTACATATAATTAACATCAGCAACTATTTGGGCAGCAATATGGAAATTTTCCTAGTACAGAAGACTGTGACTCACTTAATAATAAATAAAAGAAGACAACATTCTTACGAGTGCTGAGGGCGATTCCAGCTTTGATCATCAACTTGAACTTATTGAAAAACAGCTTCCCTAGTATAGTCTCCACATGAGAATATTACTTAAAGACATTTACATTAAAATATTGTCTAAAACCTTCAGAGTGGTAGCTTAAGTAGTGCACAAAATTTAAAACAAAATCTTGAGAAATGTGTCCAAAATGTATATTTTATTTGTTTTGTCAGGCTTTAAAAGTCTGTTTCCTATTCAAAATTAGACATGGAACTCTGAAAGAAATATAAAATAGTAAGATTAACTAATGGTTCCTTTTAAAACTAAAGCCAAGACTGTGTAACATACATTTAGGCTGCAATTTTCATGTTCTAATGCTAACAACTTTTCTACTGCTCTGCTTAGATATTATCTCTTCTGCTTTAAAAAGACCAACTCAAGAGCCCATTATAAGTCAAATAATCAACAAAGTCTTCTAAAAGATAAGAGACAGATGTGTATTGAACTCACAAATACACTTCCAGAAATAAATATCACTACATTCAAATACTAGTAGACTGGTCTTCTCTTCCAGTGTTACATTTGAACAATACCTGAAGTTTTCTTTAGCATATGCTTCATATCACAGGAAGGATGAGGCTGAAAGTGACTTGTGAAGGCCATCTGGTTCAGTGTCTCTTTACTCAAGCAGAGCAGGGTGCCCAGGCCCATGTCCAGGAGGCTTTTTAAGATCTCCGAAAGAGGAGATTCCAGTCTCCCTGAACAATCTCTTCCAGTGGTCCATCACCTTCACAGCATAGAAGAGCATCCCAATGTTTAGAGAGAATGTCCTGTATTCCAGTTTTTCCCCATGGCCTCTTGACTTAGTGCTGGGCAACACTCAGAGGAGTCCCGTTCCCCCTTCTTTGCACCCTCTCCTCACATATTTGTACACACTGACGGGATTCCACACGCACTGAACCTTCCCCTTTCCAGGCTGTGCAATCCCAGCTCTCGAAACCTTCCCTCACATGAGAGGCATTTCTTTCCCCTCATCAACTTTATGGCCCTCCACTGGACTCTGTCCAGGAGATCCATGTCTCTCTGGTACTGAGGAGTCCAAATGTGGAGCATTCCAGGTAAGGCCTCACCAGTGTTGAATAAAAGGGAAGGATCACCTCCCTCAACCTGATGAAGACACTCCCCCTCATGCAGTCCAAACATTAATCTTCTCTACCACAGAAACACATTGCTGACATGGTTCAACCTGGCATCCCTCAGGACCTTCAAATTCCTTTCTGCAAAGCTGCTTCTCTTCTATGGCACTTGGGATTATTCCTCCCAGGTGCAGGACTTCGCATTTCCCTTCACTGAACTTCACATGCTTCGTACCAGCCCATTTCTCCAGCCTGTCCAGGTCCCTTTCAGTGACAGCACAACACTTTGGTGTATCAGCCACCTGCTCAGGGTATGCTGTGCCCCATCATCCAGGCTGTTAATGAGAATGCTCAACAGGACTGAAGGCCAGCCCGGATCTAGGGTACAGCACTAGTTACAGGCCTCTAAATGGACTTTGTGCCTCTGATCACAATCCTCTTAGTGCAGCCTTCAGCCAGTTTCCAACCCACCACATCATCTGCTCACCCAGACAGCATTTCATCAGCTTCTCTAACAGCATCTAAGGGGAAGACAGTGTCAAAAGCCTATGTCAAGATAAGCAGGTAACAAAGATGCTTCTTTAAGATTCTGTCCTATAAGATGACAGGCAATTTCAGCAGCTTCCTGTTAAAAAAAAAAAACTTGTACAACATTCACTCACCCCATTTGAAACATACCTGTTCTCAAAACGTTTTAGGTATTAATTTGCTGTAAGATTGTGAATAAGAATCACAAGATTGTGTATATTCTCCTTCAACAGAATTTTGGAGCCCAAGGAAGTTCTGTGCTAGAGGATAAAGGTTTCCAGTGGAGGAGAAGCACACTCACATTAGAGAATTTCTGAAGCATGAACCACAGAAAAATCTTAACTCAGTTTTTGAAACCAACACAAATACTCTTTATTTGTGGGATTCCATTTTACATCAACACCAGAAAAAGACCTAAAAATGAACTCATGTTAGGTGGTATAACAGCATTTCCACCAGTTCGTAAGTCACAGGAGTTTAGCACACCTTATGCATGTAATACCCAAATAACTACGACATAAAGCATTCACAGTTACAGGTTAACTGCTGTTCCAACAGCAGCTTCATTAGGAACTACTTGGTGACAACACACATACACACACACGCACATATATAGAGAGGGGAAAAAAAATAAAACATATTTTGGTCTCAGTTACAGACAATGACCTATTTAGTTGGTGAAAGGGTTCTATACACTTACATAGCAATTAGAATGGGTAAAAATATAAGGCCTATAAAGAGGTATTTTAGCACTTATAATTAAAAGCAGGGCACATGGTAACCTTTAAAGCTGTCTATATGAATTTCAAGAGCATTTAACAACTTGTTAGACTTGTGACTAAGGGTCAACAGAAATCCAGGAGAACTCTTACATAACCCATTTACATAATTCCATTTCTTTCCCTCCAGAAAATGTAATTCAGGAATATTAACCAAATAACAATGAGATAAAATTGATTTTGATTGTGCAAACATTATTTGTGTTAAAATGTGTTTAACTGTCATAAAATGGGAGATGCCTCCAGTCCTCTATATACATCAGAAAAGGCCACATAAAGGTGACTAAAACATTTATTTTAGCTTAAAGACAGTCTTAAACAAGTTTTAACTGAAAGCTCAAGTATATAAAGCATTTCAAGAAATTCCATCCTCCTCTACTTGCCTTTCTTGAAAACAAAACCTAACAACAACAAAAAACCCAATAAGAATTAAAATTAGTATTTTAAGTTACAATATTTTTGCTGTATAATTAAATGTTCCTCAAATTAAATCTGTGATATATTTGTTACTAGTACTCTCTACAGCTATTTGGACAGTAGAGAGCTCTAAAAAGTTTGTTACCTACCAGCTCCCGTCTAATACTTAGTCTCTGGTTTCCTTTAATTAACTGTCTCTTCATTTTACATCTTCCAAGTACCAGGCATGAACTGCACATCAATCATCAAGTTTCTGCTACAATTGCAGTTATGCTACATCAAAAGGATAAGCACAAGACCTGTGAACTCATCTGCCAGAAAGACCTCCCAGTATTCAAGAAATTAGGATATTCTGTATACTACAAAAGTGTACGTAGGGGGGGGGGGGGGGGGGGGGGGGGGGGGAGAGGAAAAAGGGAAAGTACATCAACAGTATGATAATATAACAAACTGAAGAGGAAACACCAAACTCGTACTAAAACCAAGGTAAATTGAGTGGCTTAGTTAAGCTTAAACATACTTAGTTATGTTTCTACAATTATTTAAAAACAAGAGAGAATTCCTTCAAAATACAAAACCTTGCAGGGTTTTGCAGGGTTTTGTTGGGGTTCTCTGTGGGTCAGAAAATACAGCAAAAACAAAAGGATGGATAACAGGGATAGTTATTAAGCCATACTTTTTTTTTTTCCAGACCATTTCTGTCCGTTCCCGTACATTTTAGTAAAGTTGCCAACAAGCTGTAGTTGCATTTGTGGTTTATCTTACTTACGCTCATTATAAATTAGTCACTGAACACAAATTCGTCTTGATTGTGAATGAAAGATAAAATGGACAATATCTAATCTGTTCCCAAACACGTTGTTCCTTTCCATTGCTCCCAACTACTTTTATCCAAAGAGGAAAATGGAAAGCTTACTCATACAGAGTATTTCTAGGTTTCTTTTTCTCTCTTTTCTTTGCTTGCAAACTTTGTATCCTACAAACATTATGGAAACCTTGAAAAAGAGCACCCAGTTAAGCTGAATAGATTTCTGCTGACCCTGTTATGTGAAAATTACACCTGTAACAGTAATAGATTAGAAGTGTCTTTGGCTCTTGCTTCCATTACTGGAAGCCAAATTTTTGTGACATACAAAACTTTTAATGCAAACCTTGTATTTTTGCAGTATTCATGCTAATTTGTGCTAAATTCTACTGTCAGTAACTAGCCTAACATTTAAGAAAATTACAATATTTCACTTAAGATTTTAGCAAACACAATGTAGCCTGATGTTACAAGTTATATTGCTTCCAAAGTCATTTTTTAAGAACTAAATCAGCAGTTCCACTGATATTTGCTTATAGTTATACTATGGTAATATACACATTTACATCAGAAGTCTTATTAAAATGTGTAAGAGGCTTATTGTAAACATTAAATACCACACTTCACTGAATTAATTTCTTGTGCAAAACTGGCATCAAACATGGAATTAAGATTGTGTGTATTAATAAAGAAAAAGCAATGACTGTATGTTTTACCAATACGAACTTTAAAGGATGCTATGTATTTATTTAGTGTCATGGAAATCCAAAGGTGACTATTTCATGGAAAATGGTAGTACTTTCTTCTTAGCTTCGTGAAATTCTGGGTTTGTATATGTATACATATTGTATATTTATGTATATACAAATATACACAAACACACACAAACAATTTTTGTCTTTGGCAGCTTAGTCTGACAAACGAAAACCACCAACAAAGCACAGATTTGAACATAACTAAACCACCCATACCAACAGGTACAACATCCCAGACCAGGGCAGTAAACCAATATGCTTCTGCAGAACTAATCCTGAAAGTAGCCGAGTTAGTGACAGTTGTTCTTGACTTCAGTGATATCAGAATGGGACAGCTGAAAATTTCACATTCAACCTAAAAACACACCCTTCCCCTCACATACCCTGGATTGCGTTCTGAAAAATATCTAAATTGCCAATACCTCATTAAATATTTCTACAGAAAAGTAATGCTATTCTTTGTTTTGAAGTGTCCACTGGCCCTTTTTTGTTACATGTTCCATGAATTAATATGGAACATTTTATTAAATCCTTAGAAAATGAAGTTTAATAGCACCGGATCCTTCAAGAACCTATCTATAGAAGTTAATGCTGACTTTTTTAATAAAGAAGAGTAAGGCAAAGACAAGGCAACAAAAATATAGAAATTAAGCATCACCCCACTCACTCAGTCATTTTTCCCAAAGTAGAACTGTCTACTAGAACTGTCTTACACAGATAAAGAAATCAGTGAAGTAGGAAGCGGTCCCTAATAGAAAGTAGTCATTTAATACTGGTGTTTAACGTGCCCATTGCCTGCAATGGACATCCTGCTAGGGAATTCCAATCCCCTGCATGAAAGAAAAAGCAACATTTTGACAATATGTTTAATTACTCAGAAACACAAAGTTAGAGACCATGTGAAAGACCAACGTTACAAATCAGAAAAGAGAAATCTCTATTACCTATGTGCTAGAGGTGAGCAGATTTTATTCCCCAGACCACTATTTTTAGCGAGAACTTTAAGTTTCACTATATTGCAACAAAATTCAAACACTTTTGGTACAACAAAAATTAAAAGGAGTATGCCAAAGGCAATTTACAAAAGTCTAAAACCCATTTTTTAAAAGGTACTTTAATTTTGTTCAATTGTACCTGTAACGACTACTGCAGTTTTAACATTAAAAAGTCAGTACTTTTTCTTCAAATGGAAATAAACTGTGGCATGTACAACTACTACAGTGTTTTAATATTTATCTATGATTTTTGTTGATGTTTTTAAGACATCAATGCTTCGCTCCTATTAAGCAATAGGTCAAGTTTGACGAATTTCCATTAAGAAAGTCACTGCATGCCTCCTCCCCTCAAAAATTGGCATCTCAAATAGTAACATTAAAATTGACAATAGTTCTTCATCATAACTATGTCCAAGCAGTCTGTTCATTTTCTGAAATGCTACATTTGAGACCAAAAGAAAAGCAAAATAACTAAAGTTTCAACAAACATGTAAGTGATGACTAGAAATATGCCACAAAATTATTTTAACAATACATTTCTGCAGAAATAATCCCTAGTTGAAGCTTTTTTTTTTTATACACATATACAAAATTTTGACAGCAATATACACATAATCACAGTGAAGACGCTGGCAAGTTCACCAATTTGTAGTGTAAATACAAAATGCAAAGCAGCCTTCAAAGAGAACAATGCTACACAGCAAGCATAGCTAGCTTGTTAAATGGCAAACACCAAAAGTTCCCTGCAAAAGGAACGCAGTGCAAGAAAAGCAGCATGCACTTTGATACAAATAGCAGTTTATGGCTAATGGTTGACATAACTGTGGTAACAGTGACTCTTGAGTGGCTGTGCATAGTAGAACTCCTACGTCATTTGTTTTCCTTTATACCATTCCACAAACTCATCCAACAATACTGGCCCTGTAGAGAGATCAAATAACTGTATTTTACAAAATTTCATAAAAGAACACCAAATGATTAAGCTCAGAGAAATAAATTATTTTAAAACACCAACATATGGTAGTACTTACAGGCTCCATCTTCATCATAATTACTGAGGTCAAGGTTGATTGTTCTGCTGAATTCAAGAACGTTACACCATTGGTCCTTATTGATAACCTTGTATTTTGATTGCTGATTGAGAGAAGAAACAGAAGTTACTGAAACATCTTCAATTCCTTCAAATTCAGGTTTTCGCGCAGGAAATTTAAGCCTTGGAATGAGTTAGCATTCTTTGCATCTCATCTAAAATTACATAGGATTAAAGAAGCCACTAAACAATCAAATTAGTATTGAATAATCTATGCTTCACCTTAAGCCATCTTTTAGTGGACAAATACGCATCAATAAAAACAGAAGTCAAGAAGTAATCAAAGACATTTTATACTCTGTCTTGCATCAAAGAAAAATCAACAGCATAAGGATTTGAGAAACAAAAAGAAAGAAATGATAACCAGTTACAAATGCCATTTTGGGAGTGTTAGTATAATTTAATTCAGAAAAAAATATCTATTAATTCTATAACTAAGTCAAATAGTGTCAGACAAGACAAACAAAGTTCCCACATCCTTACCTCTAGAAACTGATGAAATACTGGAAAAAGAGACCATGTTTTTCCTAAAAGAAGGCCCAACATACATTTGGCAGTATTTATGTCTAGGCTGCGCTGGTCCTTTTCCTGCATGAAATGGAAAAAAGTCAAAAGGGAAAAAAAAACATAAAAAACATTTATTTACAGCAATATCTAACACTTCTTTTTTTAAATTATAACCCAACATTCCTCACAGCTAATGGCTTGCTGTAGAGGATGCCTTCCATAGCTGTGACAGTTATTTGAGAAAGTCGTACAGATGAGGCATGTATTCCTGTTTTTGACTTCCTAATTTTCTGGAAAACAACAGCCATACCCATGTTTGTATGCATGCATCTGCATGGCCATAAGAGTCTTACAGTAGCATCCCTGCATGTATTTCCTGAGGTTTTCTTACAACACAAACACAACACAACATGAACTGTCAGAAAGTAACTAAGTAGCTATCAGTTAACAATGACTATGTGAAAGTGATCAGAGGAGGTTCCTTGTTCTGTTATTCTACTGATCGCATTAAATTCAGATTAAACAAATTCTCAAACAAGCACAGGTAACACCATACTGTAACATATAGCAAATGGAGACTTCTCCTAGAACTGCCCCAGTTTTATACCAATTTAGCAGCAGTTACATTCAGGCTTACAGGACCAGGAATTAATTTCTTGTTGTTTGTTCTTGCTTGTGTGTTATTTTATCTTTTAAGGAAAAAACATCACCATCTGTATCTAACAGATTCATTACAACTGATTAGTAGGAAAGTCTTAATGAACTTGAAAACATGACTTTGGTACATCTAAAAAGTTACACACCTATAGATATACTATTTTTGCCAATGAGCACTTTCCTGAAATGATCGCCTTTAAAACAAAAATCACACAAATTTTCCAAGTCAAAACCAAAGTCGCTCCCATTAACTTTTTCTCTATAAATTACTTGCACCATTCAGATAAAAAACATATTCATCTACTCCATGTAATCAAATATATGCCTTCTTATTAGCATTCATTTCTATTTTTCTAGATACCACCCTCCTGTACACCTCCTTTGACATTATGCTATTAGAAGTTCAATAACTCTATTAATCTAATATAGTTTCAACAATTCTGTTGATATGATTTGCAAGTTGCAATCATATCAACTTGCAAATCTACAATTCTGTGTTTTCTTGTTTCTTTCAAAAGATGTCAGAACATCTGACTGTGTTAGAAACCTTTCTTGAGAGCACTGTTTGTCAGATCCATTTATACCTCTTGAAAACAGTCCATCCACTGACCTCTTTAGAAGTGATTTATTTGATGGTCTGTCACTTATTTTTGATAGGCCACCAGCTGGCACAGATTTGCTATTAGTAATACATTTTTTTTTAATCAATTCAAAATATTTCACCAGTATCTTGAACTTCTTTGGCAATGTTAAGTACTTCTAACCTCTGCATTTTACTTTCAGCAAAATGAGCAGAATACACCTTCACACAATGTACTTGCTTCTGGCTGGGACGGAATTAATTTTCTTTACAGCAACTTGTCTGGTGATGTGTTCTATGTCTTCGACCAAAATAAAGTTGATAACACAGCAATGTTTTAGCCATTGCTAAACTGTGTTTGCACAAAATCAAGTCCTTTGCTGTTTCTCCCTCTGCCAACCCAGTGAATAGACAGAGAATGAGCAAGAGCTTGGGAGGGCTTGCAACCAGGCAGATGACCCAAACCAATCAAAGAGGTACTCCATGCCTTACAGCATCATGCTCAGCAACAAAAGGGAGAGAGCAGATTTAGGGAAGTTAGTCATCTGTCTAGATCCACCTATGGAAAACAGTGAACAACTGTCTTTGCAACACTTGCTTTTTTCCTTTTTTTTTTTTTCCTATTTCTACTTCTCCTTCACTTAATGAACACTTACTGCAGCTCACACATTTTTCTTGCTTTTACTCTTCCCTCCGCTGATATCAGGACATTGTTTCATGTTGTTTCATAAATGTTAAGAACATAACTGATGATCTTCCAAGACTTTTTAAAACCAATACTTATATTATAATCACCTCTTACGTTTATTATTTTTACCACTCACAGAAAAGGCTGAAATGCCTTCCTGTTCTAAATGTTTATGCATATAAAACTCAAACAGTAAGAAAAAAAAAGTGATCATAACATGAACATTTGTTAGAGAGTGATATCTTAAGAGAAACATATTTACTCTTAAGCATTACCTATCAAAGTAAAATTTAGTTTCATATGTTAGCATACTCCAGTACTTACCCGTGCAAAGTCAAATGCATATCTATAAATAAGTTTAAAATTGGTAGGTTCGTTTAATAAAGATCTCAAGCAATCCAGAGAATTTCTCAATTTTTCTGTAGTATCACATCTGAAAGAAAAGCAAAGAATGAATTCATAATCTACATTCTTACACAGATGCCTGGTGTTCTTAGAAAAAGAATCATAACATGTATCCCATCACTGCATAAAATACAAATGCATAAGTTTGCCTGCTTAAGATGCCTTGATTTAACCCACAGAAGAAAACATGTAGATAAACTAGTGAAGTCTTACGCTTGTACTGTGATAAAAAAAATTGTTTGAAGCTGTAGAAAATGCACTCCCCATGAGATTAAACCACAGATTTGTCTACAAAAGGAAACCAACCAACAAACCACAGAAGGGAAACAATACTTCCATAGCTTCAGCAAAGCTATAGAACTTCCTAAAAGTTTTGTTGATCCTGTTCTGTAAAGATAAGCCAAAACCCCAGCTCTATGAAACGTAGTTATTCAACTACTTCTATTATGTCATTATTCATTTACCATTAATTATGCCATAAAGATCACAACTGGTGAATGAAACTCTTAGAAAGAGCATGAAAATGCAGTCACAAAAAATGTTTGCAATGTTTAGCATTTTAAACTGAATGTGCTCTAACAACATACCAATATCTAATACTCATGCAATGACAGTAAAGCTCAGAAATAAGTAAGTCCTACCCAGTCACAAAGACAGATGTCCTTGCAAATGTCCCTCATTGTATTTCTGTTTTCTTGAGGCTGCAGACATTTTAAAAGTATTCAACAAGCAGCAGCCAGGTTTCAAGTTATCTTTGAATGAGCCATTATCACTGGAAGCAGTGACAAAGAAATACTGTTTCTGCTCTAAGGTAGAGCGCTCTGTTTTAAGTTATGATTAAAACATCAGAGTGCATTTTTTCTACAACAACCTGTATTTACTATTAAAAAAATCTTCAGAGTTTTTTCAAAGCACTTACTGCAATGATGTCATTCCTTTTAACCATTCTTGTAATGTAAAGTAGCCCATGTTTTGTGCATCCAACTTCCATGCTAATACAAGCATTACTACCTGTTTCAGAGGAAAAAATGTGAAAGCTGAAGAGAATCAACTGCATATTTTTCAGTTGCTGTTTAGTATACTACAAATACTTTACTCAAATAAACAAAACATTCAGAACTTTGCTATTAGGCAGCTACTTTAAAAGCTAAATCTGAATACAACAAACCCGCACATGATTCAAACCGTAAGATTCCAGCACAAAGACAGAAAGTCAGTTAGATTAGTCACATTACTTCAAGAGAGCACACACACAATGTCACAGTAGTAAGCTAGTGTGCATTGCAACAATGAGGAAGATGAGCCAGCACAGGCTACAGAAAAGGTTTCCCAAAATTATTAAATCTAAGCACTAACTTGAGACAAGTTACATTTGTTAAATTCATCTAGGTGAGCATCCATTGCAATCCATAAGCTTTATGAAATCCAACTGTTCTAAAGGTGATAATGATCGCACATGAGTCCAGCTACCACAAGGTACTGTTAACCCCATCTAAATCTGCAAGTCTGAACTGAGGTATAATTCTAGTAGATGTTAAGCACACTGAATGAACTAACATTAGCACATATCAATCCACAGGCTGATTCATAATTGCTTCAATTTTGCCCCAAAGGAAACAGAATCCTTTTAATATCTCACGCAGAACACAGAAGCAATAAAGAAGCAATAAATTTGGAAAAGTGGTATTGGAAGATTACTGTCATATTCAGGATACTTAAGATATATGCACGGAAAAAGTGGCAGGCAACTATCCCTGCAGACTAGAAAAAAAAAAGTGTAATCAAGCAATTTCAGTTTGCAACTCTGGCTGATACTAGCGCAGTTCTATACTGTTAATGCAAAGTCAGAATATCTACTTATATAACTGAAACGTCTCCATCAATCTTGAGGATTTATCACACTAATAAATTCCAAAGGTTGCAAATTACATCTTATATTACCAGCAAATCATTCAAAAACATAAGTCTCAATATAGCCAATGAGAGATGATGATTTACAAATCTTGCAAAAGATGGGACTTGCACGTGTTTTTAAAAGCATATATTAGACACCAGAAAAAAAGCTGCAAAAGGTATAGCTATTTGTTTCCTAAAATTCTCTCTCTCCTTCATGTATATATAAAAATAAAATTTCACCTTACTTGAGTTTTGAAACAGCATAATGGGAGTGCTAATACTGCTCACAATATTTGAAACACCTTTCTCCCATAGAAAACATTAGCTGGTAGTTGTGTTAAATCTCCAGTGCAATCTCAGAAAAGATGTCATCACCTCTTTCTAAACTTTTAGTTTTTTCTTTTGATAGGAGGGGGGGGAAGTGTGGCAAAGGCAAATTGAGTTTTTAGTCAAGTTAGCAGTTCTAGATTCAGAACAAAGGCAAGTTGGTTCCAAATGTACACTTAAACCTCTCTGGTTTATATTCCTTTCTCTCCCAAAAGTTCTATTTGAATTTTTTTTTATTCTTGATGGAAAACTAGAAGGTTCAACATCATAACACACTTTGCATCTTCTAAATGGACCTCAAACTTACATTTTCTGGTTCAACTCCAATGTCTTCACAAAATTTCTCCATACCTTCCGGCCCTACTATGTCATCGGTGCCTGCAAAGAAAATGCACTTTACATATCTCTGAGAATTATAATGGGCTATCTTTAGAGCATAAGAGAAATTTCATCACAGTGATCACAATCTGAACTTTCATAAGCTTTAGGTTGGTTTATTTGGCATGCAATAAATATTGCCCCACTTACAATCAGACGTGGTTACACGTGTATCTTTATCTTATCTTTGAAAAGACAGAAAAACTATAGAACAAATTTTCACTCTTGCTAACATCTTTTATCCCACCAGTTACCAAGACAATCTTAGAACAGTATATGAATAAGATCTTTAACAATACAGACTAGCAAAACATCCAGGTAATATTAGCATGGTTAAATGAGCGAACAATGATTACTGAAACTCATATCTCAGCTTGAATCTCTACTGTTATCATAGCATTGTATCACGTAAGATTACGGAACCTAGATATCTATGATACAAGAGACTGGCGTTCCCAGAATCTTATTCCTTACTGTTTCATTCATACACTAGCTCTACAAAAAGTTATCTACAAAAAAGACTCTGAAATAAAAATGTCATGTTGCTATTTATTTATACGGCAGTAATACTACAGCTGCACATTACGTGAATTTTAGTAACTGCAGGGGGAAATGAAAATATGAATTACAGATAGCTGTATCTTTGCTGACTTAAAATGAAAAAAAGGTTGAAAACAGATGTCATTAAAATACTCTATTTTTGGAATACTTTTGGAAAAATACGTTTGTAGTATCTACGCTACATTGTTGAAAAAAGTTATAGGCATTAATTGTATTGTGCTTTTTTTTAATACACTACCTATTTGGACTATTTTTTTTAGAATTATTTCATTCACATTAAGAAGGGCTTACTTTGGAGAGAAAAGCATTAGAGGTTGACATCCGTACTTCTATTCAATATAAAGAGTACAAGAAAGAAGTATGAAAGGGAAAATAATTCTAAGTTTTACTATTAGGTGACCTACTACTATAGAAATAACAAGGTTTAATTAAATATTTTCCCATCTTCCTATGACATCCTCCCATTCACATTTCTGACTGTAACCAAACACCTTCAAAATAAAATTAATTCTGTAATAAAGACACAGTAGGGTAAAAAAAAAACAAACAACAAATCCAGCGCTAACTGTCTGCAGATATAAAGGAGAAGACTTGAAAGAAAGAGCACAGAAGAGATCATTACTTGAAAAAACAAATCTCATTTTTTACAATGTTATTCAGTACAATAAACAAGATCATACTCTCCACTTTTCTGTTATAGCTTGGTATATGTAGTCAATGGAAAATCAAAAGATCTTTCATACACATCCTTCCTTTCATCCCTTCTTTCCACCAAAGTCGTGATAAAAATGAGTTATCCCTGTTGCTAGAGTAAAAAAACAAATCAAGCTGGTCAGAAAGGCGCAGAATCCACTAGGTAAGGCTTGGCTTGAATTTGTCTGAATCTCCTTTCACTGACTGCCACAGATATGAGATCTCAAACTACTTAATTTTATTAGAAGAAAAAATATAATTTATTACATCAACTTAAGTCATTCTTCATTACACATAAGGAAAGACAAAACAGAACAAACAACGTTATCCAAAACAACTGCAAAAAACTGTAAGACGACCTTGTTTCCTTTCTGAAAAACCTATTTCATTTCCTTTTGATCTTCTTTACAGTCATGAGATTTTTTTTCCCCCATACTTGAAGTTCTCCCCTTCAGAAAAGCACATGTAAAAACAATGAAAACAAATCATGATCGATGACTTCACTCACTGTCAACGGATGACCTGTTGTGACCATTGATCATAATCAATAACCCTACAACACCTGAAGGAAGTTCTCACACATTAAAGCAGTAAGTAATTTGGTTGACCCTCTTCGTACTTTCTAATGGAAAACTATTCAAAGACTGTTACGGGAAACCTGTGTTTATTTGTTTCTGTGCTAGAAACCAGAACCACCAGATTTAGCAGTAACAGTTAATTTTACTACCTCTTCTACCTTTTTTAATTTAGTTTAGTTATTTTTACATTACAAGCATACTTTCCCTAGGAAGGGTTTTGCACTACTCAATGTTAACATGGCAGACGGAGTAACTTATAGAGCCAGATAGGCAAAATTTTGTACAAAAGTACAATTTTAAATATAAATTAAAAGAGTCAAGTATGCTCATTCATTCAGCTCACTTAATGCAGTTTTCATAGGTTAAATTGTTATTGAGAGGAAAGTTACATTTCACACTTACCTGCGTATTCATAGAACCATTCTAAGCATCTTTTACTTGAAAAGACTTCCTCTTCTGCTTTTATTCTAGTTGAATCATATTTTCTATACATTCTTAAAAAAAAAAAAACAACAAATAATTAGTACTGCAATGTTTAAAAAGCAACAATTTAGTCAACAGCCACTGTAAGCAGCAACACATTTACTTTCACTAATGAATTTACTCAACATTCTGACCTTGTACTGGGTCATTCAGTGAGCTGCTTAGCAGTATAAGAATCACTGAATCTACTGTGTTTGCTCAGTCTGCCACAGTTCAACTGATCCATACCATATCCATGTGCGTGAACCATCCTAACAACAAAAATAGCCTGGTCCAGATTCAACCCCAAATATCATATGCAAGTCCAAGTAAGACTTGTGCACATTACTAGCTACCATATTCAACTGACAGGCTGCAATTTGGTTGTGGGTCTAAACCCCCAGTAACTCCATGTTATTGTCAACTGTAGTTCTACAGGACCTGTAGGTATACGCAGACTTCATGCATTATTTATTAACTATGGAGAACTGAACACACTTCTTGCCCCTTCAAAAATTCTAGAAAAGCCATAAAGAGCAAAACACGCATGGCCCATAGTAACTTTATTCTAAAGGCAGTAAGTTGGTAACAAGATAAAACAAAAAAATCAAACAAAGAACAGAGAGAGGAGGTTACAGGTCCTCGCTGACAATAATTCAAAGAACCCCATTCACCATAGGTTATATCAACAGTTATCTGAAAATTTAAATCAGTAGTGCTCCCTTCCTCACAGAGATGACTGGCAAGGTAACGTACTCCTCAGACAAACCTGAAGAATTTTTACTGCTTTCAAGAAATAACACTGAAACACCAGCCTCTTGAGTTGAGTATCTGAATCATATAAAATATACACAATGTGTGACAGAAATTACTCCATCCTCTTTAAAGTTTTCTGGATCAGAAAACACCACTTGTGGCAGCCTGTTAAAGAGATGAGACTCAGCAGTGCAAGTAGTTGTTCAGTGCTGCACAGTCTGATCCATTTCTATCACTCTACAACAGCTTAGGCTAAAAGATGGAAAAAGAGCTGAGGAGCAAAGACGAGAGAAGCAAGCCATGAGCAGTTCTGTAAATGCTCCAAACATGCAGCCTTTCCTCTCAAAGTATCAAACCTTGCTGGGATCAGACAACCAAGCTGCTAACTGGTTTCATGATCATTCTGAAGCAACTTCATGAAATTAAATGGAGTTGATTTCATCACCATTTTGTCCTTCTAGCCAGACATGTAAAAGATCTCTCCACTTATAAGATCGAAGTACAATCATTCTCCGCTACCAGCATTTTCCACCTAGTTGTTTGTAGCTATCCAGCAAAAGATACACACTGCACTGACAGTAGCACAAAGAACTATTTTATGTTTATTGTCATCATTTTTTTTAAAGCAACTAACCATTAGAAAAGTAATAATGGTCACAGGAAAATTATAACCTACTAATTAGAAGAAAAATATAAATGAAGATCTTGAGAAATTTCAAGATGGAAAGAAAAAACCGAAATATGCTGACCTTCAAGAAACAGAAACTCAGCAGACAAATGAGCCATACATCTCAAAAACATATATTGGTATACTCAAGACTCAATTTACTCTTTATTTAATTTTGAAAATACTTTTTCCAGTTTGAATTACCTAATATGCATAATCTTTATTGCAGTTGCAAAGGAACAGGATGACTTTGCTGCCCAATAAGGAATCAACCAAGCCAGAAGGTACTAGGTTAGATAAAGACAAAGCTGGAGCCATCTCCTACCTTGAACTCTCCCCACCTACTTCTTTTTTTTTTTTTTTGGAAGCAGTCTGAAAAAAAGCATTCTCACAGTTGCAGAATTAACTAGGAACGATTAATTAGGAATGATTCATCCAACATGTTTCAGGATACTCTGAATTCAGAGGAAGCGGAAAAAGAAAGCAGAGACAAAGGAAGGCATTCTGCTACACTGACAGAAGTTCAATTATTCATTATCCCCTTATTTTTGATGTAAATATGACAAAACTCCAACTAGAATATAAACTTGAAAATTGACAGTAGCAGGAGTTTAAACATGGCTAGCTAGTGTAGCTGCCTAAGATAGAATGACACTCACTGCAAGACTGGGGCTGATAAGAAAGCGCCTCTCCTGATTCCTCATTTAATTTGTCTTCACGGTGGCTGTCAGTTATTGAACAGTGGGTCTGGGAAGGATCCCTCAAGAAACGTATATATTGACAGAGCTCTTGATCATCTAAGTATTACAGAAAAAGGATTCCTGCATTTTCAACTGGCAGAATTAAATACTGTAGCCTGAACCAAGACACCAGTGATGACAGGCAGGGTAAGAGGAACAGTATGTGCAAAAGGAACAGAAAATCGGAACATAACAAAATACCTCTTTTGTAATGTATCTACATTTGTAAATGTATCTACATTTAGCAAGCTTTCATAGAACCAACATAGATTTGCTGTGTTTAAAGCTAAAGTCACTGTTTAGGAATTGGAGGAAACAATGACAATTCTAAGTTCACATGCCCAACATGTGGCCAGGTAACTCAGTATCTGGCCACTGGAGTCTGACTTCTCAGAAACCAGGACCAATCACAGATCTCTCAAGCTATGATGCTAATAAACTACTTCATAAAATTCAACAATTAGAAAGGATATCATCTTGGGCTACCCTCATCTTTGCTGTAAACTACAACCATGCAACAAAGTGGTTGGATGAATTCCACGTCACTCTCTCAGCCTAAAGGAAGTAACAACAGAGCACATATTTTGCAAGACAAGGATCATTTGAGAAGGAAAATGACAGAAGCAAGCACGCCAAAGCAAACCTGAGTTAGCTCTCAAATATAGAGATGAAGCTCATCCTCATACCACCTACTGTAAATAGCAAATGAGTTTCCCCTTCCAGTCTAGAGAAAACAGCTATTTCTATTACACAGAATCACAGAATGGCCAGGGTTGGAAGAGACCTCAAGGATCGTGAATCTCCAACCCCCCTGCCACATGCAGAGCCACCAACCTCCCCATTTAATACTAGACAAGGCTGCCTATTAGAGATTCCTAATCCCTAGAGTGCATTGGGAAGTGAGATGAGAGCAAGTTACAAACAAATAACTGGGTAAGTATCTGATATCAGCGCCCAGGACAGCTCTGCTCAATGTCACTGCAAGCTCAACATGATAGCACTGGGTAAGGGGGTTCCAGAGACTGTGTTCTCTGAACTATCATCAATACAGATTTGATTGCTTCAAGAATCACGTGCAAAGAGAGAAACCACAAACCACCAGAAAAGTCTGGCACTGATTTTGGATCACAGAATATCTGTCTTCAGAATTGCTCTGCACGCACTATGAGACGATTTGTTTTCTAAGGATGGTGCCCGGTGCTACACAAATGAATACAAACTGCCAGAGTGCACAGGTTAGATACCTGAGAACTCTCTGAGACCCAAACATCTACCAAATGGATCTTCGGTTTACTCAAGTCCTCAATGGCTCACAGCTTTCTCACAATGCCAAACATCGGTACCTTAGAACAGAACTACACCAACTACATCACAGATTAGCAATTCATTATGCATTGAGAAACCTATGCAATTTCAGGCACACATCAGAAGCAAAAGAACACACACATACTCACTCAGACTTCCAATTTTAGCAATTGCTTCATATGTAACATAGTAAACCATGTTTAAAAAAAAATGTTCTACTATTAACAAAGTGTGACAAAGACTGTCTAGAGGAACACCCAGGATAAATTCACTTGACAGGTAATTCTATCCTATCAATGTGCCATATTCCTCCTTAGATAAAGGCCCACAGTTATCTCTTAAAACTTAAACTAACATTTTAAATTTAACAAAATTCACTTAAGGGGTCGTGTAACCATACATCCTGACAGACACACATCTAGTTTCTGCACAACTATTAAGTTCAGCTCAATGAAAAGGTACAGAAACAGGGAAAATTAGACCTGTGCCTATTTGAAAAGCTCTACTTCAAGGAATAACGTCTAGACACCCATGACAATTGGCAACACAGGCTGCCCCTGCCTGCAGTAGAATCAGTTGCTAAATAATAATAGAATAAAGAAGCCTACCAACACTACTGATTTCGAAAACTTCCAGGGTTATATCCTCCTGTCTTACTTTCCCACATCAGTAGTACAGCACTGACTGCGTTTTAAAAATTTAAGCTTTTTTCACTACAGAGTATAGAGCTTGCAACTCAAGTAATAAATCTGCTTTTCATATCATCATTTCCTTATGTGGTCCACACATACAACCGTATATTAGATCTATTGATCTAATACAGCTTTCAGAGAAGCAGATATATTTCTCCAGTTTTCAACATTCTAAGGTCCAAACATACATTACTGCCAGTCTTTTCCCTCAGTGTGATTCTGGAGAAAAGAGTAGAAATATTTTTAAATGAGACTATCAGAAAGAAGACAAGACATTAGTTACATATCTCTGTTTTTTCCTAAGGAGCAGATAGTCTTTCCTTAGAGACTGCATAACAGATGCACAGATAGACAGTAGGGACTATACTCTTACCTAAGAACCATCTGTACATGAAACTTGTTTAACCCTCTGTAAGACCCTTAACATTATGATGAAAGAGCAGCACGCAGAACACATTTTTAAATCCAAATTGAGAATACTCTGGAGTGTGAGAATTCCAAGTACAATATGGTCAAGACTGCCAAACAGAGAAGGAAATAAAATGCCTTCAAGTCATTATGCTCTAGCAGGTGTGCACTGAAAGCTCTACTTTCCAATACCATTCTCTAAAATGGGATAAATCTTACTGCAATCCAGAGATGAACACACTGACTTATTTTCACTGTTCATCTTCCAGCAAAAAAAAAAAAAAAATTCCTCCCACTATAATATCACATCCATGTTTCAAGGTGAAATTACAAATAATAACTAACAGAATTCAAGCTCTCAACTCGAGCTAAAGAAAGAATCTTTGTTTTCCATAGTTAGTCTACACATGAAATCAGTTCTCCAAATAACCGCAATAATATCTAGATTTGTTCCTATGCTTTTCTTCAAAAGGCATCATCACCATTCCACTAATTAGTCCAAAATGGGGGTGTATCCCTAAGAGTCTGAAACCAAAAGTGAAAGCTATTACGAGTTCCTTGGTACCATATTTGTTTAGAGTTTATGGAGATAAGAGCCTTCCAAAATCTTTTTCCAGTACACAGTCCTGCTGCAATAAGCTTTCTGCAAAGACTATGCATCTCAAAAGTATTCCTATTAGTACTCCTATAACTGAAGGAAATATAGAAACACGAAGTGAAAACTGAAAAGATCATCCAACTGAATTATCCATGTAAGGATTAAATGTATATGCTTGCGTGTGCATGTAAAAAAATCAGGGCAAGTGATTGCTTTGCTGACACCCTTAACAATGACAATCCATTGGTAATCTTTAGAGTACCATACAACATTTTCACACTGAAAGCAAATGGGAGATGAGCAATTACTGAATTCGTTAACATTCCTCTACAACATACAAAATTTAGATAATTCCAAAAACATTTCAAGTGACAAATCCTCTCTCTGATTGGAAATATCATCTCTCCTGTAGATAATACATTTTTTTTTTCATGAAACGTAGGCATTCAAGAAGACTCTGACTACCTTTTTTCACTTAACAATACAGATTCCACATAGGCTAATGTCCCCTGAAAGCTTATCCTGAGTTACCAGTATGAAGTTTCAAGCAAGTCTGCATCTAAAATGAGAGCAATGGTAAAGAAGCAGACCTACAAGCCGCTTAATATAAATACGAGCATTAAACTACCTGCACCATTTTTATTGTATAAAGCATTCACACAGTGTCAGAAACAATAGCTTTATAGATAACTAGGCTCACAAGAGCACACTGTTGCAAGGATTCCTAATTTCACATTGGTTTCTGTGTAACACACTGAAATGTCCAAACATGGGGGGGAGGGGAGGGGAGGCAGGGGGAAGTAGGAGCTCTATCCAAAAAGCAGAGGAGAGATGACTTGCTCAAAAAAATAAAATAAAATAAAATTAAGCCAGATTTTAAGAAATACTCAGAAGAAAATACAGCTCTAAAATAGAGCTGAATATTCAGCAAATTAATTCATATTGCCAGGTCTGGTGAAATACAAGCTATTTTCTTGAAGATCAAAGCAAAAGAAAGGAAACAAAGGGAAGGTGAGGAAGCCTGAAAACCTTAGAAGTTAAGAAGGAAAATAAAAATTGGAACCACATCAGAGAAGGATATTCCCCTCTGGCCCACAGCTGACAGATCTGGTTTCACCTCCATTTCTAAAAGCAGGCAGAGGTTTTCCCCTGAAGTAAACTTTAGATGGCAGCAGAATGAAGACTAGATCCATTAGGTACAAACTGAAAGGCAGATAGAAAAAGCGTTTGAATTATGCTTTCAAAAAGCTCTTAGTGATTACATCAACTACTAACCGAGTAAGAAATCAGCTTTTCATCATTTTCTTATATGAATTACACAGATCAGTATCTTCTACTACAGGCAATCTTCCTAGGGGTTTTAGCTTGTTTTGTTTTGCTGTCAGGATATTGCCAAATGGAGGTTATTTAAGTTTTGTAAACATCTCTACTTAGATTCTAGAAACATTTAATCCTATTTTTACTTCTAATATTTCTCAAAAAAAACAGCAAAAAAATATTAAGAACATGTAGTGGGTTTTTTTTGTTCTTGCTAGTTTTACATACTCAAAGCAATGAAAGGGAGCTTAAATCTTTCTTCTGCCTCAGCAGATCACTTAATAAATTCCAGGGCAGCTACGTTGTGCAACCCCACTGAGCACAATGGAGTTATAGAGGCATAACTAGAGTCTTAATTTGGCTGCTAGCATTTTTATTACTCATGCTAGCGAATAAAAAGGAAAGTACGCAGCCTCATTTCAGGCTCACAGGGGAAATGCATCCTTTCACCTTTCTGAAGGTGCATGTGACAGAAGCTTGTAATACATGAATGTAACAAACCTCACATTCTATTGGCAGATGCAGCCAAATATTCTGGTAGTACACAACACTTCCCAACACCAAGATACTGTGTAAGTATGCTATAGCCCTCTCCCTATCACGTGATGGCACCTACCGTGCAGAAGTGCACAGTCTCCCACGAGTTATGATCTTATTTCACATAAGTAACAACCATCTTGCACAAAAGGAGCACACTCAGAGGATGCTGAAGGACTGAGGCTGACTGAACATTCACAGAAAATCTAGCATTTCCAGAACAGTCAGCTATGCAGCACCTGTGCCAAAAGAGCACAATGACCTTCCACACTGTTGTAATCCACTTGCACTTCCATTGCTCAGAGGGAAGTTGAGCAGCACTGCTTCAATCAGTGCTCCACCATTAACTATAACCTTGCCCAAGCAATATTCAACCTTCTCTTGCATGATCAGCATAAAACCACCAACACAAAAGGGAAAGATTAGCAGAATTTCAGGTAAGACTGTGGCTGCAAATAGCCTACAACTACATTCACTTTTTTAACATATGAAGACATAACTGTTTCTCTTACAAGCTTTTGAACAAGCAAGTATGTCTATTTCAACAGCTGGCAAACAAGAAGTTCCCTACAAGCCTGTTATATGGCTAGAAAAAGGTGAGAAGCAAACTGAAACTAGATGTTCACATCAATCACAGGCAATGGTTCCACATCAAGAAACCAATCAAATTTGAATATCATTTTGATTAGTATTTAAAAACATGATCAAATCATCTATTCATCTTTAGATATTCCAGTCTTAGCCCATGGTAAGATGACATACCCATCATGTCTACTTTTCTTAGCAGATAAATCATCTCCTGCTGCAGGTCTCCTCTTTTTCCTTGGAGGCATCACTTTACTAAAGCAGTCTGATGAACTGCAAGACCGGAGACTTCCTACAGAGGGAATTAAAAACACCAGTACAAGAGATGAAACTATTGCAGACCAGTCAAACTGTGTCCACTAATAGGCATATTACAAAGGAAAGGGAAGGGAGGAAGTTAGTGGATTTATAAATTAGAAAAGGCCCCTTTCCAGAGCAAAATCTGTTTTCCATGGTATTTCTCTGACCAGATTTCAGTTAAAGTCAGTATTACTACGCCAAAATATACAATTACACCAGTGCCACTTCAGCCTAACAAAAGGCATGAACTAAGTCTATCCTGAGGTATCTAAGTTTTCAGTCTGACTTTTTTAGTAATTAATTCACATCAGAACTTCTGAGAGTTGCCCATTACTTTTTTGAAATAGAGGTAACCCAAAGATTAGAGCAGCACAACTCTAGAAAATAGAACCTTTTTATTTTTAATCCACACTTTTTTTTTCTGATACTGACAGCAAGGAAAGGAGGGTGTTGTTTTTTTTTTCCATTTATCTTTGATTTGTTGCAGGAGGTGGGGAAAGGGGATTCTTTTCAGGTTTTCAGGACCTTTTTTTTTTCTTTTTTTTGAGGTTGTTTGTTTGGGTGGCTGCTTTTTTTGTTTTTTTTTTCTGTTTTTTTTTTGTTGTTTTTTGGTTTTTTTTTTTTTAGAGTTTTTTTGCAAAGAGATGCTTAACAACCATTAGGAAAAAAATGAGTATCATTTTGCTCAGGTAGTTCTTTAACAGTGAACTTCTGCAAGTAGGAAATGGCCAATTTAAAAAACTGGTGCTAGCTGCATACTCCTACTTGTTCCTTTTGCCAGTTCTGGTAACTCTTCAGTGTGCTAATCCAGCTCACCAAACCTGTAATTAAACTGAAGGGAAAAAAGAAAAAAACAATCCCCACATAAACCTTTCTGCATATGAGTACAGAAAGTTGTTTAAATATATTTGCTGCCTCATGAAAGCAATAGGCTAAAAAGTCAGGCAAAATTTTGCCCTGCTTTCATATACTGAAGACCACATGGACACCAGAAAAAGGTATGCGTAGGAGCAGCTCAAAGGGCTAACAAAGCTCTAACTGTTATGCAGAGAAATTTTAGAAGGAAAGGAAGGGAGAGGTGAGGTGTAAAAATCTGGAAACAAAGTGATGCCAAAGAAACTTGCAAGAAAATATGAAGACCTACAGCATGCCTAAGCTACCTTCTCTAAGCTTCAACAGCATCCAAGTTTAGCTCTGCTTTACTAACACGTTCACAAAATCTTTTATTTTAAATCACAGCACAGAAGTTAGCAATAAAACTTGTACTATCATTCAACACCAGGGGAACAGACTGAAATCAGAGGCCCAATTCCCAACAAATACTAATGGCAATCTTATGCTTACCTATTCTTCGTATCTTTGAAAGTCTCTCTCCTGTTATAGGAGAAACACATGTAAGGAACCTTACAGCCTCACAGGCTTTGCTACATGTACTTTATTTTAAACATGCACTGAAACTATTAGACATGTAAAAGTAAAGATTTTTCTGATAGGAGACAATATGGTCATAGCAGTTATCAACATTAACAAATTTGGTTTCAACTAACAAAGTTTTAAATTTAGCATGCCTTCTTTGGCTTTACCTTTACACTCACTTCCGTTCACAAAATTTATCTCTCTAGTTCAAGAAATACTCTTTCCAGTTTACATACTCTTCCTATACTTTTTCCCCCCCTCCTTCTTCTCTCTTTTGTCCGCTAAGCTCAGGAAAGCACAGACATACCTGCACTATCTTTTAGTAAGAAAGCTTTAAGAGTACTGTGCATTTACAATATAATTTAACTAGTTATTAAAAAGAAATCCAGCATTGTACTCTAACTTCTATCATATCGAAATATAATGGCTGTCAGAAGAATGTACTTCTAAAAGCATTACCTTGAATGTATAATAAAAGGATATTAGCGGTAATCATATTCTCAAAAATAAGTATAGTTGAAACAGATAAGCCAGAGATCACCAAAATTTCACAGTACACCCAAAGCATTTTACTACCCAGGTTAAAGAAACTAATGAACCTCAGCTTATGACTGCATTAGTTCCATCTTATCATACCTGCAAATTAACGGTACCACAAAATTCTATTCCCAGAAATTACTCAAAGTATGATGTTTTATGGATTTTTAAATCAAGTTTTTAAATAGTGTTATGATATTGGAAAACCTACATAAACTAAGGACATTTAAGATGAGAGCAGAACTTAATAGATGGCTATAGACAGCCAAGAGATTCAGAACTACGAACAAACTCAGACAGAACCCTAATAAATCAAAGTGTGTGCTAACAAATAGATTATTTTGGAAAGTGTGTATGTACTTGAATACATGAATACAACCCAGTCACCTCATTCCTTTGAAAACTCTCTTTTCTTTTTTTTTTTGTATGCCTATTTAGAAATCTATTTATGATGCCACAGACACTGAATTCTAGTAAAACATAACCAAAACTACCAAACCAAACCCCTAGAATTTGTCCAGTTTACTCCTGCTAATGCTTGTTATTTTACTGGGAAAAGAAATATGCAAGGCTTCTGTGAAGAGAGATGCATAGCAGAAGATGAAAACAAATAAAAGTTATAGAATGGGAAAATCATTTTATCAGCTCTGCAACCCCAGACAAACCAAAAAATTTAATCCAAGAATTCCTGTTTGAAGTCTTAAAATGATAACAGAATTCATCACATCCCAATTTCTCCAACAACTCATACAAAAAACTTACACCCTTTCTTGGTTTGAATGTATCTAGTTGCAGTTATCAAACTGACAGAAAAGGAAAGAGAAAAGAGCTCAGAAATTGGTAAATGGCTATTAAATGCATATGATCAACCCACACAAAGACACAATGTGGACAAACATATTCTACTTGTTTTCAGAGATTTAACATCTTAATAACTTAGTTTTGGACTAAATCTCCACTATGTTTTAACTGTTGAATGATCTATTAACTACTGAAAACCACACTGCAAGAATACTACTTGAAAAATATTTACTTTTGTCACTGGAATTAGCATATATCAAATTTGAAGGACAGTTATAATTTTCTCGTAGTTTCTTAAAGTTAAAAAAGCAGGATATTTCTGTTACTTTCATCTAAAGTTAAAAAATATCCAAATGCAGCTTCATTTAAATTTTTTCAATTTCTTAGTTTACAGCGTAGTTCACTACGTGGCATTAATATTAACCTTTTCTATACAGACCTTACTAACGTCTGGGTTTTCCCAACTAATTTCACTTCTCACAGGTCTGATCATCTGCAAATGCACATGCAGCTCTCTCTGACTTCATGCAAAGTTTGACAGGAACTTTACTTACCAAGTGCAGCTTCTCTGATGTGATTATCTTCAAAGTTTCTTACTCCTGGGTCTCAACTCAAGATTGGCAGAACCCTCCTAGTTCTCACTGTTTTTTTGACACTTGAAGCTAGCATTTGCAAGGTAGAGCCTCCAAATGGCTGCTGAATAGGCCACCACCAGCCAAAAGCCTGCCGAGTATAAATGTTGTTTGCCAAACATTCTATTAGGTACTTCCAAAGTTGCAGGAAACAAAGTTACCAGAGATGCGTCAACTCAACAGCTAAAACTCACCCCAAGAAATATAAAACAGTATGGAAGATAAGCACCACAAGGGAGAGACACTCCTAGAATAACAACAAAACCAGAACAAACAAAAAAGAAAGAACAGTGGTCAATTAGAAAGAATACAGCAAGCTGTGTCCCTATAGAAGAGATTTAAAGGCGCATCCTTTCACCTGCTCTCTAGATAATGACTG
Source organism: Perdix hodgsoniae (assembly GCA_035772895.1). Taxonomy (NCBI): domain Eukaryota; kingdom Metazoa; phylum Chordata; class Aves; order Galliformes; family Phasianidae; genus Perdix; species Perdix hodgsoniae. Next base: position 16,452,647 of record JAPSGF010000002.1, on the reverse strand, counting down.
TGAACACTTCTGCTCTTCTGACAGAAGATGGATATTTCAAAAGAAAAATAATTACAAACTGTGAATGCTGAACCAGAAAAGATAAAGCAACTCACTCAATGATGCAACAAGACCACCACAAACACTGTTAACAATCAACATTTTCCAGATATGAGATGAGAAAAAAAAAAAACCTAAGGTACTCATCAAACCACCAAACCATTTACAATCTTCTTGTAAAACCAGGAAAAGAAGAAAAAAAAATCACCTCCTCTATCTCAAATTCCACAGTACAGAACTACTTTGGACTTACAAGGGTTTTCTTCTCTAAAACAATAAAAAAAAAAAAAGGGCAGAAGCAAAATAATTTCCCCTCCATTCCCTTCCAAACTTCAAGAAAAGCAATGAAGCCTTTTTTTCGTTTGTTTGTTTTTCCTGAAGTCGTTACCTCTTTGTGTCAGAACAGTCAGGAGACAGCAGGATATGTACTTGTACAGACATTTCAGTCTGGGTAAGTAAAGAAGTCACAATTTAATAATCAAAGTAGGGCCTTAATGTGTCCTATTGCTAGATTTATAGGCATGACAAAAATGACTAATATCAACTTCAGGAGGGAAATTTCCAAGTTAATACATATAAGAAGGAGGGGGGAAAAAAGAGCAAATGGTTTAATGAATCCAACTGTCTGTGATTCTTACTCTTAGAAACAGCTGACAAGTTAAAGCCCCATGACACATTTACAGTCTGCCTTATTTTTCAAATATATATAAACACAGTCTATGCTAACACATTTTATGAGACTGTAATTGTAATGTGCGATATAGTTTGAAATAAAGTTTTGAATGAAGTTCCCAAATCACTGAAGAAAATCTGAAAAACCCATCCTCCAGCTCTTAGATACTTAAGTTATGGATCCAGAGAAGGAACAGTAATACTTAGAAAAGATAGAATTTGTCTAAAATAATTTAGATGTCCAGCATATTTATTGTTAGCTCAAAAGTACCTGCTTTGACAGAATATAGTAAGCATTAAAAGTTCATTATAAACAAAGGATAACCTAAAATTGAAATCTCCATTTTTCCAAGCAGCTTTAGAAGTCCCAACTAAATTTAGATATGTCACTGTTTCGAGGTGACTTAATACACGACTACTCTGTAACAACATTAACCAGGATGCACATAAGAAAAATAACAGTAATCTCTAAGGATAAGACGTGCTTCAGAAGACTCAAAGTGTGAAAAACATCTCAAAACAAAACAAAACAAATCCCTAGATGGGCCTGATAACACCCAAAGAAACCTTTGCAACAGACTTATTAACATGACAGTCAAATGAGTTCTAGATGTTGAATCTCAAATAAATCCACAAGATCTATGCAGTTCTGTAAGCTGCACAGTAAAATGAACCGGTCTTGACATTTCTTACTACCAGAGACTAGAAATTATGAAAACTTAGGCACAATGATATCAAATGATTTGGAAAAGATGGGTTTGATTTTTCCAGACTGGAAGTTATGTAAACATTGGGACTTCACCTTTTTGTGCAGAGATATAAAACAGGGCAGAAGCATAAGAAACACGAGAATGAAATCTGAAGATAAGAATTTGCCAGTAGCAACTTCTACTTTCAGCTCTCATTTCATACTTTTTCCTGGTTCGAAAGGCTCTTTTACAGCTATTATTAAAAAAAAAAAAAATACATTATTTACTGAGATTTTGTGTCCAAACTCATTCAATGAGTATGCTTAAGCTCTTAAAACAGCTTAATTCCAACAAACACAAAGTAGGCAATAACAACAAGTGTAAGAATAAAGCAGTACATTAAAATCAACAACACACTTAAATATGTTCCCAAGGTGATAATGGGAATGCTAAGGCTGATTTCTTAACTGACCTTTTATGATGGTAGTGCTAAGCAAGAGCGAAGAAATTCCAAACACCTTAAGCACACCTACTTACTCTTATTGATTAGTTAGAACAGAACTTGACTGCCTCAAAACCAGTACTTGATGCTTCAGAACAGTTTTGCAATAAAAAGTGAGAAAAGACTACAGAACACATTTTCATGTGCAAAATAAGGATGCATACAGGTTTTGTTCAAGAACCTAGGTCACAAAGGGGAAAATTCCAAGTCTCCATTAGGAGAAAGAAAAAGACTTCAGTTCTAACAAATGGACAGTAACAGGTCTGCCAAAACTACCTGCATCTGACAACCTCTTCTGCAGAGCTTTTATATGGTGAGCTAACATCAGGTATGAAATCACCAAGCACACTGACAGAAAACATTTGATAGAAGCCTTCTGCCAGGGTATGACAGTGCAACTACAAAACAAAGTCAGTATGGAGGAGGTGACACAAGCCACAGGTGAGTTCTGTCAGATCCCATCCCAGTGTATCTCTTCTCACGGCTCTAAGCCAAGAGAGTGGTAGACTTACAAGTTTGTTCCAGAAATCTCCAGGAGAAGCAGACAGTTCTCCTCACTTTCTTAAGTGCTCAGGGTAACATCAGCACACATAGCTAGCACCTCAGAAGAAAGAACAACTTTGAGACATGAGAGGACAGATGTGGACAGTTTTGAAGAACTGCTCTGCTAAATATCAGGGCTTGAAGTCAACAAGTTATTTTCCTTCCTCCTTAAGTTTCATGTTTGAAACACAGAAAGGAATGAAAAAAAAAAAGGAATCAAGGAACATGTCAGCTTTAAGAAACAAGCACAAAAGGAGGTAGCACATGTTAAAAGATATCAAGCTACAAAGCACAAATGCAGATGAATCAAGAATTGGCAGCAAGCTAGTACCACACATCTAAGATGATGGCCTCAAAAACAATGACATTCTTTAGAGCAGAAAACAGACTGGGAACTAAGAAATAGCTATTAGATATTTACTGAAAATCTATGCAAGAAATAGGAACAAGTTCCATCCAACAAAATCATTCCAAAAAAAAAAGAGTTGGGTTGTTTGGAGCACAGCATTTAAACTCGGTCATGGGCAACACAATAGCCATTAGAGGCCTTGCTTTTGCTCTGTTCTCACTAATGCAACTTCAAGAGTCAAAACACTGTAAGAACACGGATATTCTGCTAGCCTGATGGGTTGAGCCCAAGGAGTGAGAGGAATTTGTTGTAAGGTCTTCTTAAAGAACTTACACAAAGATATTGTAAAATAACATACTGCTGAAACCTGCCAGTTCTTCTCAACTGGGGAATTTAAAAGCACATTTTGAAGAAATCTTTAAAAAAAGAAAAGCACGATTCTGTAGTTGCTTTCTAAAACTCCCTCAAGCTTCCTAAAATCTCAGTTTCCATAATGCTAGAGACACTTATTTCATTAATCAAGATTAAATTGTTGTGATCTATTTCTACTGCATCCTTATTAAATACCTGTCTGGCGATCGTCTTGACCAACGTCCTCTGTCAGATTCTGCAAGAGATAGGAATGAATACAGTTTAATAAGACCATAATCTCCATTCTTCAGTAATCTTTTAACCTTTACTCCATAGTAATATTTATTTTCACTATTTAAGGAGCACTTAGCTGAAACTGCAGAGGCTTTTTGTTTTGGGTTTGTATTTACCAAAACAATTATACTTGCAAATGTATCTAAAAAGCTCAAGGATAATCTGCAAGTAATCTGAAAAATAGTTTTAAACACTTTTTTAAATTCAAAAACAAACATCTGAAGAGTGGAAGTAACTATGCAATGAATGGGCAATTTTGCAGTGTTTAAAAAAAAAAAAAGCCTATAAATGCCGTATTAGAAAATCTGAATTCAGACTTTACCACAGTAGTGGCATTGCTTATGGCTAAACAGTCATACATATGCCCAAAAAAAGAACTGGTTAATCTCAGCTGGAATCTTGGAAACAAATTTTATATTTATTTATTTATTTATTCCCCTTAGGAAATGTCTTTTCCACCACATTTGCAATGTCCAAACAGAAGGTGTAAGTATAATAAGGATTGCCATCATCTGATCATCTAGGAAAACTTGTCTGGGGAAAAAGCTTCAAATCCAGTGTTGCACCAAACATGGCTAAAACTCTACTCTGAACCTTGGTGTATAACCTTTCAGCAGTATTTACTGTTTATTGCATTTCCCAGATTCAAAACCCACAGCCTCTCAGCCAAACAGGCAGTGATAGTTCGTAGAAGTGCAATCACTAAAGGATTTCAACCACAAAAAACATTCTGACATATTGCCCTAGCAATTCCACCAAGAGAAAATGGCAAGTCATTACCAGCCTATTGAGAGTGTGGTAAATCTTGTGAATATTTGCCAGTGTTGATAGGTGAGAATTCAGTTGAAAATCTAGAGGGGGGAAAAAAAAAAAAAAAGTTTAAACTTCTTGGTTTCCAGCTGTAGCAATTGAGATCTTCATAAATTCCAGTAATTCAATCAAACTATGACCAGACTATAAAACTAAAGCCAACCATTTTTCAGCACCAACATTTTCAACACGTAATTAAGTCAAATCTGCAGAAGAAATCCTACATATGCATTCTTCTTAAGGCATGGATGATATCCAGCAAAACAGAACTATACCTAAATACAAAACTATATTAAATGTGATAAATTCAAATCATTTACAACTTTCATCCTTAAGATGAAGAATGGTTATACAGAGTTTCCATGTTACTCACCCTTCCTCTGCCATCTACTCCAAAAGCAATTTAATTATCATCTAACATTCTAAAATGACCACTGAAAACACTGGTTTTTAAAGATGATGAAACAAGTACTTGTCTTTATACTCATTTCCTTGCAAAATGAAATTACTGGAACACATACAACTGAAACATGACTTCTGCATAATGAACTATAAGTCACAATATAGCAGTTATGACAAAGCCAGTAGAACCCAAAATGAGGAACTGACACTTCATGAAAGTAGCCCTAACATAGATATTGACTTTGCTTCCTTATATCAGCTGAGGCAAACTCAAGTGTTTATTTGTGAGACAAAGAGACAAGCTGGTCCTTCTCTGTTTCATTAAATCACCTCTTTTTGCTAGAAACAAGTCCAGAACAAAACTAGATAAGTAATTTACAAAAAAGATCCACTTTGATCCAGTCAGAGAGCATGCAGAAACCAGCACGACTCTCAGAAGCTGGGCACAGAGCAGCTGAGAGACATCAAACCAGTACAGAATACTTCCATTTAAACCAAAAGCAAACTGGCAGCCCTGCTGAAACTTGGGCAGAAGAGAACACTGACAACACAGACACACATCCCATTTGGCAAGCAAAACACTGCAAGCAGAATGCAACTCTGCATGCCTGGTGTCACTGCTGTGTGCTAATGGCTGCAGTGCTTCTGCCAGCAAATATGGCTTTCTCCAGTTCCTCCTAAAAGATACAAGTAAGGAAAAAATGTAATTCCCACATTTTATTTCAAGAAGATGCTCCCAAAATACACTGAAAATGACCCAGGATCTAAGGATAAGCAATCTGCATTAAACAGCAGATCCTTGGGACAGTGAAAATGGCAAACTGAAGAAGCACACTTGTTGCACACGTCAGTACATAATTCTCTCAATGTGCTGAATTAAAAGAGATATTTCAAGGAATCGCAGGTTCTATTTATTGTCTTATCTGGAGAGTCTCATTTCACCAATAATTGCTTATTTCCTACCTTCTACTCCCCCATTCCCCACCACAGCAACACAATTTCTGTAAGTCAGTTACACCAGAGATGGAATTTCAAACTTCAGATATATTTATCTATACCAAGACAGAAACAGTCTGTCTCCTCTTACTGGAGAGGAGCTGGGGGTGCAGAGAGGGGAAGACAGGTTAAGAGTTATTCTGAGAAGAGCAAAATTAAAATGAGGAAAGGTGTTTTTGCTAGCTGCCAGCCCAGACGGAGCTCCTCAGAACACAAACATTCCTGTTTCCCCTGTTGTAAAGCTTTAGATCTACAAAGAATGCAGGTCTTTAGAGAAACCCGTGATATCTGGAACCATCAAGTGGCTAAGCAAATTTTTCTTCTAAATAAATATTAAGCAGTAATTTTAGATAGTATCTTTAACAACAATAGGAAAAAAAGTATTCTACAACGAGGTTTAACTCTACTAGGCACTGTCTTGGAAATAAAGCATTCCTAGGCACTTCAAAACACAGCATTTACACCAGGAGGTTTCACACATCCATTGGAAACAGTTTACAACTTTAAACTGTTACTTCAGTAAACCTTACACAATTATGATGGCCTTGGAGGAGCTGCAGCAATGTATTTTAGAGCTCTTCCATGACAGGCATCACACCTTGGCTGTGCACAGACTGGTATATCCACATGAATACTAAGGCTTCTAGAACAAAACAGGAATCCAAAGTTTTGTCTCTCCACAGGGGACACTTCCAAAATGGGGCTGTGATCCAAAACCAAAAATAAGCTGCTTTGTCAGCTATTGGTATAGAAGCAAACATGAGTGGCAGCCAAAATAATTGGGAAATTTAATTACAGCTCAAGTTCCCTTTTGAACGTGGTCACAGCGTTTGTTGTATCCACACCGTAAGCAACATGCACACAAAGTATTCCATAACACTGAGAAGCCATACTTCGAAAAAACTGCTTTTCAATGAACAGAATCTGAAAAATACTCCCTCCCACACTCTTGTGATACCACTCAGAAAGCCAGGAGAAGACACAGTCACACAAAAAGCACTGCTGAGCAGCTAGCTGCAGCAGGGCACCTCAAGGCACTCCATCAGCTGCCCAGCCAGGTGCACCTCCAGGAGCTCTGCACCCAGCAGTAGCTGGTACGGGTTCCACGTGAAGGAAGTCGGCCTAGGTGAAGTCATCTGTCATCTTAACACAAGAGTTTTGTGGCAGGGAAGGTGCGGGTTGGACAGAAGGAAACATTTGTTCTCAGAAAGAGTGGTGAGGCATTGGATGGGCTGCCCAGGGAGGTGGTGGAGTCACTGTCCCTAAAGGTACTCAAGAACTGCATTGATGAGGGATGTGGTTAGTGGGCACGGGGTGATGGATCAATGGGTGGACTAGGTGATCATAGTGGTATTTTGCATCCTTAACAATTCCAACTTTCTATGATTCTATTCTGGTTTTATTACTGCAGGAAAGGAAAAACAACCTGGGATCAAGTGGAGGAAAGCTGCTTGTTTCAGGAACACTGAAGAAAAGACATGTGATGGTACAAACACTAAGGGGAATGCATCAAACAAACTAACACAAATATACGTGCTTGCTTTTCTTGCAAATGCTAGCCTATCTTTAGCAATGGACTGAAACAATGGAAATCCCAAATGCTATTAAATAGTTTGAAATAACCCACAACACAACAACCAAGGAAAAAAAAAAATCTGGGTAAAGTAATTGCAAATCCAGCCAGAAAGGAAAGAAATGCCAGAACCAGCCTCGTAAAATGGAGCTTCACCCTTATCCACAGTTCAACGTTAAGAACAAGTGCTAATGTCTGGGTTATTTAACCAGTCCAGTCACATACAAATTAACTGGAGAAAGCAAAAAGATTAAAAATAAACTTTAAAATATCTTAATATTAAAATTTACACCACAGACCTGACAGTTATGGAGAAGCAAAGGAGAGAGCAGCTGGATGGGCATTTTTCCTTAACACACTACGATAAAAGTAGCTCGACATCCTTCATTGAGACAAATTTAAGAAATACAATGAAACACAACATAGTCTATATCCCCTTCCTCCCACCCCATTCCCCCCTAAAACCCTCAGTATATATTTTATATATAAGCAACTGACAGAAGTGAATGGAAGCTGCATATTTTCTACCTGAAATGTCAAATTAAAATCCATTAAATCACATTTTCAGCAAAAAAAAAAAAAAAAGACTAATATAATTTGTATTACAGGAAACCACGTGCTGCCACACTATTCAAATGAGACCACAAATGAATACCTAGAAAGAGTATTTCCAACTCCGTGCCCACCCACACACAGCACGTACCTGCCTGACACCTGTAGCTTATTTCCTGCTGTTAAAATTATCACTTCAAAGCTCTGACAAACCACAGCCATGGGGTGCACCATCACCTACCACCAACCTGCACCAGCACCAGATCAGACCATCAGGAGGCTCTTCCGCTAAAAGCTTCTAGATAATCTCAGCAAACAGGAAATCTCTAGTAGCAGTAGGTCTAAATTCTAACATTAACTGTTTAAAAATATCATGCCAGACAGACATGACACATAAATGCCACAGATGCAACTCTGCATTAAAAACTTAAGACTGGAAGGAGTCATAGCAATTTTTATGACTGCAAAGATTTATCCAACAGTACAAATGCCGTCATTTGCTAAAAGCTTCTCAGAAAACAATTAGACAGAAACACATACTGGGCAGACTCATGCCATGAAAATTAGAATGGAATGTTACAGCCTTTTATTTATTTATTTATTTAATACAGTTCCTGGCTTCAAACAACAGAAATGGAGAAAACTTGTAGCAATAGGAGAAACATGAGTCTAAAGTACCATCTCCCTAACTGGTTTTGAATAAACCTTACTTATCCAATAAAAGAATCATGTAATCATTATGAACTACACCATAACACAATGTTGTGCTCCCTGATCTGCTTACAGAATTATCCTAATGGCACAACAATTTATACTGACCAATGAGCTCAGATGTTCAGATCTGACGCCTATGCTTGGTGGAAGCCTTCAGTACTTACAAGCAGAAAGTAGAATTTCTACATTCGAGTGTAGAAAACAGATGAAAAACGTGCATCGGTTCTGTCTTCATTTACAGGAAAACAACACACCTAAAGACAGAGATCCCCAAGTTCCGTACAATAAGCACATGGAGCAGCAGGAACTGACACTGCATTCCTCTCCAAGGGAGGATGGAGTCACTTTCAGAGCCCACAGCCGACTCGAGGCCACCTTAAACAAAGCGACCAACTTGGACTCCTCCACGGCACTTGGGTACAACAGGTGTTGGCTCCACAACTTTTACAAGAGAGTTACAGTACAGTTTTTGTTCTGAGACCTTTGCAAGATTGTTACACTTTTGTCTCACCACTCTTAACCAACCAGAAAGTGAGAGAAAATGCATGGTGTTACAGATCCCTACAGCCTTGTCACAAAGTCCCAGCCAGAAAGAAACACGCTACCTTTATTCCCACACAGGGACTTCCTTGAATATCACAGAATTACAGAATGGCCTGGGTTGAAAAGGACCACAATAATCACCTAGTTTCGACCCCCTGCTATGTGCATGGTCGCCAACCACCAGACCAGGCTGCCCAGAGCCACATCCAGCCTGGCCTTGAATGCCTCTGGGGATGGGGGCATCCATGATTCAGAAAGAAAGCACAAGTGAATTCCTGCCTGGAGTGTGAGGGCTCCCAATTAAATGGAAGAGAAGCAGGCTGAGCCCTCCTGGCTGTAGTGCCATGCTGCAGGGCACAACCCCTGCAGGCACATGTCACCACAGCTCTGAACTCAATAGCCAGCACTGCTGATGCCAGCACAGCACATGTGAAAGCTTGCACGCGTCTCCCAAAAACTACACCCTAAAACATCCTGAAGCAAAACAGTGGTTCACGCTATTAAAATAAAGCCCTGACAACAAAACGTGGCTGAAATGACAACACACTGACGTATGCTTATCTTTAAGGGTATCAACGCAAACCTTCGCCGCAACATTTGGTATCACATCAGCAGTCACTCACCCTACTGGTAAGAAACACATTGTGAAACTGCTGCATGCTCTGCAGGTGGGGAAAGGGAAAAGCACTAATCTTACCTTCACAGGAACCAATCCTTCTGTTACCCAGGCATGTAATAAGCACCCTGACCTGGAGGTTTGTTTACAGAAAGAGCTACTGAGGTTTAAAGTTCATTGAGAATTTCGGAGCAATTTAAGCAGCAGACATGTTACATAGCTGTTCCTTTCCTCTGAATGTCCATTTATCTTTCATTTAATTGGAACAAATCAGAGCTACGCTATCATATACACTTTAAAATAAACTCTGCACGCTGGCTCATGTTTTGTTTTGGTTTTTAGCCAAAGATCTAACACTGTGTGCATTTATGGTGTAATACATCTGTTTCTGTTGCTGCAAATACCACAGCTTGTGTGCCCACTAAATGTGCCTGATAAGCCTTCCTAGAGGAGATTCTTGTCAGAATATCATAGAAATGGAACGGCCATACACAGATGGAAAAAAAATGAATAAAGCGGTGTGCAATTACATCTTTTTTAAACCTATTTCTAAAGCGTACATTACAAAATCAAACAGTATTTTAGTGGTCTCATGCTCCTGACGTCATGAGCAGGACAGAGGAAATGCAGCCATGAGGCATTTAATACAGAGCTAGCCTGCACACGTTTGCTGCAGTGTACTCATCCACTCTCTTACTCTGGCATCAGATTCGTTCCAAAATACGTCAATGAGTTAACTTTGTGTCACTGGATGCTATGGCCACAGCACAGACTGCCAGCACTGCTCCCAACTTCATGCCAGATTAGGTATCATTTGCCATCCTACAAAGGGTATAAAGCTAATAAAACTTTGCGTCTTGTGCTCCAGCTAATTCAGCAGAAATGCAACCCTGGTATGCACTGCTAGGATGTCCGGCACGACACGGATCAGTACATCAGGATGACACTGCAGCAGCCTACAAACAGCTACACCAGGCACAAGCACTGCTGTCCCAGCTGCTTGCTCCTCTCTTCTCTGCCAAAAGTTACAGACCCCACAGCTCTGCCAGCAGCACAGGTCATGGGCATGTTCCCTAATCCACTGCAGGCAAAAACCTACTGTGTTGGTTGAGCCAATTTAAGGAATTGGCAAGAGCTAACCCAGATGCATTTGATTGATGGATTAGAGAGTTCTCTTCTAAAGCCCTGCACCAGCAGAGCCATGGAAGCTGTAAGCTTCAGCTATGAGCTGCAGCAGTGGCTGTGCCCTCGCACACCTGCAACAAATGGCATTGGAATACGGCTCTAACAGCAGCGTATGTTTTAAAATCAAATAAAAATCACTGCATGAACTGGATGTGTTTTGTTGCTTTTTTTTTTTAATCTATTTTTCAGCCATAATGAGAAATTCTGTTTAATCTCAGGTTTACACTTTTAAGTAAAATGTCTAAAATGGACAATACATGAAAAGCACTTATATGAGCAAGCACTTATATCTGCAAGTAGGTACTTTTAAAATGAGGCTTCTACTTTAAGTCGTGAGCAGCATTACTTCTTGCAAAAAGACACACATCCCCACCATTAAGGGCTCTAATACCTAAATTGAATGCAAAAGGTGAGAGTTTGCCTAACATGTACCCTATTTCCCAGCTCTCTGCTTTCCATAAAGCAGGTTATAAAAATCAAGTATGATTTTCTCTTCTGCTTGAAGAGGCAAATAAATGAACTGGGATGTAATGATGGGTTAGCACAAGTTACCCAGACAAAAACAAATCAAGTGCTAAAATTATACGAATAAAATCCCATCCTGATACAAAATAATAGAGAAATAGTGAGAGGAAGGCTATTTTCTTGCCTTATTTAGCTTATTGCCTTTCATTGACTTACTGCCTTGCATTTAGAAAGCATCTTTGATCACACTGATTGGAGCTGCAAGAAACTTTTAAGAGAAGAGGGGAATTGGAAAGTTGTGCTTCTCATATAATGTGGAAAAAAAACAGTCATAGAAAAACTGAACAAAAATGTATTAATGGAATAGAGAGGATCAAAAGGAAGACTCAATAGAAACATTAATTCTTGTTTCAAGCATTTCCACAGTGGAAAAAAAGAAAAGGAGAGGAAAATAAATCTACAGGTAAGGATACAAAGGAAAATTCCTATCGAAAATACCACATAGACACATAGGCACTTCAAGGCTTTGCCATGTACTGTAGTGAAAGATGGAAACTGGGGCAAGGGACCTTTTGAAGGAGAAGACAGCAACAGCTGAAGCATGAGCAGCAGTACTCTGTGTGCGCTACGCAGAGAAATTAGCAACCACCAATCACCGCACCACTTCCAGCACCCTCCGGTAGGGAGTGCTGGAGCAGCTGCAGCTGCAGCCCACAAGTGCGTAATACAGACCTGCACCTTCTGGCTTTTAGACAGAGGATACCGCAAAGGGAGCAAACAAAAGGCACATTCTAGAAAAAATATCCTATTTCCAACAGGCAGCTGTTTCTGCTTTAGCGGGAGCCTCCGATACCACCACGTAATGATAAACATAAAGGTAGAACAAATCCGGGCTGCTGAAGGCATTACATAACGTCACCGTGTGCGGGCTCAGCGCCTCCCAGCCCAGTTTCCCTCTCAGGGGAGCACCGAGGGCTCGCGAAGCCCAGGCCCGCTGACGCGCTGCCCTCGCAACGCCCGGCGCCCACCGCCCTGCCCGGCAGCGCGGCCCCCTCTCGCCGCGCAGGGTCGCAGCCCCCGCTCGCAAAGCTCCGCAGCGGAGGGCGCCCCGGGGCCGTGACTCCCAACACCCCGCCCCCCCCCCCCCGGGCGGCTTCACAGCACCGGGAGCACCTGAGGGAGCGCGGCCGGGAGCGCCGTCCCGCAGACGAGGCCCTCCCAGCGCCCCGCGCCACCCCCGGCGCCGTGACCGGGCCCGGCCCGGGTGGGGGAGAGGGGCTCCGCTCGGCCCCGGAGCCGCGAACGCAGCCCGCCGGGGGGCGGGGCTCGGGGCGCCGCGGTGGCTGCCGGGAGTTGTAGTCCGCCGGCCCCCCCGCCCCCGGCCCGCCCGCGCGGGGCAGCGGCGGAAGAGCCTCCACCTCCCACAATGCGCCGTCCGTTCCCCCCTCGCAGCCCGTTTCTCCCGCACTGGCCCGAAGGAACCGCTCCGCCAACGGCCCCCATCCGTTCACGCACCTCTCCCGCGGGGCAGCGCCGCCGCCGCCCGCCTACCCCCGCCCCCTCCTTCCCTTCGCGCCGCCGCTCCCCTCGAGCCGCCCGCGGCCCCCGGCCCGCCGCTCTCCCAGCCGGGCCGGGGAAACTGCGTCATAGCCTCCGAGAGCCGCACGGCGCCGCTTCTGCCGCCCCCAGCGCCGCACGCCCCTCCCCGCCCGGCCCCTCCCGCCCGCCCGGAGCCCGCCGTCCCCGGCCCGCCTGCCGCCCTCCCCGCGCCGACTCGGCGCCCTCCCCCGCGAACGAAAGGCGCCGCTCGGCCGCGCCGCCCCAATCAGGTGCGGAGGAGCCGAGCGGGCGGCAGGGCCCGGCGGCGGGCTGGTCAGGCCAGGGCAGCTGGGGAGTGGGCGAGGGAGCGCGGCGCAGCCCGCCGCTACTCACTGACAGCGGCGGCATCCGAGTGCATTTTCGTGCGGCGCACACACGGCCCTGCCCGGCCCGGCTCCCGCTGCCCCTCTCCCAATCGCAGAGCCCAGGCACGGCCGCCCCCCGCCCCGCCCGCCGGCGGCACCCATTGGCTCGGGCTCCTCGGGGTTCTGCTCTCCTATTGCGTCAGGCTCCTGCCACTCCCCTTCTGCCCGCCCCGCACCGCCTCCCTGTCCGGCTCGCGCCCTCCCATTGGGTTAGCGGCAGAGCCAACCCCGCCTCCTTTCATTACGATTGGGCGGTATTGCTGGCAATCTTTTCTGGTCTTGAAAGCGCGTGCAACGAACTCCACTTTGTGTCAGCCGCGCCTCCGATTGGCTGAGGAACAGGAGGGCCGCGCCCACGGCCCCGTGCGATTGGTCCAGCAGGGTGGAGGGCGGGGCCTCCGCCGCGAGGGGCGGTGCTGCGGGCGGAGCTCCCTCGGGCAACGCCGGCAACGCTTCGCAGAGCCGTCGGCGTACGAGGGGTGGTTGATCGCCTTCGTGAACCGCCTTGGTGGCTGGGGGAGGCGGCTTCGGCGAACCGCGACCGCTTTCTCGAGCCTTTCCTGCCGGTCCGAGCCCAGGCTCTGCCTTTCCGCCTCGCCTTAGCTGCGGCGATCGATAAGCGAGCGCACGTGACGCGCTGCCCAAGAACCGCAGCGAGGCGGGGAGGCTCCGGCCGGGACCCCGCTCCTCGGCGGGTGCTCCGCGCCTCTGTGCGCTCAGCCACCCGCCTCCCCCCGCAGGAACGCCAGGGAGCAGCTCCGGGCGCTGAGCGGGAGGAAGGCAGCCGGAGGGCGCTGCGGCTCGGAGCTTACGTCCTTCCAAGGGACGGCCCGGCTGCACCGCGCTGCTCCATATTGCAGCACCGCTGAAAGGAGAGTGCGCGGCCCTGCCTCGGCAGAGAAGAATAGAAATTACCCACGCAAAAATACGCGTGTGCTTCCGGAGGTTAAGTTAAAAGAAAGTCAAGGGCCATCCTTAAGGTAGTTGTCACTTAGAGGCAGGCCGTTAGCATGCAGCCTTCGGTTAATTGCTCACACGGTTGGTTTTTTTTAAACGACCCCTAACGACTCGGTGAAGCAGTGAGACCTTCCTGTCTTCCCCTGCCCTGTTCACTGAGCAGAAAACTGAGTAAGAGTAGGTGATCTTTGAAGAGGCAATTCGTTCTAAGACACGGGAAGAGCCCACTGACTGAAATTCCAAGGAGTTAGAAAACAAGAAGTATTTCTTTAGACCCTCCTGCCGCTATCTATAATACTATTCCTCCTTCCATCACTTTACAGTACTGCCTTTGTATAAAAGAAACGTGTACGATAGCTTAAAGCAGCCCAAAGCCCTAAGTGCGTTTCACTTCTCAGCTCTGATGCCCCGCATGCCAGACATTCACACCTTTGTATGTCATCTCAATGGCTTTTACCCAGTAGGAGCACCAAGTTGTAATTCAGCTGATCTGTTCCAATTCTGGTCTGAGGAACAACTCCTTTAGGAGTGCCTGTTCGTCACACTGAAGTACGTACACCATTGGTTCAGAATAAAACAACATTCTCTCTCGTACATGCACACCAATCTTCTCTCAACTCTCATGCAGCTGTAAACTGATAAATAGCTAAAGAAAGCATCTCATACAAAAACTGGACAGTTTTGTCTTTCTATCTGGACAGTTTATTTTGACCCTAGAAAGGTTTAGGATCCCCCCCTCCCCCAACTTACATTAGTCTAAAATGTAATATTTAGCTTTACAAATCTTTCCTTAGACTATAGCCTCCTGCTATTCACAGCTGTAAAACACACACCACTCAATGTGACAAACAAAAGTTCAAAATATTTTTGAATACTTGAATGCCCAAGTATAATCTCTGATCCATAAAACTAGATCTGCAAAGAAATCCATAGGGAAAAACAAAAGAGACATTGTTTTCCACTTCTGCCTGCCAAACAATGGAATGTGTGCTGCAGCCAGAAAAGGCCAGTCCCACAAGAACCGGCCCATTATACCACATACCTTCACTCCAAACTCAAGAAGGTACAAACCTCCCCTTTGTTACCATGCAGTGTAAAAGCCTCCAGGCAGGGAGATATTACGTCAGCAAGCCCATATTTATTTCCAAGTCCATCTCATTTCTTTACATCTGAGTTTACAAAACAGAAATACTTTACATAAAAGCACACCCATTATGTCATGATTCATCTAGCATTCTCCCAAGGACAGACATGGTTTAAAGGAGTTCCTCTTAATCTTAACTCTTAATCCTCCCAGCATCATTTGTATCAATACCAGTTGGACAGTTAGATAGCTTGCAACTGGTAGATCAAAGAGCAAGACTGCCCCTGCCCCACAAAAAAGGTTGTCTGGTTGATTTAGTTTGTTTTTACCACCAGATCAGTATCTTCAATATCTTGATACAGCTCCCATCCATGCATACAAATGTTCCCATCAGCACCCAAAAGAGGAATACTTAACCATATTTAACCAAGAACTGGAGAGGGGCAGGAAATGCATCTACCAATTTACATGCTGCTAGGTCCAACTTAAAACTGCATTCACTTTCAAATGCCTTCACAAAGTGAAAGTGCGTTTTTTTTTTTCCCCAAGGAAGACTGTTGTTTACCTTTCTATGTTTGTGTTGCTGTATGGGAGCTGCTGAATCACAGCCTGAACCTTTGATTAGCTATCTGAGGCAAGCAGTAGGTCAGCCCTGGGAGCACAGGTGAAAGCAGTTCACCTGTACTGCAGGAAGGGGTGGAGCCAGGCTCCACCTCTCCAGACCCATTTAAGTGCTGACTACGAGGGAGGATCTCTTCTGAGAGATCCACTGCTTTGGAGCCCTTTGCAGCGAGCCCTCTGCATGGGTAAGCGTTTCTCCTATTTTTTTCTTTGTTCCCCTTGTGCCTAACTTTATTGGTTTATTTTCACACCTTGACTATACATCTATTTTTGACTGTACTTTTCAATTATATTATTTTTTCCTTGATTGTACAGTTGCTTTTTTTTAAAGTTTTTAATGGTAATCACATGAAAAAACACCATAGATTGTGAAAAATACTGGTTGATGTGTAGAGAGAGAAAAGCAACTCTCAGGTTTGTTTTTTTTTTCTCCAAGGGTTAACAAATTCAAAACTGCTCAAATCACTATCTCCCAAATACCTGTGGTCACCTTGCCTTACTTAGAAATAAACTTGAAGTCTCATTTCAGGCACCACAATCACAAATCAATATGTGTTTTTCAAGTCAGAGAGGGGAAGAGAACCGCACTGAAAATAAAAACATTAACATAGCTGAACTTGCTAAATCTTAACAGCAAATTATCAACAAAGCACGTTATAGGGCATTGTAAGAGATGAGAAGTTGTCAATCAAGAAACCCAGCAATCACAGTTCTGAATCATTCACAGATATGAAAAAGTCACTGATACCCAACTTAATACAAACAGCTTTATATAATGCTTCTGAAAAAGAAATTCGTTTTCAAAACTGCAATGAAACATTTCAACTGTGTGTTATTCTTGTACATACCGTACCTACTCTGTCAGCAGAACAGCTACTGATCAGGGATAGAAGAGGACCTCAGGTGGCAGAAAGCAGCAGCTGCAGATTATATAACTGCTTTCAAGACACTCCTCAAGTAACTCAGCTCACATTAGCTGCTATGTCCCATGAAATCATACTACACTCCTTGCTACTTACTTTACAGATGTGTGACTTTGACCCTAAGGGCCCTCCTGCTACACCACACAAACAGATGTAATATTCATTTCTTCAGGGCAGTTAGTACCTCGTATTTAAATCCTTAAATTGGATTTCTAGTTTCCTTCAACTTCAGTTTGAGATTCTTAAAATGATCTGCTTAACTAGTAATTAGAATGTTTAAGCAGCCAAGCTCTGAATTTCTGTCTAAACCCTGGAAGTACTTCAAATCAACCAGCACCTCTGTCTGCGCCCACAAAGGTCCCTTCCTTTAAGAGCACCTGAATGTTTTCTGCGTCCTGTTTTGGTGAGCTACATCTGCCCCCTATAGCAGAACCAAACTCATTTATTTTACTAACAAGTCCAGCTAAAAACTGAAGGGTGCTTCCAACTTTGTTTTAGTAAGCTTGTAGGTGCAACACACCTGAAAATAGGAAGTAAAAACTTCAGATCTTCAGCCCAAGAGGTCTGACCTGCATCTCCCAGGTCTCAGGGTGCTCTGTCACAATCCCTGGACTACTGCTTCTGAAGCTGAGCTTGCTGTTCACATATTAATACCCAAGTCCAGGGCCCGAAGTGGAAATGTACGTACAATTACACTCAGAATTTTTTCTCTCATACTTTAGAGACCTCCTTTCTTATTGTGAGGTACAGACTGTTAGGCTCCTGACAAAATGTCTCTTCCTGTATACCCCTAGAAACTTTAATCTACACAGAATATCAGGGAGGATGGAATTAGAAGTACCACCAAATGCACTATTTGGAAATCATAGCAAGGCCTGGGTTGAAAAGGACTACAACGATCATCTAGTTTCAACCCTCCTGCTATGTGCAGGGTCACCAACCATTAGGCCAGGCTGCGCAGAGCCACATCCAGCCTGGCCTTAAATGCCTCTGGGGATGTGGCATTCACAACCTCCTTGGACAACCTGCTCCTAGAGCTTTTGCTGACAGGAAAAAAAATCAAGTATTTAGAAAATAAAACATGGTTATTTTATACATTTTATCTTTCCATGCTATCTCTGAAGGTACAATCGAAGACACCCACATACATTCTATTTCATAACATATTACCTTATGAAAGCTGAGATGAAAAGAGTATCATTAGAAAACAGCAAGATCAGTCACATGCCCCAGCAGCAGGACCTGTTCTAGCACATTTCTTTCATAGTTTGAAGCATTGATTGCAACTAAGAAACGTGTTCCACATTTTTCTAAACTAATCAGATGAAGGGGATTAGAACAACACAAAGTTTCAAGGGCAAATCAAGTGTAACTTTAGCTTCTAAATTCTAACTGCAGAAGCACTATACAGATCACAGTCACTGCTTCTCTTAGTCATTCTGAGATAATAATCCAGCATTGACATATAACTGATACACATTACATTTGCATGTAGCATGATATTTAGACATTGTGAGGTATGAAAGTACCAGCATTACATTGCATAAGCTACTCAAAGGAACAGAGTATTTAAAACTGAGGTTTTATGCATGTCTATATGAAGATTTCTAATGGGGAGAATGTTTCTAAATCCCAAGAAAAGCCATTCAAGTAGTATGTACAGACCATTACACAGAGAGATGACATATAGTCTGATCTGCTACTACAAGTCATACTTTGGAGACTGACTTGATGAAAAACGCCCTGATTCTGTTTCTAATTGTTAAAAAAAGGAAGTTTCAAGCTTTTATGAGTAGTATGTCCTTCATCTCACATGAATAAACTGTTCATATTACACAGTATCTGTAGAGTTAGACTGTGGAAAATAACAAGTAACGTGGCAAGCTAATGTTATGTTTTGTACAGGCTGTGGAAAGGCAAACCTGTGTCTGGACATGAGTCAGAGCTAGCATCAGAGCACGCTGCAGAGAAGTGAGCATACTCTGTACTGCTGTGCAATGTTGGTGCCAGTACCTGGTGAAGGCTGTGAGAAGAGACTGGCTGCTGGCATTTGCAGATGAAAACTACTGTAAGCA
This sequence comes from Perdix hodgsoniae, assembly GCA_035772895.1. Classification (NCBI taxonomy): domain Eukaryota; kingdom Metazoa; phylum Chordata; class Aves; order Galliformes; family Phasianidae; genus Perdix; species Perdix hodgsoniae. Next base: position 16,433,728 of record JAPSGF010000002.1, on the reverse strand, counting down.
TAGGGAATAGAAATTACAACCAACTTTTCTCCCTTCGCAGAAACTGCATTATAGTGAGCGTGATTTAAGAAAAGAAAAAACTTCCATGCTGTGTTCACATAAATGTCATAGAACAATAGCTATTCAGAGGTACCTCATGCACTTTGTAAAAACATTGCAGCATCTGATATCTTGTTAAAGTCTGTAAGAATAACAGTTTTCACCAATACTGTATCAGTCATCCGCAAATCGTCCTAAAACAGCATTTTTTTTTTTAAGAACATAATGTAGAATGAAAAGTAAAAAAACATCTACACATTCAGAGTTTTTGCATATCTCCTAATTAAAAATAGCCTCATTTCTACTTTGGAAAAAAAAAAGGCAGCCAAGTTTGGTACTGTAATAGCAACAGAAATACAAAGTGCAGCATGTCTCAGATTAACTTCACTCCCACATTATTTTGCTTTGTCACCAAAAAAGTGCAGAAGTTTGCTGCAACTCCTTGCTTATGACTGTTCCAAGGAGCAATTAAGAGAGGAAGGGGGTCGTATCTTAACACTGAAGAAAAGGATAGATCCATTAAACTCTGAAACAGTACAACATATGATATGTTTAATAAAGTTGAGTAAATTATTGCCAAAGCTTCCCATTTTTGTTTTCATGCATACAAAACAGATACTCAGCTCAAGAGGATTCCAGTTTATCAAAATATATGCAACTTCCCTCTCGCAGCAACAGTAAATCAAAGAGTCACCAACTACTACACAGATGTTCGCAGTGCTATACAGCATAGGACTCCTCATCCTTGAGCAATCTATTCTTTTTGGCTGCCAACTTTTCTTGTTGGTCCCCATGATACGTTATTTTCTTATTCTAATTTGTTTGTTTAAAATATTTAGGGGTGCTCATATGAAAGTGATGAATACTCTCATCATAATTATGTCCATCCTTATAAGATCCAAACCTGAGAAAAAATTCCATAAGGCAAAAATATTACAACAAAATTGAACTCATGCAATTAAATTATATGCTTATATATGTATAAGTTTTATATATATAAGTTAATATTTCTTCTTAATGTTCTAGACAGTTGATTTCAGGAACAGGCCTCTACCCAGCTTACATATAAATCATAACCTAAGTCAGCTACCTACTTAGAGGTCTTTTAGGATGGAGACATTTAATTACACTGATTGGATTAATGCCACGGGCACTCTATAAATGGAACACCAACTGACCATAGTAAGAGATACTTTTATCCAGTAAAATCCTATGCTCTTTAAGTTTTTCCCACTGACTTCAGTTGGGATATTATTTCACCCTCCGCTGTATATAAATAATGAGCTCCGCTGTTAATTTTTGAAAGATCTGCAATTTTATGCCAAAACCTTTTCACATTCTGTTTAAGCTTCAAGATTTTGATTATTGCCTATGAGGCAGATAGATTTGCAAAAATAAAATACAGTGCTAAATAACAGAAATAGTTGCAGTACACTTCAAAAGAAGTGAAATTAATGGGAAAAAGTTAAACCAATTCCTAAATGCTATCTTTTTTTTCCCTGCTTATAGGGAAACAAAGGAACTAGACAAAAAAAAGTCTCAACTGAAAAGTCTGAAATTGTAATTCTAACCCTGGGCAAATTTCATCTAGGCAAATCTCTGCTTAGACAGGAAGCCAGTGATTGAGATGTAAACAAAAAAGTAACTTTAACTATAGGTGTATACAAAATGCATATCTCCATATGTATTCTGTACTGTGTAAATTAGAAATAAGTTAACTCAGTAAGTTCGGCATTCATGGAAATTGTTCCTCTGTGGCAGGACATCTCTCAAACCTCATGATTCTCCACACATACTCAATCTAAAATAAACACTCTTCTCCAGATTTCTCTTGGTCATGCAATGCCAGAAGAAAAAAAGAAACAGCAATCAAGAAATAATTTCTCACGTTAAAGTCTTGTCCTTTTTATCTCCTGACACATATGATGCAGTAACAAACTGCATGAGATATCCTCCTTAACATTTGCTCAAGTTACATAATGTATTTTAAAATACTTATACAAAGAGCATTTAACACAGACACCGTATTTTGTGTTCTACATAATTGTGTATTAAGATCCTGATCCTCAGAGTGCTGAGAAACATAAGAGATTTGCCATCTATAAAATGAATTACCACATCACTTGGCAAACATCCTTATCAAATAATCTCAGAGGTTAATCATCTGGGTGAAATAACCATTACCTTCAATTTATGGTGCAACACGGCAAGCTGATTTTCCCAAGGCACATGCCAAGTCAGTGAAAAAAGTGGAATCAGAATTCAGAATTTATTGCTTCTTTACCTTCTGTTTGATTTGTACTGACCACCTTAAGAACTAGCTTTTTCCTAGACATCGTGTATATCATCTCCTTGATTTTTCAAAAGATATACTGACCTGGAATTGAAATGGATGTCCTCAGGAACTTGGCTGGGATCAATGACAACTCTGTCATTGTCAACATAGTTATCTAAGTCATCTGGGATTCTAAATTTGGCCACTTGGACTTCTGAGTCACTTAAACCAGCGTGAGATATGCGGGCATAGCCCAACCTATCAGATACAAGAAGAGTTAGCTTGAAGAAATAACTCAAGGCAGCTTCATCACACTCTTAATTTATGTCTCTTTTTTCCTCCCAGGAGATATTATTTAACCTACCAATCAGTTTTTCACTTCTCTGACTGTCACCTTAAAGATCTTGAAGTGCACTGTGAATATGAGCATCATTACTCAATGTCACAAGCAGAAAAAACAAGACGTGAGCCTGTGCTTGACAACAAAAATAAATCCCAGTTCTAGAAACTTAATTTAAGTTTAAAGTTACTGTTTTAGCATATGCATACTATAAGCTCACCATATCATTGCTATAAGCTCACCAATGCCACTGAAGAGATTCTGAAATTCAAGAAAGGAACTCAGGTATCAGTGGCATGAGTAACTAGAAAAATGAGATTGCAAATGGTGGGGGTATTTTTACTCAGTACAGTTACTTATGACAGGTATCTAGTTTATTGGGTATGCTCTTCTTACCACTGCAGAATTTACAGTTATTTTGGAATAAGCTGAATTTCATTCTGGTACAAACATCAGCAAGAGGATGATTTATGAGCAATTTGGTATTACAAAACATGGAGTGCATACATCCCAGGCGGACAAAAGTACTTCACCATGGGCTTTACACTATTAAAATTTCCACTAAATCCAGCATAAAGCTTGGCTGGATTAGATCAGCATGTTATTTGAACATACCCTACAATCATAGTTCATAATTTATATCTTCTGTGTCACATACAAATTAGGGCTTAGCCTTCACATTTTAGAATAAAGCTGCAAAGCCAGAGCTTGGATCCTGGAGAAAAAAAAAAAAGCGCTCTTATGTTAACAAAACAGATTAGATCTGATGGTTTTTGACATAGAAGGATGAAACTCCTAATACTGCTAATTATATTTAGAAATAAACCAATTCTTCTCAAGTTTGACGTTTCACATTACTTCATTACATACTTAACTGTTCATACACATCTGTTGAGGAATGTAAGAATCTCGCACAATTAGCTACAGAAAAGTGTAAAATTTCTTGTCACAAGTTAAATTTAACATACCCCTTCTTTAACATACCTTATTATTCCACGATACATAATATAGCTACACCACCTGTCACGATCTGTACTGTCAATATCCTACGAGCAGGAGGGGAAAAAAAAAAAAAAAAAAAAAATCAAGGCAAACTTTCCTTATGGCTAGGCTTCAAATCAGTAACAGAACCAATGTAACCAGTGTATAAACCTGATGCAGAAAAATGTTTTGCCTAAGACATGACTGCAAGGAAGAAAGAGGAAAAAAAAAGTGCCTTTTTGACAAGTTGCAAAACTCAAATTTAAAACAAAATAATCATATAATTTAACATTAGAAGGGGCCTTTGGAGCTCACTCTCAACCCTATGCACAAAGTACCTATGAGCACGTTGCTCAGTGATTCCACAGCCACATTTTTAATATCTATGGGAATGGAGGTCTAACAAACACTCTGGGCCCTCTCTTCTCAGTCTTGAAAACCCTCATTGCAATTTATTCTTCTGCTAACTATTTGGCATTTCCCTTCTGGCAACTGATGTACATTGCCTCATCTACTCCATTCTACTCTACACATTTCATTAGGTAGATGAAGACTCTGAAAATGTATGTCTCTCTTTGTATGTCTAAGTTACCCATTTACAATCCTGAATTTAATGTTTCAAATACATATTATCTCTAACTGTTAAAGGAAGCACTATTTTTACATTACCTGGACATTTCCATTTTCTATTAATTCAGTATAATCTCTGGATCCAGGAGCTGAAGTGATATATCCTAGAAATACAACTTGCCTAGAGCTTGTCTTCAACAACTTTGAAACAGCTATAGCCTGAAGTTTTCTGTCCAAGTCCTCTCTGAAAGAAGTAGAAAATAATTTATTGTACATTTATTTTAGCTCAGATTCTTTCTGCTGTATGACAGTAAAAGAAAAATGAGGCTGACGCCTTTTTATATTCCTTAGCAAAATGGTCACTACGTTGAATAAAAGCCACATGGTAGTGGTAGATGTAATCAGTGTTCTCTTCCCAATCATTATATGAGCAACAAATTTCTAAACCAGAAGTTTTGGTTTTAATACCTATCTCATTACTAGGCAACGTGAGTGTAATTGCTTCTGGTTATCTGAGGCTTTGTCTCTGCCTGCACTTGAAATTTAATTGCACTACCACAGACTGTCTGGCGTATAATAGGGACTTGACATGCCAACAAAACCTTTTACTCTTATGATGGACAAATCATAGCAAAAAGTAGTCTTAAAGTCTGGGTCACATGGTTTATGAAATGTAATTTAAGACCTATGTCATCCCATGAGCATTTACAACATTTGCCAAGTATTCTCCACCTTTTTAACAGATTTATGCAATAGTTCCAACATGACCAAAAGTAATAGTGTAAATACAGCCTGGTAAAATACTACCTTGGAAAGCAGCCCTTGTCCTTGTAATAATATGCAAGGCTCTTCTCTTTCACTGATTCTTCAAATTAATCACTTTAAACACTTGGTAGATTGGGCTACAGACCATTGATTTTAGAATTTGTAATCCCAAAATAAAATAGGAATTGAAATGCTGCTGTGCTTTCTGACTAGTAGTAATTCTGACTGGAGCAAATGCATTAGGGAAAAGACTATTTAAATAGCAGCCTGACCTAGATATATGAAAAGTTGCCAGCTCACTCAACAGCCCCTTCTAGAAATATACCTCTGAAGAAGGTGGATTCCTGTAAAGGACACCATTATAGAAATAGTCTTAAAAAAATCCCTAGTTGTCCAGTCTCAGTGATTAGATGCCTAATCAGCATTAATAGATTAAAAAAAGCAGTTGTGCATGCCATTAATTATAAAATCCACTAATCTCAAAACACAATCTAATTTGTACTTGTTTCCCATGCATCTCCCCCTATTTTCCTCTTCATCTTTATCTCAGATCTCTGTGGGGAAGAGCTAGTTTCTTCTACTTTCACAGTTTCTCAAAGAGGCAATCATCTGTGTGAGACACAGAACAGAATTTCTTTTGAAACCAGATCGGGAGCAGTTTCTGACATACATGCTTAGTAAAAGGGAAACCTGTAAACACGCTTGCAGCACAGCTTCTACAATGGGGAAAGGGAAGAAGCTCAATACAGGACAGTGGGAGCTCCTACTGCTTTCTGAGCAGCTTCTTTGTGTTGTATAGTCTGTAACCAATTCATAAATTTATGTTCTCAAAAATTAAAACAAATATTAAGGAAATAACAGAAACAATCTTAGATATTGCCACAAATAGAAAATGCAACTGCACAGAGCATCACAAAAATATCCCTCATTAATATTCACCACATTCAAAAAAGAATACACACTCTTCATTTCCAAAGTGTGCAACAACAAAATCAACCAGTCTCCCCGTGAAGTTGACAGTCATGGAGATGGCAGGTGCAATCTCTCCCTCTGGAGAAGGCAGAAGGTGATGGGTAGATTTTACAATTGGATATCTTGACAGTGCCATAATCCTATATGAAAAGATAGAAAGAGTTAATCTTTCTAGTTTGCAAGCATCACTGAACAAAGCAGATAAATGTCACCAGAAGTCTAATGGTCCCTAAACTCAAGCTATCAGATCAGAATTCTCATCACTTCTAGTGGATATTTCTGAACTTCAATGTTTTTTCCTCTAAAATATTACTTCAGCACAAGTCTAAAAATGTTTACCAAATTCATTCGCAACCCAAAATTGGTAACAAAGGTATATGAGTAGTTTATAAATAATGCAGAAAGAAGAAAAAAATATATATATAAGCCCAAACATCTTTATAGATGAACTGTGAATGGAATGGAAAGGAATGTTGCTTTGGTATCTCAGAGGAACACATGTTCAAGTCAGACTGACAATAACTCAAGGACACACATCCATCTACAGAAGAATGTTGGTTTTCTGATAGGTGTATCTATAACATAGATAGATAAATTCTCTGAAGCACTTCAAAATTTACATTCCCAGGCAAAACAAAATCGTTTTATACTACCAGTAATTTAAAAGCATTTTATTTAAAACAGAAGCAGGTGGAAATGCATCTTTAAATTAGGAGATTTCTCATTCTTTCAGCATCTGATTAGAATCAACCTTAAGCCATTTTGCATCAGGTTTTTCAAAATAGGCAATGAAGAAAATTTCAGAGTTACCTGTCTGTCCCATTTTGCATCATTTAAAGATGCAAACTTTAAGAGAAAAAAAAAGTTTCTGGATTCCCTGCACATACAAGGAAATTTAAATAACCACTGCAACAACACTAGAAGTTCCATCTGCCATACAGATCCATAAATCTAACTGAAACAAAAACTAATAAAAAAGCACACATCGTAAGACACTATTTTTCAGACTGCAAAGATGTTCAAAGACATCCAACTGGTAACTGTTCAAGCATTAGCATAAAAATAGGCACAAAAAGCTCTGATCAAACAAACGTGCTCATTTCCCAACTATGCAACCCAACCTGAATTTAAATACCTCCACATTTCTAATTACAGTTACATTTTCCAACTACTATTGCATTTTTAAGCCTGAAACCTGAAGTTGTCAATGAGAAAGGCCAATCCGATTTATTATTTGAAATGTCATACTTCCAAATCTGCACATTAAGGGCAGGATACCATTCTCTGCATCATCAATAGTGAAGTAGCTTGTAGGCGCAGGTATCAAGAATGGGTTGCTGTTAACAAAGAGACAACTTCATCTGCATTGCATTGCAATGCTAGTGAATCAGCATGTGCTCTTGAAGTCAAGCTCCAGCAAGCAATTGTTGTCATAATTATTCCAATTATTCTTTCTCTGTGTTTTAGTGGAGTATTTCCACTTATTTACTTTCCCCGTGCAGGTAAAGATGACTCACCCCCAAGTGTGATCCCTTGTACTTGGACCAAAATCTGTGTAAAATCCTAGTCTTTCTCCTAGCCACATTGTTGGGTCATTGTTCCCAATGAATGGTTTAGAGGCATCACTTTCCAGAACAGTGATAAAATCTGCACCTAAAGTGGGAAAGAAAGAGTTAGTGACTGTGACCGGTAAACATGATTTATATGACTACAGAACATAGTCATTTTACTTTTGATTATACATGGATGGACACAAGTCCTTCAGGAGTCAATCAGGGCCAGTCCTACACTGGTAACAAACTGATGCCCAAACTTTTGGTCACCACAAGCTACAAAGCCTCTGATGGAGACATACTCATACCTGGATGCCACAGCTCCTCCTTGCCACATGGGCAGACGCACATTAGACTGTGCTGTACGTCTTGCCTGCACATACACAATGTGATGCATTTCAAAAGCATAAGGCATTCATTCTGTACACAGATTAACAGCACAGCGTCAAGCCTACTGCTCTCAACTTAATGTGTGCTTGCTACACAGTGCATCTGCACTTACCTCATCTACCAAATCCAATTCCTCTTCAAAGGGTCTTATGCAAGAGGAAGCAGGTTGCTGCTGTCCAAATAATTCATTAGCCTACAGAAATTTGCATCTGCATAGTCACAGAAGGGTTCCCAGCCCCATTTCCCACAGAAACCTCCCCTTTCCAGGGCACCATTGGCCTGCTATGTTTGCATGTTGAGGAGTAATTTTGTCATATAACAGGTCCTCCTGCAGTTCTGGCCACAACAAACAGGAAGAGCTATCTGGTTCCTAAGGAAAGTAGCAGCTAGGAAAGGCCTGCCCATGCTCAAAAGAAGGCCATTTATTATTTCATTTATGCAAAGGCTTCTTCTATAGATAAGTGACTTTTCAGCAATATAAGAAAAAAATTGATATTGATGATCACAAAGAGTATTTCCTCCAAACACATACCCCTTTAATATCTAAGGAAAAATAACCATCTCTGCAAATGGATTTTTAACTGAAGTGATTGTACTGGAACAGCTTACAAATTCCAGAAAAGACAATAGATCTTATGTTAAAGCAAGAAAAGATTTATCAGACATTCCTGCTTCTCTCTTTCTTCATATGAAGCCTCTCAAATATAAATGAAATGGGGAAAAAAGTTACCAGTCTGATTAAGTAAAGCAGCAGATCCTTCCAAGTTGGACCACCCTTCATTGTCATATGCAAATCTAAAAGGCCAGATCATAGCAGAGAAGTCTCTTTTCGGAACCTCAAAAACAAGATTAAAAAAAAAACATCACATCCTACATACTATACTTTTGCATTCAACAACATCAGATACACAGTGCTGTAAAAGACACCCAGTGGAGATAATTTAACCAATACGTTTTCCTAATAAAGCTGTCAGAATCACAAAGTCTTTAGGTATTTTTAGAAGAATCATCAGTGGCAAAAAGTCACTGTAGTTCAAATGAACTTGCAACAGTAATAGTAAATACATGAACATGAAAAAGACAAAGAATATTTCTATCTTTCTAGGAGTAATTACCTATTTTTTTTTTACTACACTTCTCAACAAGTTCTAAAAAGAAAGCCAACTGTATGCGCACACACTCTCTACTCAGTTCTCATATTTTCTGCATCTTTTCCTGCATTTGCCGTCAGTGTTCTTTCTAGGATAAAATTCACTGACCAGAGAAACATGTCAAGAGCAAGTTTCAGATGGCTATGTCAGGATGTTATCAAAAGAAAGCAAGTCTAAGTCATAATTGCAACCACTTACATCAGAAGTTTACATTCATAGGAGTAATCAAGTCATAGATTTATATATTACTGATATTAAGTCTGAGTTATCAGAGGCACATTTCACTGTATATTTGAAAATACCACTTTCATATACACACTACTCACCCCTCGGCCCAACTTCTTCTCATAAGTTCTGTAACGTAGACCCAATCCTAGCAAACCAATACCAACAAATAGCCACAATACTTGAAACAGAGAAACACAGAAAAGCTGGTTTTAAAGCAGGAAATAACGCTACTGCAGTTAAACAGAATTGGGTATACTGCCATTCTAAGGTCTGCTACACACACAGTGGGAAATTAACGTGTATTTCCACATTTGCCAGGGATAACACCATTTCAGAGTTGTGTATTTAGTATCTGTATGCATACAGATACACTTCCATTCTCCAAAAGAGAATAGGCTGAGCAGACACATACACCAACACTCCTTGTAATATTTATGTAAAAAAAACCCAAAAAATTTACTGTAGAATACTTTACAACACATAAGTAAAAACATCATGTAAACTTCCTCTCCATGTTCCAGATATGCATCTGTAGCATGCAATCTCTATTTTGTATTAACATAATGTGTGGAAGGAAGTTTAGCTTACTTCTCAACTCTCCAGATGAGAAAAAGATGTGATCCCTGCCTGACTTTCAGAGTAGTCCTTGTTTAAGTGCACGCTTTGGCAGTTGCTTGGAAAACTACTGCAACTTCATAGAATGCAAATTCAGAGCTCACATGGCCTCCCAGATATCCACAATGAACACTTAAAATTGTCAGGGTTTGGCACGTTGTAATTTGATGATCAAATCCGTCTGTGGTTATTCATTTATACAGTGGCATCCACAACCTACACCAACTTAGGTAATTAATTGTAAGTCCTTCCTCATCATGCTCAGACTTGTATTATCTCTCATCTGACCCTGTTAGCATCTTTGCATCTTACAGAGTATGAAGTTACTTAACATTTGCTAACATCAGGAGTACATTCTTTCTTCTGACATCATCTTCCACAATAAAATTTGTATAAATCTTACTTTTTTTTTTCCAGAAAGCTTGCATGAAAATAATTACATGTAATTAGATACACAGAAGCCTTCTTCTCGTGTACTAAAAATGAAACCACAAATGCCAAATCCTTGTTTACATTTTCTGATGTCCCTATTTGTTTTTTTTCTTTTTGTCATCGTTTAATACATTCTAAGAGGTAGCACAGCCTCTCTCACCACCACGATCATAGTGAATCAGCTCTTAGGTCAGTTTATATCTTAATCAAAACTGGAGCTAGGGCAATACTGGCAAGATTAACTACAGGCCTGGCACTAGAACTAGCACCAAAAGACACTTCCAAAACATCTGAGCAAAATATTGCACTACATTATGCTTTGTCCTCAGGCAGCATCTTAGAGTCATGGAAGAGATGAAGTAAAATTATACTTACTTAGTTTAATGTATTTTGTACTCGTTTTAAAAAATGACCTTTGGTTGCTTTTCACTTCAAAGATGGAGTTCAGATCTTTCTTGGATCCTGTTAGAAAGTCTAGCCCAATGCATAACATAATAAACCCTGTAAAAACAGGTTATTAGCTTTTTTGTAGAGCTCTAACTTATTAGACGTTGCCCATAAATGCATCATTAAAAAAATTCCAGCTACTGTGTGACCTTCAATCTTACAAATCCAACAGCGAAGACAATTCAGACAGAGCACAAACAGATAAATGCCATAGCAAATGCAGCGAAGCAGGCAACGTGAGATTAATTAAAGGAGAATATCCTACTTGTCATTGCCAGAGTAGTCACCTTACCTATGCCTTTAATTATCAATAGTTTTACTTTACATTGGTGACACAGACATTGCTCCCTTTAAAATCAGTTTGTGACATTAAGCACAGTACTGATGAGTACTTCAAATTAATTAGTTCAGAACAGTAGTATTGCAGTGAGAATTCAGAGCCAAAAGATAATTTGAAACTCCACTGAATATACATTCCACACAAAAATAATGATAGAAAGATCGTGAAGCTCAAAACTATATTATTTGTTGCTTGGTATTTTTTCCAAATAAGTTGCAGCTAAGCTTTAATACATGCAAATCAGAGGGGTGAACAAACAAATGGGCCCTGACAGACAGACAGCATGCTGCAAACATATTAAGCCTGCTGATAACTAAGGAACAGACTTAAAGCTAACAAAAATACCTAGCCAAAGCCCCTTTCATATCACAAACTCTGTCTTCGGGAGGAGAGCAAGTAGAGCTGCTGACACTGATGCAGCCCAGAACTCTTCTCAATCTTCCCTTGCAACCCACCAAATCACAACATCACCAGATAACATTTTGGTCCCCATCATTAGACTGCATTGGGTGCAAACAACAAGCTTCAGAGCCTGTCTCATTATTCACTATGGAAACAGAGAGATATTTTAACTCAACTGGTACTGCTGGGTACCACTGTAGAAAATTCTATCAGTCAATGAAATATTTGTTCAAAGCCACATTTTCCCTTCCTCTGTTCATGCATAAGCAGGGAGAATAACATAAAACAAAGATTTTAATCCTTTGATCTGGAGCAAAGCAATTTCAACAGACCTCTCCACTTCTGTGTATCCTAACATCTACTTCCATAGCTTCCCAAGCACACTCTGCCAGCACATACAAGCAAAGACTGATCTTTGTAGCACTGCAGTATTGTTGCAGGGTCAAAGGCTTGTACAGGGTGGATTCTGTATGCTAAATACTTCCAGGCTCCCACTGTCAGCTACAACTCTCACATCAGCTCAGTGCTGTCAAAGCTTACCAGAATTAATCTGGAGAAGAGCAATTAAGTAACATTCACATATTACAGATTCTTAACGTACGAGCTTGATTAAAAATTACACTGTTGATTTTAGATGTCTATTAAATCTGCAAATGAACTGCTTTGTCACCAAGATATAATTAACACGTTTCTATACAGGAACTCCAAGAGCAATTGCTCAAAGTTCAGAAACAGCGTAAGCAGATTGCAGCAGGATGAGAAGTAACTGCTGCAATACGTTTTCCTTTGGATAGGTAGTGCGGATTAAAATAAAAAGCTCTCATCTCATCCTTTAGGAGCTAAAGCATCCCATTATCTGCAAAGAAAACGTGGAAGCATAATGAACAGGGTAATTAGAGTTCTGCTGGTGGAAGCACATCTTCAATATCTTTGTGTCATAGTAACTGCAGAATTTGTGTTTTATTTCACAGTTATAGCTGAAGATAAAATAACCGTTACTCATAATTTTCTAATAGGCCCTACATGCTACATTAGGTGTAACAGTTGGCAAACAAGGAAGATGGGCATAGTGTAATGCAGAAGTGGGTACACACAAAATCTTTCTTGAAGGAAGCTGACTTCAAAGCCATTAAAGCTGATGGGCAACCAGAGATCTGATCCTCTAGCATTATGTTACATCACAGTGAAGTAGCACAGAAGTTTTGAATATAATGATCTTACTTTCATTGTCACTTTCCCCAGTGCTGTTCCCTACCCAAAACACGGCAAGAGAAAGGCAGGATATTGGACAGGAGGAGAAAGCAAGAAATAGCACTTGCACCTGAAAGAAACCAGAATAAAAAAAAAGTAGTTTGCCAGAAAGCCAGGCTGTAAAGGAAGCACAGCAATAAATACATAGCCTCATAATATAATTTGTATGTCTCTGATAAGCAATGGAATGGCATCAGAAAGCCAAAAATCGCATTCTCACATCGAATAAGCTCATGTAGTGCTATCAGCTGACACAGGTTAAGTTCACAAGTTTCCTTTTGCCGGAGAGAAAATTATAAACATCTGTGTTTCTATTCAATGATCCTGCCAGGTGAATCAATCACAAGAGTATTTCAAAGGAAGTGATAGGGAGGGATTTTATATAATAGCTTTTCTTTTCTCAAAGCATTACCCAGAAAAAAGCATCTAATACTTCTCTACCACATGCTTTCTTCCTATAACTCCAAAAAATAAAACTAATTGAACTGAAGTAACAATTTCTAGAGGCCCCTTGGATTGCTTACAGAACAAAGCAAACTACAGTAAATGCAATGTAACCCTCCTCAAAATATAACACACCAAAATCCTGAGTTATTGCTGAAATATGTGAAGCTCTATATACAAACCAAGAAACTAGACTGGAGGAAAGTGGCTGAAAGGCATTTCTGAAATTTGAATCCACTGAAGCAACAAGTCAAGCGTGGCATTCGTTAATCCTTTTGAAAGTCAACATGGAATAACGTGTCATTTTCATATGCACCACACACGATTAGCCCAAGTTAATGTTTAGCACTCCTTGAGTGTTATTAGTGAAATATACTATTGAAACACATTAATACCTACTAAGAAAATTATTTCAGAGACAAAACTAGAAAAGGTTGGTTTCATTTCCACCTCCCCACCTTAATCAACTGATCATTTTGCTAAACCCTTTGTTTGCTCACCTCAATTCTTCCTCATTGGCAAATATCTGTCAATTTCTTCTCCCATCCCTCTTCTGTTTGTCCACGTATTTTTGACACTGCAGGCTTATCAACATTCCTCCAAACATGCTGGTATGTCCACAAAGTGTAAGGTACAATTATGTGGAAATGAAGCTCAGGTCTCAAGTGCAGACTAGCTAGATGAGCAGGATGCTGCACTTTGGTCCCCAGAGCAGAACTAAATAACGTGCTGAATTACGTTGCAGTCCCAAAAAGACTTAATAGCCTTCCTATACCAAGTTTCCAGCAAGCACATTATTACCTGAGATACCAAAACACTATCAAAGCTAGCTAGCACGCAGATGCAGTCATGCCCTGGATTGAAGTGCAACCATATTTTTGGGATGACTGATTAACAGCTTTCTTTCTCATGCACTTATTTATCCAGCTTTTCATTTTCTCTCAACTACATTCCGTTTTCTGCCCACATTTTAAACTATGTCTGACAGTAAAGAAACAAGTAGATTTTTTTCCCATGTTCCACTAACTTTCTCATAGGAACTCTTACCATAGAGCATTTGGGAAAAAAAACAACAACCCTGTACATTATATATATTTTAAAAATCTGATGGAGGCTGAAGCAAGCATGTTAATATTTGTTCACAGTCATACGTGTACCTAAAAGAAGATGGGAGCTTTCTCTAGCGTAAACTCCTCCAGGTACAAATTTATAAGCTGTACACCATACACAGAAGAATAATTCAAGAACATAGGTGAACATGGCTGTACTCATGGCTTTTCCAGGATGCAGACAGCCAACAAACCGTCCAGCCAGTTGAGGCCACACACACATAGTAAAGACAGCAAGAATGTTGCCTGCAACAGCAGCACACCAGGTGCGTAAGTAAAGGAGACCAGCTGAAGATGCTATGCCTGTGAAGGGACAGAAAAAAAAAAGAAGTCAGTCATAGTCAGCTATGTTGTTATTTGCCCTCTTTAGAGCATTCTTACCAGGAGGAAAAAAAAAGCCTGGGAAATGTAGCTGTGCTTTGCAGTCATGGTACCACTAGAAGGATGGTTACTGTCTAGTTTTCTCAACATCTTACAGGTTGCTTATTGATCTGAAAGAGTGCAGCAAAAAGTCTGCAGAGAGACAATATCAAGAGCTAAATCTGAACTGCCTTTCTTACACAAAGCTCTTCCAGCACTACAGTTATTATGGAGTTTATGCATAACAGATTACGTCGTTTTTAAGATGCTTATAGGTCTGCTTGTTATATAATGTTTACCAACTTTGATGTGCTTACATCAAAAAATCAAGTCTCATACATCAGTCTGAACAAACATTTCTTAAAACTAACACCTGCACCAAGAGGTTAATTATTTAAGGCAAAGGACAGTTTTGGCATTGCCAATTCTTGTGCTTTTACTGAGACTGCCCTGGTATTTATTATTTTATTTTGGCTTCTGAAGAGAAGTATTTTGAGGAGTAACTCAGTTCACATAAAGTTTCCTGTCTTCACAGTTGTGAAGAGTAACTTGAAAGCATTGACTCTTCAATGCTCCAAAAGAGAAGGTAAGAAAAAAAGCAGAACATAATGTACACCATGTCCTTTGGTTTCCATATTTTCAGGTCTCAATTATTAAACATTTATGGCAAGTACTGCCTTGTCTTCCTGATGAAAATGATCCACAAGCAACTAGCTAAGACCAAGAAGAAGTATTGTTTTTTTTTTTTTTTTTTCTTGAACAGTATTTATGCTAGTCATTTTCTCTTAGATGTGTCCACAACATAAACCAAGCTGCACCTATCCATGCTGATAAAGCATGGAAAAAAAACACCTCTATGAGAAAACTAGAGAACAATTTTTATCTCCTCTATGGCTTGCTCCATGGCTTTTATGGCATATCTATAATTTCTCTCTGAAAATGGATGTGCAACCCAGCACTCAGACCCCTTTTCCTACAGACTCACTGCACGCAGACTGATACACAAATGCATTGCTTCAGCAGAACTGCTTTTGCATTCTTATTATTTTATTGCCAAGAAATCTTGGCAACTGAGGAAGCGAGCTGTAACCTTGCCTCTAGGTGAACCTCTCATCACATTACAAGTTATTGTGCCTCCTGCAGAACCCAAGGGCTTGTGTCACCTCAGCCCCATAACCCTAGCTGTAGCCTTGCACAGTGCAGATGATGAGAACTGAAACGCTGCTCATGGAAACAGAACTTCAACAAGGAATTCTGAAGAGAACAATGCTGCTCTGCAATTACCTGGAGATTTGGCCTGTAACCCTTGGTCAACTAGTCAGACAGGCACATGCAACAGCCAGTGATAAAGAAGCTCTGATTAACAAACCAACTTTTCTCATATGGGATGTAGGATCCAAAGGCATAACTAAAGGTAATACAAAAAACTTGCTCCTACCTATAAGAAACCAGGCAAAACAGGCAACAGAGGACCAACTCCAAAACGAAAGCATCAGCCCGTGAGCCAGACCCAACAGAACTGCACCACTAATAAGAAAAAAGAAAAAAGGAAAAAAAAATCATACATTACTTTATTTTACAAACATCTGGCATTCAGAAATAAACTCTTAGACATAGAAGTAAGGATGGCTGGTAGTATTTTATAATCCTATTATTTTAAAGAGCATTCAGTGTAAAGTATCTTTGTTTCACACCCTGCTACACTTTCTTCCTTTTACTGGATGTGAAAAAAACATCCAGCTGAAAATAACAGCTGTTCAACACAGCATATAAAATGAGCTGTGTTCAGCAGCACAAGCCATCTTGGACTGAAGCCATCACTGAACAGAAGTATTCTGGTCTCTTCACAGAGGCCCCCCAGGGCAGTGGTCACAGCACCAAGCCTGAAGGAGTTAAAGCAGCATTTGAACAACACTTTCAGACATAGGGTCTGAATTTTGGGTGGTCCCATGCAGAGCCAGGAGCTGGGCTCAGTGATCCTTGCAGGTCCTTCCCACTCAGGATATTGCATGATTTAATGAAATTAAATAGGGACTGTGTAGCACCTAAAATTGCTAACAATCTTGAGTAACTCTAAGTGCTAATTCTAAATTATTAACTAACTTACCTACAGCTACACATAAGTGGCTATCAGACCAACTAATCCACTCTCTAGATTCTGGAACTCAGATGAGCAGTTGACAGCATAAGACTAAATTCTTAGCACCTAAATTTTTTACAGAAGCATATATTTTAATATTGCACATAGATGCTTAATAATAAAAGAGGTAAAAAAAAAAACAAGCAGTTTCTAAAGTATACAATTTCCTATTACCTTCTTGATGAAATCAACTGCTAGATTCATTTACTGTGTTTTATAGATGCATCTCCCTCATAAGCACTTCAACTTCAGTCCTAATTTTAAAGTAATCTTGCAGTCTGGCTGATCAGATTTTATTATTGTGGATGTAAAAATCATTTCTGAACAGAAAAACTTAGGATTTATTTGTATAGACACAATGCTTGGAAATATGAGAAAACAAGTTAGTACTACTTGATCCCAATTCTTAAGCTCTCTGTAAGAAGTATCTTGTACCCAGTTTATTCTGTACAAACATTTATACCATCAGCCTCTTTCTAGTAACCAAGCTCCTTCCAATAATGCACTAAGTAATGTAAGGAGTCAGTTCCCTTCCTTTTGGCAGAAATAAGTGAACTTGAACAAATGTTTCAATTTTCACTGTGACACTGGTTTTTTATTACTATTTTGTTCAAATAATTACAAACAAACAAACAAAAAAACCAACCAACCACAGGCACTTACCCATATGGATTAGGATCCGGACCTGTATGTGGATGTCCATTTACTGCCCATCTAGAAATTAGCGAGACCTCCCCAAATATCCAAACGGTGAGGAACATGAGGCTGCCAAAAGCAACTCCCGACAAAAGCCAATTAGGCTGCGAGTCAGTCTCCCTGACTGTGTTACCAGTACTGCTTGCTCCTCGCTTTCTCTTGCCTTCAACTAGAATAAGAATAGGAACACAACTGAGCAACGTGTCAAACAGGAACAAAAAGGGTTATTAAGAAACAGCCAAGATTACAAAATTACCAGAACAAATTAAACAGCCACAAAAGCTAACTTATCCAACTGCTCGTGAAAATTGATAAAACAAAGATCTCTAGGAAAATTCCTAAGTCTACCAGGAAAAGCTATTGGTCTCAAGTGTACAAAAATGGTGACCTGCCCATGTGATTATTCTTCATCTTATTGGAATGTAAAACATTGAAGAGGCTTCGAAAATCAGCAGAAAAGTTACTGGAATTTGTTGAGAGGATTCTGTTCTCTGAAACTCTAAACTCTGATAAGAACACAACCTGACACTTCCAAAGAAGCCAGAAAAACTCCCTTCCTTCTCTTCTCCTTTTTCCTCGCTTATTTGAGGAGAAAGGGGTGTCTTTAATTGCATCAACATAATGCTTTGTCACATAGGAAGAAAAGAGACTCCATTCCTCATTTCCTGCAGTAGATTCCCTTTTAAATTATTATGAAAGTCAAGGCTTAGCTTAAGTCACAAAACACAACACAGACAATGCCAACTTATACCCACTTAGATGTAGACAAGGTTTTATCTTTCAATTAATTCATTCATGTTACACTGAGAAGGAAGGAACTTCTAAGGATTTAACATGAGCTGCCCTCGCTAACCAAGCCAGCCTCACTGTCCTTGGTGATACTGCCTTCACGATTTTAAACCATGATTACCATCTGCCAGCACCAACATCAAACCAGATGCTCCAACAACTTGAATGAAATTTTGACCAAGACAATTTGCCCATTTTTCCAACTCTTTTTGTCTACTTTGCCACATCAGCTATTCCTTAGCTTTATCTCATTTCCCTTCTCTGTCAAAAAAAAAGAATTGTACTGATGAAAAAAAACTGAAAGAGCAGATTGAATTAGGAAAAATAACTGTAACACCACAGATGTTTTCTGCTGCAGAAAGGAAAATCCATTCTGGTTTTAGTGAGTTATGTTATTTCTTTATTTTACTGCTGCATTATTGATGATTGGCATGTCCAACTTATTACAGCCTGCATGGTTTGTAACACAGATTCTGCCTTGTTTTGAGAAAACAAAAGTACCCCGTGGTTCGTAAAGTCTGTAATACTTATACGTAGACAGGTATACCTTAGTATATGCTTAGTACAAGCACCTTCATAACTGCTTTCTTTGCTATGATGTGCTTACCTGAATAAATTCGCTCCACCGCTGCTACTAAACCAATTGTCAGCATGACAGTATTGGCAGCTGCTGAGCTCCACACTGGGTTCAGTGATGTATACCAGATTCGAAGAACAAGGAGCATCATCTTGCCTAGAATGAAGCCCCATATCCTGATGAACCTGCAAGAATCATTTGTAGATCACTGACACATTTGAAAGGGGGGAAAAAAACCAATCTTGTTTTCTCCCTCAGAAAAC
The DNA here is from genome assembly GCA_035772895.1 of Perdix hodgsoniae. NCBI lineage: Eukaryota > Metazoa > Chordata > Aves > Galliformes > Phasianidae > Perdix > Perdix hodgsoniae. The sequence continues at coordinate 16,414,599 of JAPSGF010000002.1, read as the reverse complement.
AAAACCATAAATACATATTTTAAGATAGAGAGATGTATTTCATTAATTCCATCAGAATAAAAAAAAATACCTTTGCAAACTGTTTCCTGACCACCATGTTACTGTTTGAACCAGCAATGAAGATGAAACACCAGCAGCCAAGATGAACAGTCTAATGGAAGCATTTGGAGCCTGGTATGATGCTAAGCTCCCTACAAACAAACACACACACACAGGCAGAGGTTGCTTTAGTGAGCAACAGAGAACCGGTAACAAGGATTTCCCAAGCATTAGTTCAATCTTATCTGTAATTCGAATGGCTATGCCATTCATCTGCAAACACAACACTACATGTTTTTAAATAAGCTAAAAAGGTTTGGACAAGGACTGGGATATAAGATATTGCCACGGTTAGCATTTTCAGGAAAAAACAAACAAAGACATTATCCAAGACTGTAGTGATCGCCTTAGTTTAAATACTTGTGGTTATTGGTTCCAGAAATAAAATATAAATAAAGTATCTAAGTATACAGACACTTCAGAACAGTGCACTTGCTTGAATCAAAACCATAAAAGTTGAGGTCCATCCTTTTTTTTAAAAAAAAAAAAAGCAGTCACAATGCATTGCACAAGGATCAGAAGGCAATCGGTCTTACTGGGCGCGAATGAGACCTGCTTTGGCCCAGCATCTTCCTCCAGAGTCACCAACTCTTAGTTGCCTGTTCCATCTTGTTACTGAAAAGTGTAACTCCCCCACTTACTGGAAGAGACACTGCTCGTGTCTTCCATTTCTCAAGGCACAGAAACCTCACTTTTATAAGCATTTTTAAATAGCAGGTTTATTGTTCAAATGACTATAGGTCAGTCACATGCTTTCATGTAACTTCAGTTTGTGTGACAAATTGTGACCCAGCACTAGTGACAAACAAGTAGAAGAAACACTGCTTGCTGGCAGCCCTTTGCTAAGTTAGCATGAGTTAAAATTGAAGAGATATTAAGCAAAGAAAGGTAGAAATGGAATTGCTGATCCTGGCGCTGCCTATTTGCCCATTTTGCTTACAGCAAAAGACACAGAGATGGCAAAATGAAATCACTGAGCATAGTGAATGATGCTTGTGCACTGACTTTAGCACAGGTTGCACATACAGTGCACACAGATTTCTTGCTGCATCGTGCTGAATTCTGGAAATCTTTCATCATTTGTGCTAGTCAGGTTAGCGCTAGTGTGGGTTTGCCTGTTTACATTAGACACACCTTTGGCCGCTGAGCAAATACACCCAAAATGTAAATACCTAACCAAACATGTAAATCTACTGCATGTGTTGTCTGAAGACAAAGACTCTGAAGTGCACTGCCAGAAGGGTTGTTTGTTGTTTTTTTTTTAAAGAGAACACAAAGAAGCATGAAAGGATATGGAAATCAAAACAAAAGCTTCAGAGAAAATAAAGCTTCCTGGCAGGATAAAAAAAGCAAATGAACAATAGTGAAGGAGAAGAGAAATTCTTTTATTATTATTATTAAAAAACAGATTTTAAGAAGTTCCAAATATTCTGAATTTAGCTAAGCATGAAGAGCCTCCCAAATTTATTTGTTTAACACTGAAATTAAAGGCTGGCTATATCCAGTGGAATAGGTTGCAGCATGCATGGGGTCTTTCTGAGATGGTAAAGAAAAAAAAAAATCCAAAGAAGCAAGAAGTGCCTAGCCATGAAGATGGCAAGAAAGCAAAACGAGTCGAGGGACAGGAGAGAAAGAAACACATTATGATAGGACAGAAATTATTTAAAGTACAAGTGATGAAAACCAAGTAAAAGAATTGATGCAGATATTCCTAAACCCCAATGCTGCCTGTGCAAGTGTATTTGGATAGCTTAAAGCTGTTTGAGAGCCTTGGGACACAAGAGTGAGAATTACCACTTGACTCTTTGCTAGGAACAAAGAAGGTGAGCAGTGTCTTTTCACATCTTCCCCAAATGTGGACATTCACTGCAGAGCACTGAAAGGTGAATACAGTACATCAGAACTGGCAGAGAACACAGTGTACAGTAGCCAAGGGGGTACAAAATTAGGATTGTCTGGAAGCTGAAAACAGCAGGAGACACAATCACTGCTAACCTAGGCAGGAATGAAGAGGAGGCCTCACCTGTGTACAGCAGTGCTCAGGGTACCCTGGCTGAGGATGCCTCCTCAAGCTCTGGAGCCCTCCTATGAGCACCTTCATTAACACATCCTTTCCCCACCTTATTACTGAAGGTGCTAGCTTTCCCTTAGTAGTTAACACCTTCACCACTGTGGTGAGTAAACAGGTATAAACCAACAGACTTTACAGAGCACAACAAGCCCACCACCACTCTTTTTATTGAGCAGAACAAAAACTACACACACTTCAGCAATTTCCACCTCTTCTGGCAGAGTGAACTAGTAAATGCAACAAGATGATCCAAATGACTAATCTTCAATAAACACAGCAAATTGTGCATTGCTGTGATATCGGAAGGAACACAGAGTGCAATTTGCAATGCTTGCTCATTTCTACTCTCTAAAAGCAGATCTCGTAGAAAGCAATGCACTGAGGAGTGCCGCAGAAAGGTAAAGTGCAACACTCTACTCACTGAAAAGCTTATTAAAAAGTACTATTAGAATGGACGGGACAGAAAGAGCAGAAAAATAAAAGAACTCCACTTCATTTGAAATCATGACACCAATAAGATGTGTTCTGTTCTGGGGGTAAGAAACAAGGATTCTTAAAAAAAAATCCAAAAAAGCAATGCAAACAGAGTAAGTGAGATCACCCTCTCCTGTCCTCTACCAATAAAGAGAGGAAAGTGATTCTTTGTTATCATCCTAAACTGATAAATAAGGAGCCAGGAACTGCAAGCAAGAGACAGGAAACCATCTATCAGCAGCACTCTCCCTTTACACAGGATGGATACCCTCATCTTCTCTGACCTCACACAGGTGCTGCAAACACATCAGTAATAGCCTGCCTCCCAGCAAACTTCTAGGAAAAAAAAAACCCAACAAGAAGTAAGACTTGCACTGGTTTGCTGAAGAATGCAAGGGAACCCAGCACGTCTCAGCTTAGGGCAGAACATGTGGGATGGGTAATAACAAATTCCATTCTGAATCTATGGTCAAACCCTTTTCTTGTGCAACTGACAGAACGTGTGAGTCACTTCTCACCCAGGGTGAGCCTATAACCCCAGCAATACAAAGCATGCATGCAGATACACACAACGAAGAAAAAGAGTCACATTTCAAAATTTGAAAAGTAGATCTACTAAACAGAATGCTTAATTTGTGGCAGATCATTTAATAATACTCCCAAATCCATCTGTTGTTAGAGACAAAGAAATGATATACAAAAAAAAAAACACTTGATTTACTGATCTCTGCAATACTGAAAACATTTTTGCTATTGGTCATTTGTACAAATTTAAAAGCTTCTAAAAATAGAGGGTGAAATGAGATTGCATTTAATTATGCAGAACTCATCTGAAAACTACCACAATGGATGCAAAGAATATTCCTCTGAATGCACTCAAGAGAAAAATAATGCATGAGTTTGAGAGAGGAAGAACTTATTCCTGCATCATTCCACCCTCATTGGAGTCGTGAGGAAGTTCACAGCGTTTATTCTTATGCTTTGATAAGAGCACGGGGGGGGGGGGGAGGGGGAGGAAATCTAACAGCAGTGCATGCTTACCAACCACAGTCAGTCTCAGAAGTGCAAGGATGTACTTATTGTTAGCCAGCCTCCAACAGGGACCAATTATCAGGAATATTGGAGACAAGAAGGCAAGTGCAAAAACTTCTAAACCCGTAAGCGCCAATGTCTGCAGAGGGAAGTAGTAGATCATCGGTGGCAGGGCGTGGTAGAGAGACCAAGAAACGTAGCCTAAGAAAAGAATTTAAAAAAAGAAATACATATCACACATAGTACGGTTTCCTGGGGTTTACCAAACACCGTTTTATACCTCTGCGTGCAGAATACTAAATTCTGACAGCAATTCAGGTAACAGCAGGCTGTGGTTACCTTCAAAGAAAGCATTTCTTTACAGAATAATGTATAATCTGTATTATTAATAATCCATAAATTTGCCATTTCAAGTTAAAAGAATACATCTTCCCACAGTACAGGATAAGAAAACAGCTCTTCTCCCGTCTGACGGCAGCAGCCGCCGTCCAGCCCGAGGAAGGGTCAGTAGAGGGAGCGAACACCCCAGTACGTAACCCGCTCCGATCGGGGCTCCTCAGTGCCGGACCGGAGGCTGATCAGCGCTCTGACGTCTCGCTCCGCACACAGCTCGGGCGCTGACCCCCAGCTCCGAGGAGCCGTCAGCCGCCCCCCGGCCCCGCCGCCACCTACCGAGGAGGCTCTCCGAGAGAACGGCTCTCCACAGGGCATCCATCGCCCCGCCGCGCCGCCCGCAGGCTTCGCCCCTTTCGGCCGGGAGCCGAGCGCCCGCAGGACGCCCCGCCTCGCCCGGCACGCGGCCGCCGCTGAACGGGCACCGCAGCGCCACCTGGCGGAGCGCCCGGCCGGAGGACGGTTTCCCTTTTCCTCCAGTGCCCCGTCCGGGGAGGAAGAGCGCGGGCCGCTGAGGCAGGACGGCACTGTGCTGATCTTAGTTAGTCGCCTATGGTTTATAGCAGGCTAAGGACTTCTAACGAGCCGCGCTGCCTGCAGCGATGGCTAAAATAAGTATTTCTTCTGCTGGGATTTCTGGGTTGAGGTTTAAGCCACTGTGCTTGCTAATTTTTAGAAGCAGCCCTATTTATAGGAACCCAGCCATGGTCATTGCTGCCAGCTTCAGGCAGAAGGATGATATAACAAATGCTGCATTTTTTAATTAAATGTATATAAAATTTATGAAGATAAAATTTAAATTTGTAGCTATGAGTTTTTGCATTATCTTAAGTTCTATTAATCGTACGTTACCCTAGGAAACTGCCAGCTGTATCTTCTCACTTCCACTTACTGCCCAAGCCTACATTAACTTGATAATAAGCATTTGCTTTGCCTTTTCTGTGAAAATCCCAGTCCACAGGAGCAAACTTTAAGAGACCCAACACCATTATTCTGACGGAAAAAAAAATAAAATGAACCTCTCAGGGGGAGGAAGAGTGAGACTGAAGTTGAAAGTTGGGACCCTTAGAAGCCATATAACCCAACGCCTCTGCAACAAACAGGGCCACCTACAGCTCCTTCAGGTGCTCAGAGCCCCATCCAGCCTGACCTCCAGAGTTAGAGCATCCAACAGCCCTATGGGCAACCTGTGCCAGCGATCTGCATAGTCTTAATGACCCCCAATTTTCTCTGCTTCAAGATCCATCTCACTAAACGCATCCTTTATTTTCCTCCTCTGAGTAAACTTCACTTACAGATGGTGTAGGATTATGCAAGTGGTGACAACGTTTCGTCTTGCCATGGCATGATGCAAATGGAACACGTAAGGTGAGCTCCTTGGCCAGAGTAAACCAGAACAGCTGCCTCTGTAGCTGCACAGCAAGAGGCTGGTGCTCACAGGCCAGGTCCAGACAATAAATACCTGGAACGATTGTGCAATATTTTCAGTACTTTTTGTATCTTACTTTGTGGTTTAGAGGTGGAGTTCCAATAAAATTAGGCATGCCTGGAATCACAAGCCTGACATGCTTGTGTGACTTCCATTCAAGTGTCGCACATGTAGTTGATAAATAAAGCAATAGGAATCCAATAACGGCAAACCAGCAAAACCAAGATAGCAAACTACAGTGAGAGCTTCTTCTCACAGCAAGAGCATCTTTCTATATTAGTGTTCAATATACTCTGAACTTAAGGCAGACATAAAATCCTGAGTTAAGTAGAACTTGCAGCTGGATATCTGCATTGGTACTGACAGGGACAGACCTCCCTATAGCTAATGACTGTGGAAGTCAGTGCCTTATTTGGGTTCAAACTGTAACACGAGCACATTTTGAATCCCAAAATAAACTCTAAAGAATTCTGAAGAACTGTTAGGTACTTGAGAGAAGCTGTCCTTGCATACTGCCCAGGAGAGCTGAGTATGGCTGAGCACAACAAAGATGCAGAAGAAAGCAGACTAGTAGAGAAGAGCATAGAAATACAGGTGCAAGATAGGATTAAGAACACTATTCTAGAGAAGCACAGGGGTGGGTGAGCTTATTGTTAGGCATCTGCCACAGCAACAGTGGGGGCACAGACTCACAGGTCAGCTGGGGCCCATAATGGCTTGTTTGTACTCATAAACATCAAAAAGATTCAGGTTGTCACTTTCTCAAGGTTCCAGTAAGTTGGCTACAACAAAACGCCATTCCTTTGTTACCTGAGCTGAAGTGTAACCTCACCTCTCCTAAGTGACTCCCACAAGCAGTAAGCGTGCTGTGGGACGTACACTAACCTTGGCCCGGAGGCTCTCCACTGATGTACTGAGTACAGCATGCCTTGATTCACTTAGCATGTGTTAGAAATGTCAGTGTAATCAAGTCTGACTGCAGGACAGCTGTTGAAATCCGCTCTCGTTGAAGGGCTTTACGGTAGAAGAGAAAGTATACACATAGCTGTTCAGCCTTAAAGATACAACTGCGGTCCTTGTGCCGCTTTCTTCACGCTGAGAAGTAAAATCCTAAATCTCAAGTACCTGCTAATTATCTGCCATTCTTCCCTAATAAACAACAGACCAAGCAAAGAATAAAATAGAAATTCATCTATTCTACTGATATTTATTATTTTAAACCACGCTTTCTTACATTACTTCAGGTTTTCTTTCCACCCCCTCACGGATCTTTTTAAAAAGCATTTAACAGCCGTTGTGATTTTCTAACAGACAAACAAACCATCATTTATGATGCTTCAGATTAGTTCCTTCTTATTTCTCGTGCCCTATAGATACACAGAGCGTTTCTGTTTAAAACCCTGTCAGGAAGGCTTAGACGTTGGTGAATGTGGTCAACCTCAGAGCTAAAAAGCTTTTCAGATAAACAGCCACAGGCCCTACACACCTTCGCCTGGACTGTAAAGTCTCAGTTCCTCAGCCTCCTTGTAACCTGACAACAGTAGATCTCATCGGTTGTGACTTAGACGATTTGTTTTCTCTTTCCTAAAGCACTAGCATTTATTGCTTTCTGTCTCCTATCTTCCCTATGTTATTGCAGCTCTAAAGCACTTTCATGCAAATCTTAAGGACAAAGTATTTGAGTAACTTAGTTAATTATGATAACCAACATTACCTTTGAGGTAAAAATCATAAAGAAACCTAACATGACTGGAATGCTATGATATAATGGAAATTACAGTAACAACAGTGGGGTAGCAAAGTCTTTGACTGTAGCAGATGAGTACGAACCCAAATGCAGCAGCCACAAATGGAGACACAAAGGGAAAAAGCTACTTACCTTTAGAAGGCCTCAGGTAGGCAGGGATCTCCAACAAGATACCTTTACTTTCACTGGCAGTCCTTAATTGAGGTCTAGGAAAGGATGGATCCTGGCTGCACCACTTCTGGTCACTCAGCTTCATTGCTTGCACCTGAGCTCCACTGGGTCAGCCCTGCCTCCCCACCAGGTGTTCAATCACAGCTTCAGGCCATGACTGCATTTCTACTGCACTGATTTTTAATAGGCACTGCTGCACAGGAAGGTGCTGTGCTATCCCCAGGAACACATGTGCTCTATGAGGAAATTACTGTTCCATTGCTCTCATTTTGTGACCAGTTTAAGCCAAACCAACTAGGAAATTATTGGGTTTTAGGGATTCGTGCCACATGGGATTTGCTTGTATGTTTCATTTTTCATAATAGCATTCAGTGAATACCTATAAATCTTTCTTTCATGTGTGATTTCAGGGATACCTCTTAGCTCATAGGGGATGTAGGTGCACTTTTAAGATCTGTTTTAGGACATGACCTTTGCAAAACCTGCACACAGAGAGGACATTTAGCAGCAGCAGAGCCAGTAGCTGGCTTGGCTGGTAAGATGAGATAATGCTCTGGGGAAAGGGGCTTTGAGCAGCTAAGGCTTCTGGAAGATGAAAGGCTTCTTGAACCTAGGAAAATGAACTGTGAGTTAACTGTCACACTGATTATAAAATACAGATGTTGAGATCGTACAACAGGAGGAATTACAATGCCGATCTCACAAGCTATTCAGTTCATGGTAAGTGCTCAAGTGCCATTAGGGTGTGCTACTAAAAACGACAGTCTCCCTGTAGGAAAAATAAAAAATAACAGCAAAAACAAACAAACAAGCAAGAAACCCACCCCAAACTGCTTTACTAAAGACAAAATGCAACAGTACCCCGCACGGCTCTGGCGGCCGTGGCCAGGAGGTGGCGGTGGAGTCCAGCAGAACGCATGCAAGATCCTCCGATGGGAGTCTGCTGTGCGCTCAGCGCTCCTAGAGCAATTCGGTTTGAGAGCATTTTGTTGACACAGATCGCAGGATCTGTGCCCTTTGCTATGTTCTTGCCAGTAGAGCTTTCAGCTTTCATCCCAAGTGGGAAAGCTACCAGGAAGCTGCTTAATGGGCCATCGCCGTTCTTTGAGAGTGGCTGAAGACAAAGTAGAGCCAAGTACTGAAAATAGTTACCAGTTCTGCAGGTTAGTGTGGATGCAGTGCTTAACTGACTTTTTACCCAGGTGAGAGAAGGTCGTGTTGCTTCTGCTCCATCGCTTAAGAAAGCACTGCAGTCTGAATGTCCAGTGCGTGTGAAGCAGACGCTGCATGAGCTTTACAGCTGTGTATCTGACCCCAAGATAAGTGCAGGAAATGGTTTATGCAGTAATATTCTGAATGCCAAAAATCATTCAGGTTATTAAATTGTTGCACAACGTTTCCTGTTTAACTCTGTCCTTCCCAGTTGCTTTAGCCTCGCTCAGTGCCGCAATGCTCAGAAGGTACTTTCAGAAAAGCAGCAGCGCTTTGTGTGTTGATAAAGAAAGTGCCAGACTGTGCAGCAAAATGCAAGAACCAAGACTGTTAATTATCTACAATGTGAAATGGTTGGCTGTAGGCAACAAAAGCATCTAATTGTTATGCTTACAAAATTACAGACCAGTCAGGCATAAAACAAGTCTGAGTTCCGTAGCAGACAAATGTTTTCTTTTTCCCAAGGCACCTCTTGTTTTATGAAGTTTAAGTATTGGCTTTCAGGAACAGGTATGATGGTAGGTGGTGTGCTCTTACAGAAAAACACAAGCTTTGCAGCTAGTTTTAACTCACAGCTGCTGCAGAGAACCTGGAGAGCAAATTTCAGTATTTGACAGCCATCCCATACGTTTTAGATGTCCAATAATGACATTGTAGGTATTGACAGCAATCTCTTAAAGAGATATAATCTACTGATAATCACCTTTTGATACCCTGGGTGGTAGAAAGCAAGTGATAGAAAGAACAGTGATAGAATGCAAGAATACTGATGCTTTTTTCATCAATAAAAAGGAAAGGGAGGAAGAAAAAGTCAGTCGTTAACCAAAGCCAAACCTGATGGCAAGCTAATTATTACGAAGGTGAAGCCAATGCAATTGAAGTCTTTTGATGTCATGAGTATGTTTAAACTAATCAGAGAGAAAGTCAGGCATGTCAGGGTTGAATATTTGCAAAAATCTGTTCTTGTTGAACTTCTGAATGGGGCAGACCTTCATTTTCAGACACTACCACACTGCCTTGACTTCCTGCAGTTTTCTTCTCAGAAAGTTGCAGTGGCTTATGAGAATTAAAAGGCTGACAGAAATACAGCAATGCACTTGAGGGGTAAGGAGCAACTGTGCTGGGTTTGGAAAGTATAGATCAACAGGATGTGCAATTTCAGCCTGGGTAGTCCTTTCCGGTTTTGCATTAAATCACACTGCTAACAACAAAACTAGGAGTTCTGTTTGTTTGGATGCCATATTATTTGTCTACTTTAGTTGATTTATTTATTTCTTCCTGTGAGGTTAAATTCAAAAAGTTAACTCAGGTTTATACTTTCAGCCAATGCTCTATTGTCCCATCTCACAAGCTCACAGTGCTGGAGGAATCGCAAGGATCTACAGAGAATGTAAAAAGGAAAGTTTCTGGCACAGAGATGAGTGATCCAAACTTTTTCTTAACACACCAAGAGTGGTTTCCTGATATCATTGTGAAAATTGGCTGCAAAATGCCATGCCATTTACGGCAATGCATAATTTCTTGTCAAAATGTTACTGAGTTGATTGTCACCCTAGTTTGAGCTGAGCAGTATATAAGATTATTGGATTGGATTATTTTACAGTATAATCATTACAGGTAAAGGTGGTTGAATTAAACTCTTGTTTAATGTGAGCTTGAATAATAATAGAGTTGGCAGCGTTCATGAAGCCAGTTATTAAAACAACATTAGAAGTTCTTTATCACATACCTGTGCATTTGAATGAAAGGAGGCGTGGCCACGTGGCTTGAGATTGTGTAATTCTTTAGATGTTAGAACACCTTAAAGGTTAGATACTCAAGGGTTTACTGCCTTTCTAGTTCACCATGTCAGGCTGTCTCTAAATTATATTTTTTCTGAAAGGAGAAAATTAAATATAATGCATTTGCTCCAGGTGCCACAGAATCTGTCTGGCAGAGCATGAACACATCCTCGCCTCAAAGAGATAGTGATCTGAACAAGCAGGTGTAGCGGGTAATTTAGACAGCACACTAAATTAGTTTTTAAAAGATGAGTAATGTATTCAGCATTATAATCATATAAAATGAGTGTTTAACATATAAAAGTTAACAAGTGAGTAACAAATCCTGTCTAATATTGTACATTTGCTCTTTTTGTTCTTACAGCTCTTTGTCTCTTGGGTTCATGCTTATCACGCAGGGGCTAGTCCCTAGAGGTAAATAGAAAGAATACACAGTGGACATAAGTTACAGAGTTCAGACTCTGGAGTTAATACTGAACTGCAAATTTCCCTGTAGCCTGCTGTTTTACAAGATCAGCGTTCTTCTCACTCATCATCATCATTTGCTGTAATGATTTAATCATTGTGTAATAATTGCTGCATTTGTTCATTTGAAAGAACATGAGCTGTAGGGAGAATTTGTGAATTCAAAGACTGGCCACTAAGATTCTGTTGCCGTGCTCAGCTTGGGTATTCCCTGTGGCTGCTGGTGGGGCAGAGCACTGCACAGCCTGAGTAGGGCGCCAGCATCTGGTATGCTAACTCCCTTTGTCTATTCTAAAAAGGCAGGCACTGTTCTTACAGCGACCATATACTGATATGAATACAGCTTTGGTGCAGAGGGACAAGGAATGCTGCCAAAGTGAGGAGACAGAGAGCTCTTTATAGAGGTGGCTTGCAATCTGCAGGCTAACATAGAAGAAAATTGTATTCTGTTTATGTGGTGAGTGAGCCTGCTTCTACACATTGCCCCTTGAGGTTCCCCCTGGGGATCATGGCTAATAAGAAGCTTGAAGATAGCATTTTGGGTAATGGGTGGATGGCACCCACTCTAAAGTTTGCCATGGTGGATGAATCCCATAGGAGAAAATGATCTGGTCCTCCAGCCCATGTCAGTAGCCGGTTACAGGAAACCAGGGGGCCTAAAGCACAAAGGAGAAAGTGAATAAACATTCTAACTTTTTCCTTTTATTGTAGGCGTTTTTGTCAGCAAACCCAACATTTGGAGCATTACCTAAGATGGCAAGTAAGCTGGATTGAATTCTAAAATAAAGGTTTATATGAAGAGATCTGCAGACCTCCAAAATCTCTTCTCAAAGTCTCTGTTTTTGGAATCTGTGAGATATTACCAGAGCAATTTAGGAAACAAGAATTCTCTTGTGTTTAAAAATAAATATATGAAATGCAGTTAATGTAAACATTTTCAATGGTAGCTTATATTTACTTATAAATCCTCTCAAATTGGTCTAACCTTTGTTTTAGAAGTAATATCAGCCCAAATATCATCCACGCTCAGCAGATGATTAAGTTTTGGTGGACCATCATAGTCTGCTATGAAAAGGAAGATAGGATTTTCTGTATGTTCATTTGATGCATTGTGTTTAATTTATGACCATATGATAAAATGTACAATACTGTAATTAGGCTTTTAAGTGGCAAGAAAGGAAATAGACTCCCTCTTAGCAGAAGTTTGGTGAAAAAAGCAGCCATATTGAAGTAATCTTTTTGCTCTAATTCTGTTCTGGTTTCACAGAAAAACTGAAAATGTAGTGCTACACTGGCAATCGTAAGAAATACCACATTGTGCATACAGGGGTAAGGAAAATTAGTACTGACATTGTGATTGAATTTCATCACAGACTCTCTATGTAATCTGTTTTTCTGAATCTGAAGTCTTGTAACTTGGTTGGCTACTATGAATGTTTCCTGTATGCATTTTTCAGGGACCAGTTGCTGTGGTTCATCATTGTCAAATGCATTTCTAAAAATCCTCTCTACAAAAATTGATCTCATCTGTCTTTTGATATGTTTCCCACTGACTTCAATGTACATTTTATGCTTATGAAAATGCCTTACTGATAATGGAAAGCTTACAGAATCACAGAATGATCCGGGTTGGAAGGGACCTCAAGGATCATGTAGTTCCAACCCCCCTGCCTAGCAGGGCCACCAAACATACACCTTTACTAGATCAGGTTGCCCAGAGCCCTGTCCAACCTGGTCTTGAACACCTCCAAGGACGGGGCATCCACAACCTCCCTGGGCAGCCTTAATTGTTTTTGTATCTCTCTCCTACTGTTTTTCCTTGCATGGTGCTACACAAGGTGGCTATTTGACACTCTTTTTTAGTATACCCTTTGCTCCTAACTCTGGTTTATCACTACTGATAGGCACAATGGAAAAGAATGCTTAAAAATTCCTATTATATTTTGGTGATTGCTGGAAATGGTAGTTAAGACTAATAAGTAATGGAATCATATTGATTGAGACATTTAGATCTCATTTTTTGCAGTTTATCTGCAATTAAATAAGCACAATAATTGGAGAATATAGACAAGAGATTACTTCCTCAAAATGTCAGCGTGCTGTGTGGTTGCAATGGGAGAAATCGAGCAAAATTCTCAAATGCTTTGTTTGCTTTCAATATTGTAGGCATCATACCTGCAAAGAATGAGAAGCAAAATGGAAACGAAAGGAAGAAGGTTCCATTCCTTCAGTATGTTAGTCTCACAGACAGCTTTCACATTTGAAATAATTTTGTTTTACTTTCCATGCCAAATTTATTTTTCATAGACCCTCATTTCTGAGGAATTTCTCATTTTGCTGTATCAGCCTTAAGAACGCTGCACATTCACCCAATTGGAATTAACTTGTATTGACTACGTGCATGAAAACATAGTTCTGTTCTATTTCTAATTTTTTACTTAATAATCAAGTAATCACAGATAACATTGATATTTCAAAATGCATTCAATCATTAAGATTCTAAAAGCAGACAGAGCGGGAAGCAGGTAGCACATCTCATATGCATATCTGAGCACATTATGGTTCGGCCAGAGCCTCAGCAAGGGTGCTACATGAATGATGCTATCCTGGGAAGACATGGGGATGAGAAATGAAAGAACCACGTGGTGGGGTGGGGGATGTGTTTTCACCCCAGAAAGGTGAAAGATTCTTGTGAGGAAAAAAGAGGGATTACAGACTGGACAACAGGGGAGTGGTTAAATGAACTCCCACTCTTTGTCTATGAAAAATAGGCCAGCAGCTGGGCTCTCTAAAAAAGTTTTCACACATTCTGCTTGTGGTAATCTGTCCTACATTTCTCACAGGCAGGAGAATGTGTGAAAGCGTTTGCAAATAGCTTGGCTGCCTGGAAGAGGGGAGGGCAGAGGCCTGCTTGAAATCCTGCCATGTTTCTTAAGGCTCCAGCTGCAGCTCAGGGCAGAAGTCTGATGTGGAAATGATTGGATTGAGTCTCTCTGGCCATTATAACATAGGAATTTTGAGAAGAATGTTGATAATGGTCCCTTTCTTGCTCTAAAGCTCATTGCTGCAGTCTGTAAGGAATGTCCTAGCAGAACCCACTTAAGTACTCAAAAGCAGAGATTTAAATGAATGTTACAACAGTAAGGATTGTTTTGAAGGAGGACATTAGAACAAATTCCCAGTTATAATCAACTTTGCTGTTTGAACTTTTACATCAGGAGTGGCAAGTGCTCAGCAAGTGGCAGAAAATGCTTTTTGGCTCAGGGTTACCTAACAGGGATGGCTTTCAAAATCAGCAGTGCTTCTCTTATGCCAGCTGGAGAGATCCTGAGCAATGTGGTCAGCCTGATCAGTTTGCTGCCATAGTTGGAAATAAAGCCCCCAAGGAAAGGGAATAAAAAAGCAAAAAAAAAAAATCTTTCTGAGAGGTATCTTGCTAGTATTGACATGAAGAGAAAGTGCCAGACACAGCGAACCGTGGCTGAATGACACCCTAAATCCACCATCAGTCATTGGCTTCATTAGAGCCTCGGCCAACTGTGCTGATGAAGTGCCTTTGAAGATTTACTCTCAAATTAACATTTGCTTACATAAGCCAGTATTCCCACCTGTTTCAAATAGACCCCAAAACATATTTAATTGAGGATGGTCAATTACAAGTAATTACCTGAGTAGAGCAATACAGGCTTTGATGGCTGCAGTGGGATTTGCCTTCACTGTCAGAGCCCAAGCTTGCTGAACCTTAAAGCCAAATACAAGAGACCTTTACTTTTTCAGCCTTTCCCCTCTTTCAGATATCCCCCGTGTGCTGTGTGAGAATAATTTCTTCTGGTGTATATTTACCAACTAACTTTTAAAATAATTGTCTCATTCAGAGAAATCTTGCAGCTATCTGAAGGGAATAGTGCAGGATATCACAGGTGTCTGTATTTGACTTACTCCAAGAGCAGGTCCTGGAGTTTCTGCTGTGTAACCTGCTCCCTTTTCCTGCCCAGATGTTCAAAGGCCTTGGCTACTTCCCTCTTAACCAGGTACTTAAGTGGTGTCCATTTTTCAAAAAGGAAAGAAAAGTCAATCAGAAATGTACTTATCTTGCAATCATTCTCAGACAAAATTACTTCCAATTTTTGATTACTGGAAGAGAAAGAATCTTGTATTTGGCCAGTATAGTATTTAGAATTTGCCAGGAATCAGTTTTATGAACAAATTTTACAGCAGTCCACATTGAAAGCAAATTACACTCAGGTTTAAATGATGTGCCCTTCTGTCCAGTCTACAGATGTAGTGAAGATGATAAAAATCTTACTGATCAGCTTCTTCTTTCAAGTCTTTGTTGTGTAGAAAAGTAACTTAATTAGTTCAGTGTAAATCAGTTTGCCTGAAGTGGTTGTATAATGTTAATATAGTCCTGTCCATAGTGAATAACAGCTTACTGCCATATAGCTTTTAGTATTGTCTATTCTCTGCATGTTGTTGGTTTCTTTCTCCCTTTGGTGCAGTTTAGATCTTAGCGCTAAGAAACTAAGTTTGTCTTTGATACTTAGATGCTGGTAGTAGCTTTGCGTAGCTAGGAAAGTGACATAGGCTGGAAAGTTTGCAGTTAAGCAGCCATACAGACTCTGAGCTGACCATTTACAGAGTGGCTTGAAAGTAGTAAGCTATGGGAGTTCATTAGGGTACAATCACACAGCAATTACTGTGCCAAAACAACTTTTGATAGGCATCATTCTAAAAAAAAAAGCATCAACAAAACACTTTACCAAGGGTATCAAAGGTGTGCCACATTCATTGTAGACCAAAAGATAAAATATTTTTAAGTTATTCGTAGTTTGCACACAATCCAAGATTTGTAGGTTTTGAGGAAAAAACCTGAGGGTGCGTTCTGTACTTAAACAGCATGACATACTTTCATGAAGTATATCAGAAAAATAAAGAGCAGGCTCTTCACCAAACACAGCGATAGCGTTTACTTGGAAACCAAAAGTACATCTACTGAGAAGTTTTGGGTTTCATGGTCAGTTAGTGAAGCCTGTCTTCTGTGGTTTGGGGCTTTTTTCCTTTTTGTTTTACGTTATGCCTACAGCTCATTGTGCCTCTAGTTTGTACCCATTTTGATCCATCTGCTTTGGCCATTTCTATCTGGACAAAAAGAGACTCTGCAGTCAGGATATACACAATGTAAAAAAAAAGTAGAAAGTAACTACTAATGTGTTATAACAAACAGAAGACATTCCAGCTTTACCAGCCATCTAGATGATGTCAGCTATCAAGATAACAGTAACAGGCAGCACCAACTCACACTTGGGTTACCAGAGGCAAGCCATGGCACACAACTGTGGCAAGTGACATTTCATGGCAGACTCTCAGGGGTTGCTCCTGCGGTCACTGGTGTCTCCTGGGAGTTACTGGATGGGTGAATATAACAGAGCAGTAACAGCTGCTTTAAGCATAATGTTGTTTAGGCTTCCTATTACTTCATTGTAATAAGTCTACTGTTATACAAAGCATTGATGTCTTTCTCTAAACTAACTTCCACACTCTATTGCCTACTGAGGCAATAATATTCTGATGAGCTAGTAGTGCTAGTCTAAGTTAATGACTTATTGCGCTGCAGTTGTGAGAAAAGGCCTTTTATGAATCTAAGTTGTATTAGCACCAAACTTGTGCTTTTCAAATTAAAACAAGCACAGATTTGGAGAAAATTGCTCTTTAAAGGTGTTCAAAAGCTTTTTTTTTTTTTGTACCTTAGAGAATTATTTGGCTGTAAACTCTTTAAGCTTGCCAAGTCCTACATAATGCTCCTTGGTTTGAGAATTAACAGGGCTGTAATCTTTGGTAGGGTTATTATTTAATTTTGTGAAAATAGAGCTTCTCCAGCATTGCAGGATGAACAAATCTAGTCAAGTCAGAAACTGAGTAACAAGGCTTCATTATAGTAGTGTTGCAATATTTCTGAAGTGTAACTTCAAAAGTTTAAAACAGCATAAATTCCACATTAAGTGGCTCTCCAAAAAAGCAAGAAATGTAAGAAGACAGGGAAGATTTGCAACACATTTATGTACCATGATAGTTAGTTTAATGAAATGGGAGCCAACTGGCTTTCACTGTGCTTTAACTTCCAGGTGTGTTGGTGTTTTTCTGGTGTCTGAGTGCGCATTCTAGGGATGGAATCAGATACTGAATATTTAAACTGAGTTGTTTAGAAGACTTAGCTAAACTTTTTCAGTGTGCAAGAATGTCTTGTAAGTTCATAGTAAAAATCTGTATAATAAGCAGATGTCTGGAATGTTAGTAGTTAAAATGCATGATGCAGAAACACATGTGTACTGGTTATCTTATGCTAAAGAAAAGAATGACAGGAAGGGCTGGACAAAACCTTCTGTGCTTTTATGGTCAGACCCTCCACATTTGACAGCTCCTGATGATAAGTTGAGTGCTGTGAGAAGTTACCAGTACAGCTATTTTGTAGTAACTATGCACAACCTCATTAGCTATCCCATGTTAACAGTTGTTATTATTAGTACATTCCATACAAACTGGTTAAAAAGAGGAAGATGAATACACTGAACTTAAGGGTTACCTATTAAAAATAAAAATAATAGAGAAAGATTTAAGGTAATTAATTGCTTCCACAAAATGTATTTGTCTAGAGGAAGCCTCCAGGAGAAAACAGTTGATCAAGTATTGTTTATATAGTACTAAAGCTTTTTATAGTGCTCTCTTATAGCATATGTTCTGTATTAGCAGGAAGATGTTTCAAAAAGTTTAAAATAGCCAATGAATATAGGTTCCCATTAATAATTGGTACCTGGAAAGTAGAACTTACTTCATCTGGAGATCAAGGAGTGTAGCTGTGTGTTTAGACATATTAAAGCCTCATGAAATCTGCAGCTTGGGGAGAAATGAAGTATTACTTATCTGATTAGTAACATCAAGAAAAAAAATAGCCTTCAGCTGTAATGCACGTAAAGGGAATAGCCTTACATGAGCCTTGATCTTCTGCATGAAACTAGAAATAGAAAAGTATTGAGAGTAGAAGAGGACAATGTATTTTCTTCTTTGGGGAAACTTCTATCAGTTGTTTTAAATAGCTTTACTAGTTTTATATGCAGTTTTAAAAAGTTAAGTTGTATTTTGTAAAGGAATTATAGACCAAAAAGAAAGTGTATTCCTATTAAAACATTGACTTATTTTAGCTTCAGGCAAGCTAGCTGGGCTGCAATTCTTTTTTAAAACCAAAAATAGAAAGATGAAAGTTGACCAGTGAAGTATTTATAAGTCTATAACAAAAATAATATTTCAAATTTATCCTAGTACTTTTTGAGAGGATGTAGCACTATAATGCCACAGAAAGCACAGTAATAATAGCAGGTAGCAAAGCCCTAGGCTACAGCAAGTGAGGACAAGCCCCAACCAACCAACCAACCAACCAACCAACCAACCAACCAACCAACCAACCAACCAACC